>CM053792.1:798862445-799317445 GCA_028749045.1 Cupressus sempervirens | reverse complement strand
GATGGAATCATCGAGCCAAAATGTGAATGGGCTCCAATGCTATCTGTCCATCTGACTCCACCTACAAAGCATCCCAATCTATGATGTGAGATTCATCATAAATATACTTTCTTGATATAGATACATGAAATACATCATAGATGTGTGACATGCTAGGTGGCAGGGCTAAATGATAAGCAACCAGTCTTGTCTGCTGCAAATTGGATTGGGCTTTTATGTGGTCATAATCTCAAGAATACTCTATCACCAACCATGTATTCTCTATCTGCCCTCTTCATATTTGCACATTTCTTCTATCATGGGCCTCTCTAAGGTGTTGTGTAATTAGAATCACCTACTACTCCATATTCTTGATTAATTATGGCCCTATAGATATCCTATCTTCAATCTTGTCCCAACTTAGGGGTATTTTGTAGGACCTACGATACAAGGCTTGATAAGGTGGCATGCCTATGGAAGTGTGATGCTCTTTATCATAGGAAAATTCTACAAGATGAAGGTATTCTTCCCACTTTGACTGGCAGTCCATCACATACATTCATAATATGTCCTCTAGGATTTGGTTAACTCTCTCTATTTTCCCAACTTTCTAAGGGCGATAGGTCATGCTAAAGTTGAGCTTGGTACCTAGTAATGTCTAAAAATGCCTCCAAAAGAATGATGTAAATAAGGAATCTCTATCCAAGATTATCTTATGAGGAATGCCATAGAGTCTAAAAATGTCTTGCAAGAACACCTATGCAACTCTGAGTGTTGTGAAGGTAGTGTAAATGGGTGAAAAGTGGGAAACTTTGGTCAAAGTATCAATAGTCACCATGATGGCATCATGAGGATGAGAAGACATCAAAAGACCAATAATAAAATCCATGGAGATAGTGTCCCACTTCCAATCAAGTATCTCATGTGGCTACAAGAGTCCACCTAGATATTCATGTTCTACCTTAACTCTTTGACACTCTAGGCATTTGGCTATGATGTTGGCAATCTACATTCTCATCCCTAGCCAATGATATAACTCTCTCAAATAAGCATGAAGATTATTAACACCTAGATGTGTTGAATAGGGTGCTCTATGAGCTTCCAAAATGATGAACTCATGTAAGTCACCTATAGAGGGTACATAAATGCACCCTTTATGACATAATAATCCATCTAGACCTAATGAGAAATAAGAAAATTTTCCCTCTAGGGATCTCTAAGAGTGGACTAATTGAAAAAATTCTACATAAAATAGATCTTCAAGTAGATGATGTTGTATGTGCTCTCTCAAATATGTCTCAATAATAATAGAAGATATCTCATGATGCCTTCTACTCAAGCCATTGCAACTAGATTCTCCTTTCTCTTAATGTAATGTACATCAAAATCATATCCACATAAGAACTCCATCCATCTTCTCTATCAGGCATTAAGAGTTAGCTATGTCAAAATATACTACAAACTTTGGTGATCTGAATGAAGCTCAAAGTGATGACCTAGAAGAAAGTGGCTCAATCTTGCTAAGATATGGACCACAACTACAAGATCTAAATCATGGGTAGGATAATTGAACTCATGATTCTTAAGTTTCATGGACTCATATGCTATAACTTGACTATTTTGCATGAGAATGCTCTAATCCCATCCAAAGAAGCATTTGTGTATACTACAAAATTTGATGAAGGGTCAAGTACTATGAGGATTGGTGCACTAGTGAGTGCTATTTTGAGTTCTTGGAAGGCCTTCTCACACTTCTCTATCCATTCAAATTTCTTCCCTTTCCTTTGAAGGGATGTGATGGGATGAGCTATCCTAGAAAATCCTACCACAAATTGCCTATAATACCCTCTTAATCCCATGAAGCATCTAACTTTTGTAACATTAGTTGGTGCTGGCCAATCCATGATGGCTTGGATTTTGGATGGGTCCATTGTGATTCCATCTCCTGATATCACATGACCTAAATAATGTACTTCCCTTCTGAAGAAGGCATGCTTTGACAAACTACCATATAGTTGATTTTCCCTTAAGTGTTGTAATACTTGCCTCAAGTGCTCTTCATGTTCCTTCTCATCACAAGAATATATCAATATATCATAAAGGAATACTACTAAGAACTTATCCAAAAATGTACAAAACACCCCATTCATAAGGCTCATAAATATAGTTGGTGCATTCATTAGACCAAATGGTACCATTGTGAACTCATAATGACCATACCTAGTACGAGATGCAGTCTTATGGATGTCACTTTCCATAATATGCAACTAATGATGCCAAGACTTCAAGTCTATCTTATAGAATACTCAAGCACACTAAAGTTGATCAAATAGGTCATCAATTCTAGGGAGTGGGCATTGACTCTTGATAGTTACCTTATCCAATTATCAGTAATCAATACAAAATCTGAGTATTCCATCCTTCTTCTTTACAAAGATCACTGGTGCACCCCAAGGTGATACACTAGGATGGATATTTCCTTTCTCCAAGAGTTCCTCCAATTGATTATTAAGTTCATTAAGTTCATGTGTATATATCCTATATGGACATCTAGAAATGGGCTCAACTCATGGCACTCTATCTATGTGGAAATCAACTACCCTAGGTGGTGACATACCTAGAAGCTCTGAGGGAAACACATCCTTAAATTCTTGTAATATCATATAGTCATCTAAAGAAGTTTCCCTCTCACCTTATTCCTCCTTGTTACTGATAGATACTACAAACAACTAACATCCCTTTTGTAGACACTGCTTAAGCTACATGGTGGAGATCATATGAAGAGACACTAGCCTTTGCATTCCTAAAAATACCATAGGATTAACACAATCATTAGAACACTCAGCCTTCTTCTATCTACAATCCATCTTAGCATTATGTGCACATAGTCAATCCATGCCAAGGACTACATCATATTATCCTAGGGGGGTAACCCATAGATTTGAGGTCATGCTCATGTTTCTAATTTGAATTTTACAATCACGTATAAAAGAATTAACTATCACCCTAGACCCAGAGGTCAATTCAACTTGCCAATTATAATCTTTTTTAGCTACCACTAGCTTGTAATGCTCCACTACAAAAGGAGATGTAAAAGAATTGGTGGATTTGGAATCAAACAATATAGAAACATTAATACCTCTAATTATACATATGGCCTCAATAATTGTGGCTTGATGCTCAACTTGGTGGTTATCAATTGTTGTAAATACCCTATGGGATTTACCCATGTCTCCTATTGTAGGCTCTAAAGTGGCTCCCCACTGATTATCGATTGTTGGTCATTGTGGGCACTCTTTAGTTATGTGACCCATACCACCAGAAGTATAACATGGTCCATGAGTTTGAATCTAAACCCCTATGGTTTAGACTACTATTGTCCCCCTATCCTATTGGATCCACTATAACCACCTCTGGAGGACTCTTGAGTCTTGGTTGGTTGTGCATGTGGAGCCTAGGGCCTATGATCTCATCAAGAACCCTATGACTACCACTATTTAGGCTTAGAGGTCTAATACCCCTATGATGACTTTTTCATATTATCTTGTTGGGACTTTTGTTGTACCTATAGAGCCTTAGAGGAGCCTATTGAGTGACCCTAATTACCCTTCCATGAGGGTTTCTATTGTCTTGAATGCTAGGAGAAATTTTGGTTGTGAGATCAATCTTGGGATTCCTATTTGTTATGAAGATCTTTTGGAAACAATGTTGTCTCAACTACCTCCCTAAAGGTGCTCAGGAAAGCTAGGTGTACTAAATTTTGAAGAGACGATTTAAGACCCTTGGTAAATTGATAGATTTGCAACTTCTCATCTTTCATGTACTTGACATAAGGAAGAAGCTCTAGAAATTCTCTCTCATATTGTGCCATAATAAGGCCCCTCTATTGGAGGTTATGAGACTCCTAAATCTAACTTTGTCTAAAATGCACCAAAAGATACCTATCTCTGAATTTGGCCACAAATTCCTCCCAGGTAAGAGTATGTACCCTTGCTCCACCTATGGTCTCTTCCTATTTCCACCAACTGGAAGCATTATCTCATAATAAATGTATAACAAGTCATGCCTTCATATTGCTCCCATAAGATCACAAACCAAAGCACCTCTTTATGCTTTGTAACCATGCCTCTACCTATGTACCATCTATGGTTCTAGTGAAAAGAGGTGGTTTGAGTTGAATCAATTCCATAATATTATTTCCTACGTCTATGGGTGTTCTCACTACTAGTGGTGGTTCTATAACTGGTGGTGGTTCAATCTGATGAACCAAGGCCTCTTCATGGTCACCTTGTCCCTTTGCATCTCTAGGTGGGGGCTCCTACTTATTTCCCTATTATGAGCTCTATGCTCCCCTATTCCTTGTTGTCTAGGCTATGGAATTATAGGTGACGTCCTCTCCTCCACTACTCTGATAAGGTGTTGAATGATTATGAAAAGTTCATTAAAGTTTTGAGGTTTCTTGGGTGGGGGTCCACCAATTCCATGTTCTACCCTTCCTAAGACTGTCATGTATCCTTAGGGACTCTATCCCTCCAATGACCATTATAGGTAATGATAGGAATCTTACACAAAAATTGTAGTTTTAGTGAATTAAGCGTAATGGGTAAGGCTGTAGTGTTGTAACTAGGCTCTGATACCAAAATGTCATGCCCAAATATTACAAGGCAAAAAACAACCAACAATTTTATTTTTTTTGAAAGGTGAACTATAGGGTAATTCAAATACTTCTATGTTTTGTTATGAATACTTAACTAAACTATGGGGGTTTCTAGAAAATAACAACTCATGTTTTCTCAAGAGTATTAGGATATTACTTATTCGATCATTGAGTTGGAGGCAATGCTTAACAACATTTAAGACTACTTCAACCATGTCTTAATGTTCATCGGTAGAATGGTAGAATTCTAGGATATAGTTTGAAGATAATTAATTCTAGTTGATATAGGAGTATCTATTTCATTAAAAATTCTAGACTTCAAGTTTTCAAGGGAGACTGATTAGATTTCTAACATTTGTTGAAAATCTAAACTATCACATAAAAGGTAGATGATGTTATCATTTTGATTCCACATCCTAGATTTGTAATAAGATGTTGTGTATATAAATGTAAAACAATAATCCTTTATTGATATAGTTGCAAGAACTTAATAATCTGTGAATGTGTAGGTAACTTCTATTTAAATAGATTCTTACATTTCCTTAATTATGCCTTAATCTCATCAATATCCTATCAATTAGGTTATTAGTTTAACCATTAATTATATGTGTGTGTGTGTGTGTGTGTGTGTGTGTGTGCGCGCGTGTGTTTAATTTATTTGTTTATTTATTATTGTCATTATTATTATTACTTAAAATTTAAATTGACTGTACTTGATAATAAAGTATCTTCATAAGTTATACTGAACCTATATAAAAATTTATTCATGAATTTATTTAATAATATTTTTTCTAAACCTTTATCATCAATTAATATTTAAATTTAAAAATCCTAACAGTAAAACTAACTAAGCTTACATGTATCTAATAGCCTTTACATACTTAACAACTAGTTTAACTACTAATTAATCTATACTTACTCTCCCCTCCCTCCACCCCTCCCACTAACCAACTTTCCACACAAAAAAAAAATTAAAAAAATACTTACACTTTATCCATAAATATTTACCACTAACTAAGCAACTTAAATCCTAACTATATTTACATACATCATACTTTACTAACCCCTTTGTATCGTACCCTCCCCTTAACACAAATTTACATCCCCTTTTCAAAAAAATTGTCCCTTTTCCCCAAGACTCACATGATAGGCATGACATAATCATTTATTACTTGGCCTCCTTTTTCGAAAATCCCTCCTCCCTAGGTTTTCAAGGCAGGTCATTGAGAGGAGGAAAGGATGTTGACTTGTTCCCTTCTCCTTTTTAACTTTTTCTCCTCACCTTTTTAAGATGACTGGTTTTCTTTGGAGATTGGGTCCCTTCCCACATATGAGGAGAGGGGGCCATATGGTGTATTCAAGGGTGGTTGGCCTTGGGGGAGTTTCCAAGGATTTAAAACATATTTTGTTTAATGGCTGATAATGTATGTACTTTCTCACCAAGGGATGCCTAAGTTAGGTACAATGATTTCATGTTATAATATTTTTGAGTTCTATCCATATTTAAATTGTTGGGGTAACATATATTAATATATATGTATATTGCCTCATAGATATTATTTTGATTATTTTAGTTGTTGATTCTGACATGTAGCCACATGTTAGACATAAGCATAATAATATTAAATGGGACGGATAAAAAAGAGAGTTTATATCCTAAATCATTATTTGATGTATCTCTTTTTTTGATAGGACAAGATACTTGGGATATGCTTATGATTATTTTATTGTTTGTAATTGGGAGAGGAATTATTTCCTTCTTCCATACAATTTCCAAAGAATAAAAGTGCATCTACAATATGATTTCTCTTATGGATTGTTTTTAAACTATGTAATGTGTGGAGTTATTTTCTCCCATTACAACTATAACATTAAGATGATTTGTTGGTGATAAATTGATGTTATTCTTTGTTTATATAGTCTTGGAGATTTAATGGTGCAAGAAAACTCTAATTTTAACACTCTAATGTACAAGGTCCAATTTAAATGTTTCTAAAGGATGAATTGAGTCACATATAAAAAATTCTTCTCATTGAAAACATAATGAATTCTTTCCATCCATACTTATAAAGAAATGAAATATTGGAAATTTATATTCTTATTACACCAATCACATAACATGAAACTTTACAATAATCTCACTCATCCTACCTTGGAAATATAACATTAACACTGACTTTCTGACATGAAATTTCCACAAGGTTTAACTATGGATTGAATATGTAAATCTACATGTGTACAATAAATCAATCTCCTATCTACGACATGAATTCCATAACGATGGATATTCCCTCACATGAAAAATCTTTTTTTTTTTTTCCTTTTTTCTTTCCTTCCTATACTGTAATTAAAGAAAATACCATCCTCTCTTACAATGCAAACCATATACATAGCATCCAATCTTACTTTACACAATTGCAACAATATACAATAGTGGGTGGATCCTTCTCATAGTCTGAAGAACAACAATGGAAGTTTGATAGCACAACTCATTACAAGATGACATGGAAAGATTTTTTTCTTCACAATATTTGATCCTTCCATAATGCCAAGGATAAAACCCTAATCTCTTCATATGATTCATTTTCACAAAAGCTACAAAACAATACAAAACCAGGAACCATGAAGGATCACCTCCCATCCTATGCCTCCTAAGAGGCCACCCACCAAGCTAGGGAAACAAAGGCCAAACAAGATACAGATAGAACACCTGCTAATGAATATAATCACATGACACAACACACAACAATCCCTTCCATGTATTTCACATTGATTCACCATTAGAATCATAAATACATTAGGTGAAAGTAGACTCTTCAAAGAGGAGAATGCCATATCCATAATACAAATATCAAACTACAATTACATTTTTTCCTCTCAAGGCTATCATAAAATCTTATCCTTCTTACACAAATCCCTTATACCTCCCAAAACATCAAAGACATATAATGGCAATGGAGCCCACACACCATGAAAGAAAGAACAACTCTTCATCATGATGTAAATTTTCTCAACTACAATGTTGAGCCCAACTAACCCCTTCACCCAAGGCTACTCTTCCCTCTCAAGGGTGAGTGAAACCTTAACACCCATTAACAATACAACATTCAAACCAAAAACAAGGAGATCAAGAAAGAAAGCCAAGAAAATACATGTAGCACAAAGCACAATCACACCATCACAACACAATAAAAAGATTTATAATAACAATACATGATCCCATAACAACACTACATACTTTCAAATTCATTGTGAAATGCTAAAAATGGTAATGGTTTGAGCACCAACCTTGGTATAGGGTAAAGGAAATGAAAGTTGATGAAGAGCTCTCTTAATCTCCCTACAAAATCATGACTATCTCTAAACATAGAGAGTGGGTGAACACCCCACTAGTTTGTCCATGTCTCCCTAAAAAGGTTTTCCCACTATCTATTTTGGTAAAAACACCAGGCCACTCTCTCTTACAAAATTCTCCCCCACAACCCCCCCCCCCCTAAATTTGTTGGAATTTACAAGTGGGAAGAAAACTTCTAGTGGGGGTTGAATTAGAAGTATCAAACTTTTAAGCTATCAAACTTTTAACTTAAATTAATACATGCATGAAACATATCTAATTAACATGAAAGTAAAGGCATGCATGAAAATAGATAACACAATATTTGATCACCCATAAACCCTCCAAAATTAGAAGGTAAAACTAGGTAGGGGATGATACCCATAACTTATCACTACAACAATATGTAACTTGTCAAGGTTAAAAAGTTTGACCATCATCAATGGTCTACCTTGTGAAAGGTTTTCCCTGTTAAAGGCTCTAACACCCTGTTAAAAGTGACCTATCTAAAGGATTTAAAAACGTTCACTTGGAATGTCACCCTATTAAAGGATTTACAATATGGCTATTAAACCAACCTATCTTCATAGGATTTTCATTCTCCTAATACAATGGCTAGAAAATATAGTAGAATGTGATGATCTGATAACTTACAATCTTTAATTGCTGATTTTAGATCCTTGTTCTATCCAATCTGATCTAATATGACTCTATTTGAAATGTTGATACTATGTTCTTGTTAACTAATGCTACAATGCTATCCTTCCTCTAAGTCTTTTCACCCCTTTCACTTCCCTTCAAAATTCACTAACCTTCTCTCATGCATTCCATACAATCTCCTTTATTTTTGAATTATGGGATTTCATCCTCCTTAAAAAGGTTTCAAGACTTAGGGTTCGGTATGAATCTATGATTAAGATTCATCCATATTTCGTACTCAACTCTTTCCATTTTTTTGATTGGTTTCATGTTGAATTCATAAGTAATTAAAAGGATTTGATCTTATCTTTTAGTCCTTTAGGATTCTTCATATGTTGGCTAAAAAAATGGTTTGCATCTTAGTTTGTGAGGGCACAAAGTCTTACGTTGATTCTATTTTACTCGGCATTTACTTATTACTAATGCTTAGAATACATAGGAATTTTGTCTTCCTCGACACCTATAGAATTTTGTTCTTGCTTGACACCTATAGTTCACTCGGCATCTATATTGGCTTGACATTAATTAGTCACTCAACTTTTGAATGACTCAACACTATCTACTCGACATCTGTTATAACTTGGCACCTGATGAATTTTTGGATTGACACATACTATAACTTAGTTTCTATATTATACTTGGCATCAACTAAGAAAATTTCTTAAGTGTGTTGACACTCAATTGTCAAAACCAATTTAAGACCAATAATCTTCCCCTTTGACATGAGTGTCAAAACCACTTAACTATACATGATGAATATAATCTTTTTGAGTATAATATACATTATGTTTGGCATATATACAAAACTTTCAAAATTTTGTGAAGATACCTCAAAATTTGTATCTCCCCCTTAGTTGATGTGCCTTTGCTATATCCACAACCTCTCATGCTAATTTTCTCATGTTGACTCATGCTGATTTTGATCTATCTTCTCTATTATGAATCTCCATTTTACACATCTTCCCTTGCAATTATAATTTCCTTTTGGTTTATCTATTTCTCTTCTTCAATATTTATCTCCTTATCTCCCCCATTTTATTATAATTTGAATCTCCCCCTTTTTTGATACTTATGTCAAAGGGTTCTCTACATTAACTGAATACTTAGCCAAAAAGGATTTATTTACCTCCATAACTATTGTTAGAGTATCATCCCAATTGTCTAGTACAATTTCTAGTGGTTGAGTTGGATGGCTATCTCTATTGCAAGGTGAACTAGGCCTTCCAATGTAGAAAGATTTGGGTCTTTCATTAAAACATTTTTAGCATAGGCTAGTTCTTTCTACAAAATTTCCATGTGTGGGGTGATGGCATAATGAATCTATATTAGCTTAGCCTTTGTATTTGCCTCATTTTCTATTAGTACAACTACTTCCTTCTAAGTGTGAAGTTTAGTTTGAAAATGCTTCTCACTTTGAGCTAGATCCTTAGGTAGCTACATGCTTGATATCTTAAGGTTCCTCTCTAAGCTCATTATCTTCTGGCTAGTTTCTTGTGTGAAAATGGATGGATAACACAACTTTGAGTAAAGTGAGAATATATTCTCAAGTACTTCCTTTACCTTTTCAATCCTCTTTGCCAGCTCAACTTGTAAAAGTGTTATCTTACTTGATATTCTTTCATTGACCTTCATTTGAAACTTCTTTTTAGACCATTCTAACAATTTTGCATTAGTATCAAGTTATTCGTTTTGTACTTGGTCCATTATACTAGATAGTTGTTCCATAATAGGCTTGGTTTCATCAGGTACCTACAAGCTGAAGGCATCTAGAAAGATGTCCTAAATCTTGATCAATTCTTGCCCTTGTTTATACTCATTTCTGAGTCTCTTTCTTTTTCATCCTTTCAAGTGCCTCTTGCAATTCATTTATTTGATTGATATTCATATTTTCATAATCATACTTAGGAATGACTATATCCTCATCTAGTGTAGGGTCTCCATACTGCATTATGCTTGTGACTCTTTTAGAGCTCGAGCCTGGTGTAGATATTTATAGTGGCATGGCAATAATGCTTGGCTTCTAAGGCATTATAAGAGTCCTCATTGTAGGAAAATTGACCAATGTTTGTATTGCCTCTTGCTCCTTCTCCTTAGGAGTCTCCTCTCCTATTTTTTCCTTGTTAATTACAAAGATCTTTGGAACTACACCTTGTGCTTGTGCTATAGAGACAAATGTATCTATCTATCTTGGTGGCTCCCTTGTAGGCTCTGTCTCCTTTGTCCCTTGTGTCTTTTGTTTAGTCATCAATACTTGAGCTATGGAATCAACCTTAACTAATGTGTCTTTTCTAGTTTTCTCTTGAGGTTGTCCACTTGTAGCTATTGGGATATGACAAGGTGGTTCTTGTAGATTCACCTTATCCCTTGTGATATTAGCTAGAACCTTTTGTGATTCTTCCACACTCACCAACACTAGATTTGTACACAACTAAGCTTGTAGTGTAGTTTGGTGAAGAATATTTTTGAGATCCTCTAGAATTAGTGGATTTATGTTCTAACTAGAGTTGTCAGGAACATCTTGAATAGTTACTATATTTTCTAGTGTGGGAGTTACATGTGGAGGACTTGATGGTAGCAATTATGTTTCTTGCACACTTTGTTCCTATTGCTACTCCTCAGCAGTTGTCATTTCATCTTTTTGTGTCTCCTTTTCCACTACAACATCTACCTTTTCTTTTTCTTCTTCTTCCTCCTTATCATTGTCTTCTTCCTCTTCATTGTTTCTACCCTCAAAGGGCTTTTCTTCTCCTTCTTTCATAGTTGTCAGCCCATAAATCAATTTCCACATCTGTGTGGGCTTTTTGACAACATTCTTAATTTTATTCTGTAGTATACTAAATGCTCTATACTTGGGTGCAAATTTCCCCCCATGCTTCTTATTTTCTTTTCATATTTTCCCTTTAGTAAGTTTAGGCATTAGTCAAGCTAGTGTTGACTTCCTTATTTATTTTTCCATATTGAGATAATAATGCCATTTATTTTCTACAATAGACTATAACTTCTTAGGCATTGTATTGTCAAGTTCAAGTGGAGTGTTGTTGAATATTGTCATCATGGTGTAGACTAGCTCTTCAACAATGTTCTATTGTTGTCTATTCAAATTATTAAAATCAATACCTTTTAATCTAGATAAGTCTACATTATCCATAATGTTGTCACATGTGTTTTCCAAATAAGACTTAGGGGTGTGACTTACTACTCTGAATTGCCCATCGTCATCAAATTCTATTCTTTCTTCATCTTATTCAAGGGTTGCCACATATTCTCTTCTCTATTTCTTCTAGGTTGGTCCTTCCTATTTAGTGTCCTTCTTCTTTTCCTACTCTTTTTCCTTCTTTGATGTGGCTCTTGTACTAGCCATTTTGGTAGGCTTTGCTAAGCTAGGCTTAGCAACTCTCTTGGCCTTGGTAGCTAGTTTGGAAGTGGCTTTTCTTTTATTTTTCTTTGGCTATACTCCTATGGTTTCCTCTTCCTCCTCAACACCTTCTTGCTCTTCTACATCTTCTCCCATGCCTTGGGTCAATGCAAGTGATCCTTAATCTTGCTATTCTTCATCTTCACCTTCTTCTTCATCATCATCCTCCTCACTTTTTGCATTGCCTTGACCAAATCTTGCCTTAAGCTTCTTCACCAATTTGTCCTTTTTCTTCAAGGTTGAAGTAGTTTTCAATTCCATATCCACCTTGGATCCTAAAACATTAAAAGTGCCAAAGGGTTGAGTACTTTTTTCAATATCCTCTACTAAAAATGTTGTGATTGTTGCAAATGCCTCATCAATATTAATCTCATAATCAAGTGGCCTCAACTATCTCACCCTTGGTACTGCTACTTGAATGTATGTGAAATAAATGTCTACTAAGAAGAAAATGTCATTTATGTGCTGCTCAACAAGAGAGATAGATATCCTTAGTCTCTATTTTATTGACTTCTTAAAGTCTTCAAAGTAGCTGGTCATAATAGTTTCAAAATTTCCCCCCATCTATTCTATGTATTCATTTACCTATACTATTATTGACCTGTTTGTTTTCCAACTCGCTTTTCCAAAAGAGGGGAATTCATTTGTACATTAAAAAATAAACATATCAAAAGTGCTCCAAATTTGCATTGGGCTCCCTTGGACCTTCTTATGGCTCCCAAATTCTCCATAATTTTTTGTAATTCTAGCTTAGCTAGATCATAAGTATGATCTTTCTTGACAATTTTGTTTCCTGCATCTATTACAATACAAGGTACACTGTTGAGTTAGCTTGGCTGGTAGAATTTATGAGATATGAATCTAAAAATGAATTCTAAAAGAGGATCCTTGGTGGTATCAATTTTCATCCCTCTCTTGTTCCATTTTACACTAGTGTTCTTCTCTATGGCTTCTTTGGAATCACTCCTTAGCATTTTTGGCCATTCTAGGGTTAGGTACCTGATTACTCTATGTATAATTATTTTGTATAGTTTGATGGGTCCATCTTCTAACCATAGGAATCCATCATGGATTTTGCACAACACAATTCTTACCCATTTAGTCTTAAATACAATAGGGAAATCTAGGGCATAGTTTAAGCCCTTCCTCTCAACAATCTTAAAATCTTCTTTCAAAACTATATTTTCACATAGTTTATTGTATGCTTCCCTAATCTCCATATCACCAATGGCTCTAATTTTTTAGTTACAACATCTCCTAACATCTTATACCATTACAACTTTGGTTGGAATCATAGATAAAGCTCCAATAGGGTTGTTCTTATAAGCAACTTTAGGGATTGGTCTAAAATTTGGATGTTTGACTTTGTTACTAACCAATTGTACCTAAAGAGGGGAATTCATTTGTACATTAAAAAATAAACATATCAAAAGTACTCCAAATTTGCATTGGGCTCCCTTGGACCTTCTTATGGCTCCCAAATTCTCCATAATTTTTTGTAATTCTAGCTTAGCTAGATCATAAGTATGATCTTTCTTGACAATTTTGTTTCCTGCATCTATTACAATACAAGGTACACTGTTGAGTTAGCTTGGCTGGTAGAATTTATGAGATATGAATCTAAAAATGAATTCTAAAAGAGGATCCTTGGTGGTATCAATTTTCATCCCTCTCTTGTTCCATTTTACACTAGTGTTCTTCTCTAAGGCTTCTTTGGAATCACTCCTTAGCATTTTTGGCCATTCTAGGGTTAGGTACCTGATTACTCTTTGTATAATTATTTTGTATAGTTTGATGGGTCCATCTTCTAACCATAGGAATCCATCATGGATTCTGCTCAACACAATTCTTACCCATTTAGTCTTAAATACAATAGGGAATTCTAGGGCACAGTTTAAGCCCTTCCTCTCAACAATCTTAAAATCTTCTTTCAAAACTCTATTTTCACATAGTTTATTGTATGCTTCCCTAATCTCCATATCACCAATGGCTCTAATTTTGTAGTTACAACATCTCCTAACATCTTGTACCACTACAACTTTGGGTGGAATCATAGATAAAGCTCCAATAGGGTTGTTCTTATAAGAAACTTTAGGGATTGGTCTAAAATTTGGATGTTTGACTTTGTTACTAACCAATTGTACCTCAAATGACTCCTTTTCTCAGGGTTTCCTAAAGCTAGATGCCATTTCTTCAAAAAAGGGTTTCAAAACATAAAAATTTCTTAACTGCATAGCTGGAGACTAATGTAAATACCTTGAATTGAAGAAATGATATTGAATCTTAGCTTGAATCTATGCAAAAGCTTCAATCTCTACTTGGAAACTATTTATGCACTCTTCTTGCTCTTGATCTATGTTTGCGATGATGGAAAATGATAAAAAACTTGACCTTATACCCTTAATTTCATATTATTTAATGCTTAGTGCATATATAGCTCTCCACTCAGCTCCTTATGCAATTCTATTTCACTTGGGTTCCATTGATTTTCCAATACTCGGCATACACTAGAGTTTTCCTTACTCAGCTTCTACTAACTTTGGCTGACAACTTGACAATTGAAGGAAACTTTCCTCAGTCAGAAACAATGTGAAAATTTTGAAGTTTTAACTTTGCATCTTTATTCATGTTGATCTATCCTTTTTAGTACTGACTTTTCTTGGAATTGATGTATGATAAAAAATTTAAATATCACTTCCACATACTTTCTTTTGCCTAGTTAGATGAAGTGTGACCACTTGACCCTTTAGGTGAAGTGATCCCTCCATTTTATGTGCTGCATCCATTTTTTCATTTCCATGTTCTATTCATTTCTTCTCTAACATGCTCAACATCTACCTTCTCTTTTCCTTTCTTGAACTCTGAGTTGGATGCCTTTGACCTTGTTGGGAAATTTCTCCTAATGTGTCCAGTCTTCAAACAACTAAAGCATGCAATTTGGCTCAACCACTTACTGTAGCTTCCACTAAAATGTGTTCTTATGCAATTTTTAGGGATGTGTCCATACTCTTGATAATAGTGATAGCTCTGCCTAGTGTTGTATGTTAGAATTATTTAGAATAACTGAGACGAGGGGTGAATTAGTTATTCAAGGTCCAATGATGTCCAATAAAACATTTTCTACAAATCCTTAATGGCACATAACTGAAATTATCATGCATGAAATTAAGCATTAAACAACCTTGAAAAGTAAACATGCATCACACCATAACACTAAGGATTTGATAACCCAAAAACCCCCCAAGAATAAGAAGGTAAAACTAGAGTGTGGATGATAACCACAAAATAACTGGGCAATTGATTTCAACCACTTCTGATGGTCTACCCTATTAAAGCCCTACTCTATTAAAAGCTACAACACATTTTTAAATGTGACCTTGTTAAAGGATTTAAGAACATTCAACTTGGAATGTCACCCTGTTAAAGGATTTACATAGAGCTATTAGGCTCACCCAAGTCTTACAAGACTTGCAGTCACCTTCTCAAAAGAATCTTTCATCCCTCTCTAAGGATCTCCTATCCTCCTCCTAATGATCTCTTTATCCTTCTCTTGAGGATCTCTTTATCCATCTCCTGGGGATCTTCTATTCTTTTCTTGAGGCTTATCCACCTAGCTGTTAAGCTAACCTAGCAATGTAGTGTTTTCAATATCTAATACAATGGTAAGAAAGTATTAGAAGGGTTTTGACCTAATACAGATTGCAACCCTAACTGTGCAAATTTCAGATCATTCTTCAATTCCTTTCTTTGCTTGGCTTCTCTTCCTTGTATTGCTGATAGCTTGTTCACCCTTCAAGATTTGTCTCCTTGAGTTCTTGCACTTGTTATGCCAATGCAATCTCTAGTCACTGAATCAACTCAGAGTCTTGATGCTATGTTCTTACTCCTCTTGGCTTCTTTGCTTGATCACACTTATGACCAATTCCCTCTCTTGCACACACACTTGATCTCTGACCTATAACTCCTTATAAAGAAGTTTTGTTCTTCATTTCCCACTCAAATCTTAATTTTCTCTTGAAAAAATGGTATTGTTTTTCCCTCCAAATTGTTTCTTCTAGAAACTTCATGATAAATCCATTAGCATTCACCTTGGATTGGTTTTCATGGATTACATAGAATTTTGTGACATCTACTCATCATTCATAACTTCCAACTAATTCATAAAATTTGATGTAACAACCTTATTGCTGCTGATCTGGGAAATCTTGTCTTAACAAATAATGTAGCAACTCGAAATTATTGGTTTATTGATGCTCAACACCTTTTGTGTTACTTGGCTTCTTAATGTTATTTACTAGCGCTCGGCACTTGAAGCATTTTGGCTTTGCTTGGTACTTGAAAACTTACTTGACATCCATTATCTTTTTCTACTACTCGGTACCTGAAGGATTCTATTTTACTCAGCATTTGAGTAATCACTCAACTTATACTAAAGTTGAACTTGCTTGGCTTCAACTGAGAATCTGTTCAGCTCTAACTAGCTTGCTTAGCTCTTTCTAATGAACTTAGTTAATCCTTACATCTTTGATGTATCTCAGTGTGTCCATCCTCTTAGAGTATGTCATCAATACATTATTTTATCAATGGCTTAGCTAATCCTTATACTTCATTACATCATCATAACTTCAACTTTTCTCTAGGTACTCTAGTTACATCTTATTGATTGCCACCTCCTTGTCAATCAACCAATTAATAGTATTTGGATCACTAAAGCAATTGTCATTCCTACAAGCAGCAAGTTTGACATCAATGACAAAACAATAATTGAAAACATTCTTTAACAGTTCCATTATCCTTCATTCATGATCTTTTCAATCATTTTCAACAATCTCCCTCTTTGGCATTGATGGCAAACCAAACTGATCAAATGATTAAGGTGATCAACTTAGTTACCACCAAAATTACATACATTTCTTGCTTGGTATATAACTGATACAAACTGAATCCTTTGTTTTGCTTCTCCCTCTGTACAGCTGCATCCTTACTCTGTATTCCTGATCCTTCATAGCTTCTTGCTGAATCTTATTTCTTTTGAATCTCCCTCTTGCTTATAGATCTTTCATATATATCTCCCTCTTACTTTATATTGATCAATTTCTCATATATCTCCCTCTTTGACATAAATGCCAAAGATGTAGCATCCTCAACATGCTAAATATAAGCTTTGCATTTTCATTTTTTCTCCTTCTATCACCATGCTTGTGACTGATCTAGAATTTATGTTCCTGTTGTCATCCTCTGCATCATTCTTTTGATATTTCAATGATCTACTCCTGTTGATGCAGGGCAACTTCTATGTTGCTTTAGACTACTTGAGTTAGGGGTATTACCCCCAACTTGTCTCTAAGATATTCATATGCATCCTTGGGGAATGGTTTGGTGAAGATATCTATAGTTTGTTCCTTTGTGTGAATGTACTCCATCTTTACTTGTTTGTCTTCCACCAATTCTCTAACATAGTGATACTTGATTGCAATATGCTTGGTTTTTGCATGCATTACTAGATTCTTGGATATGTTTATAGCACTTTTATTATCACAATATAGTGTCACAGGTTTAGTTAACTATTCTTTCATTCATTTCAATAGGTGTTTAAGCCACACAATGTTTGTGCAATTGACTACTGCTGCCACGTATTCTACTTTTGTAGTGGACTAAGATGTGAATGTTTGTTTCTTACTAGTCCAAGTAACTAGCCTTTTTCCTAAGAATAATGCTCCTCCACTTGTGCTTTTTCTGTCATCAATGTTTCCTCCCCAATCTGCATCTATGTATGCATTGAGCTCAAACTTCTCATTCTTTTTGTAATATAGGCCAAAATCATCAGTTCCTTCAAATCCTATTTGCACCAAATACTTGTGAAGTCACTCATACCAAGCTCTAGGGGCTTGCTTTAATCCATATAAAACCTTATGCAGTTTACATACCTTATTTTTGTTCTTTTCATCAACAAAACTTTTTGGTTTCTCTATGTAGACTTTCTCTTCAGGTATACCATTTAGAAATGCAGACTTAACATCCATTTGATAGAATTTAAATCCTAAGGCTGCATATGCTAGTAAAATCCTTACTCCTTCCATTCTAGCAACTGGAGCAAAAGTTTCTCCATAATCTAGTCCTTCTTGTGCATACCCTTTACAAACTAGTCTTTCCTTGTTCCTTGTGATTTCACCATTTTCATCTAACTTGTTTCTGAACACCCACTTAGTTCCAATCACATTATTGTCAGCTAGTCTTGAGACTAAGGTCCATGTCTTGTTCTTCTCAATTTTTTTGATTTCTTCTTTCATAGCATTATACCATTCATCATCTATTATGGCTTCACTTACTATTTTTGGTTCTATTTTGCTGAGTAGACATGTTTCATTTCTGAGTCTATTCCTTGTCATTGGTCTTGCCTCTTTATTTCCAATAATTTGATCTATAGGATGATTTCTTCTTACATACTTTTCCAATACTGGCTCTTTCCTTGTTTGCATATTGTCTCTTTTAGAATTTGAATCTTCATGCATATTTTCATCAGGTATTTGTTCATTTTCTTCATGTTGGCTATTCTCAAAGTCTGAATGAACATTTTTTATATTTTGTGGATTAGCTTTTGAATGTGTTTGTTGTTTGGCATTCACTATCTATGACTCGGTAGATACTAGATTTTGTTGCTGATGGTCATTCCGAGTTGCAACTTCACCATCATTAGGTATACCTTCATAAAAGTATACAAAGGTCTTGTATTCCTTTGATTTCTTGGTGTTTTCAATACTTTGAACTTCTGCAAGCTCATCAAATTTCACATTTGTGCTTTCTACTACTTTTTTAGTGTTAACATTCAAGCACTTATAAGCTTTGCTTCTAGTAGAATAACCAAGAAATGTGCCTTCCTCACTCTTTGCATCAAACTTTCCATTTCTAGACTCTTTATATATATAGCATTTGCATCCAAATATTTTGAAATGTTTTGCATTAGGAGAATGCCCATACCATAATTCAAAAGGTGTTACATTTGTACATTTCTTGACTTGAACTCTATTGAGTGTGTAGACTACAGTACTTACAGCTTCTCTCCAATACTTGAGTGCAACATTTTTCTCCATCATTAAGGTCTGAGCATAGTCAATAACTGATCTATTCCTTCTCTCTACTATACCATTCTAAGGTGGAGTCCTAGGTGCTGATGTTTGACTTTTGATTCCTCTTTCATTGTAGAACTCTTCAAATTCTCTTGATGTGAATTCACCTCCTCTATCAGATCTGAGACATTTTAAGCTCTTTCTAGTTTCTTTCTCAACTCTGGCCAAGTACCATTTGAACATTTGGAATGCATCTGATTTTTGTTTTAGGAACATGACTGTCATCATCCTTGAATATTCATCTACAAATAGCATTATTTATATGTCACCTTTGTAGCTTTGTACTTCTATAGGACCACACAAGTCAGTATGAACTAGCTCTAATACTTCATTAGAAGTATAAGTCTTGCTTTTGAAAGTTGACCTGGTCATCTTCCCTAGTTGGCATTGTTTGCACATGATGTTATTAGGTTTCTTCAACTTTGGTAGTCCTCTGACTTTCTTCATCTCGCTGATGCTTATCATATTGTCAAAATTTACATGACATAGCCTCTTGTGCCATAACCATACATCATCAGTTTGAACAATAAGAAAAGAAGCATCTTCCATGTCTAGATAAAACAAGTTACTCCTAGTCTGATCACCTTTTCCTATTAGACTTCCTTGAGAATTATAAATCATAGAAATTCCTTTTTCAAATTCAACCTTACATCCTATGTTGCCTAGCTATGAGACACTTAACAAGTTATAATTCAGGCCTTCAACATAGTATGCATTATCACATGATATCTTTTTAGTAAGCTTGATACTACCTTTCCCTTTGATCTTACATGGTGCATTGTTACCAAATCTAAAACTATTTCCTTCATATTGAGTAAAGGAAATGAACTTACTTTTATCTCCATTCATGTGATGAGAGCATTCATTTTCTATGATCCATCTATCATTCTTGTTCATGTAGGTTACCAGTGCAATTGCTTCTTCTTCATATGATTCATCCTTCATAGCCACATAGACTACTTCATCATCATTTTCATCAGATTCTTCTTCAACAATGTAGCATCTTTTTCCTTTACCTTTGTAGTCTTTGATTTCCTCTTTCTTGTTCTTGAAGTTGCCTCCATCCTTGTAATTTTTCTTTTGTGTGCATTGGGCTGCAATGTGACCAACTTCATTACAATTGAAACAAATGATCGGTAACTTACCTTTGAATTTGCCTCTTCCTCTATGAAATATTCTTGCTAGTAATGCCTCCAAAATGTCTACATCATCTTCATCAGTGCTGCTATCACTAGATACATACTTTTCTTTTCCATTCTTTTTCCTTGTTTGCACCTCATCATTGTCTTTTATCATCATCTTAGCTTTGAATGTAGATTCAAAGTTTTATGGCTTGTAGTTGTCAAACTTGGATAACTCAAAGGTAGTGAGTTTTCCAATTATTCCTTCAAATGTCACTGTGTTTCTTGGTACACACCTTAGCTCTTGGATGGATGATACTCTTATAGCATAGATGAGAAGCAAAGTTTTCAAGTATTTGATGTGTACTATTTCTTCTGCTAACTATCCTCCTAGGCTTCTTATGGAACTAACTACTTCCTTAATCCTTGCACTGTATTGAGCAGCATTCTCTCCTTCTTCTATTTTCATACCATCAAATTTTCCTCTTAGGCTTTCTCTTTTGGCTCTCTTGACATTGTCATCTCCTCCATAGATTATTGATAATTTATTCCACATCTAATGTGAAGTATCACATCCTTTGATGTCATCATACTCAACATAGCTTAGTGCTGAAGCAATATCTAACATTGCATGATTGTGCTCCTTCTTCTTGCTCATATCATTTGCAGTGAGGGGTCTTGTAGGGTCTACATGATCAACTATAATTGAGGTCTGTACATAGTCACCTATTGATCCAAGGTGTAGCTTCATCAAACTTTTCCATGTAACAAAGTTGTCTTTGTTTAGCTTGGGAATTTCTCTCTTGAACATCTTGATCTTCCTGCTACTAGTACCTTGAAACAAATCAGTAGTGAGCTCTGATACCAATTGTTAGAATTATTTAGAATAACTGAGAGAGGGGGTGAATCATTTATTCAAGGTCTAATGATGTCCAATAAAACTTTTTCTAAAATCCTTAATGGCACATAACTGAAATTATCATGCATCAAATTAAACATTAAATAGCCATGAAAAGTAAACATGCATCACACCATAACACTAAGGATTTGATAACCCAGAAACCCTCCAAGAATAAGAAGGTAAAATTGGAGTGGGGATGATACCCACAAAATAATTGCACAATTGATTTCAACCACTTTTGATGGTCTGCTCTGTTAAAGGCCTACCCTGTTAAAGGCTATAGCACATTGTTAAATTTGACCTTGGTAAAGGATTTAAGAACATTCAACTTGGAATGTCACCCTATTAAAGGATTTACATAGAGTTGTTAGGCTCACCCAAGTCTTATGGGATTTGCAGTCACCTTCTCAAAAGAATCTTTCATCCCTCTCTAAGGATCACCTATCCTCCTCCTAAGGATCTCTTATCCTTCTCTTAAGGATCTCTTTATCCTTCTCCTAAAGATCTCTTTATCCTTCTTCTGGGGATCTTCTATTCTTTTCCTAAGGCTTATCCATCTAGCTATTAAGCTAACTTATCAATGTAGGGTTTTCAATATCTAATACAATGCTAAGAAAGTATTAGAAGGGTTTTGATCTGATACAGATTGCAACCCTATAAACTATTTAGATTTTAGATCACTCTTCAATTCCTTTCTTTGCTTGGCTTCTCTTCCTTGCAATGCTGACAGCTTGTTCACCCTTCAAGATCTGTCTCCTTGAGTTCTTCCACTTGTTATGCCAATGCATTCTCTAGTCACTTGATCAACTCAGAGTCTTGATGCTCTGTTCGTACTCCTCTTGGCTTCTTCGCCTGATCACACTTATGACCAATTCCCTCTCTTGCACACACACTTGATCTCTAACCTATAACTCCTTATAAAGAAGTTATGTTCTTCATTTCCTGCTCAAATCTTAATTTTCTCTTGAGGAAAGGTATTGTTTTTCCCTCCAAATTATTTCTTCTGGAAACTTCATGATAAATCCATTAGCATTGACCTTGGATTGGTTTGCATAGATTACATAGAATTCTATTACATCTACTCATCATTCATAACTTCCAACTACTTCACAAAATTTGATGTAACAACCTTATCGTTGTTGATCTAGAAAATCTTGTCTTAACAAATAATACAGCAACTCAGCATTATTGGTTTATTGATGCTCAACACCTTCTGTGTTACTTGACTTCTTAATGTTATTTACTGGCGCTCGGCACCTAAAGCATTTTGGCTTTTCTCAGCACTTGAAAACTTACTCGACATCCATTATCTTTTTCTGCTACTCGACACTTGAAGGATTCTGTGTTACTCAACATTTGAGTAATCACTTAGCTTATACTAAAGTTGAACTTGCTTGGCTTCAACTGAGAATTTGTTTGGCTCTAACTAGCTTGCTCGGCTCTTTCTAATGAACTTAGTTAATCCTTACATCTTTGATGTATCTCAATGTTTCCATCCTCTTAGAGTATTTCAAATACATTATTTATCAATGGCTTAGCTGATCCTTATACTTCATTACATCATCATAACTTCAACCTTTCTCTAGTTACTCTAGTTACATCTTATTGATTGCCACCTCCTTGTCAATCAACCAATTTATAGTATTTGGATCACTAAAGAAATTTTCATTCCTACAAGTAGCAAGTTTGACATCAATGACATAACAATGATTGAAAACATTCTTTACCAGTTCCATTATCCTTCATTCATGATCTTTTCAATCATTTTCAACATTGTAGTCCCAATTGTAATGATGTCCATGATTATTTGACTTTTCTAGTTGGTTTGGTGTCCACATAGGCTTTGATATGCACTCAAAATATTTATGTCCATGCTTCTTGAAATTTTAGGAGTGACCTTCAAATCTTAGTGTCCTATTGATTCTAGTCCTACAGTCATGTGCTTGATGTCTTTGATTTTTACACTTGTAACAGTGACCCATGTTTTTAGGTTTTTCATGCTGATTGACATTCTTGCTCCTACACACATTAGAGGTATGTCCCTTTTTACCCAAAAATGACAAGTGAGTTTTGTTCTCTTACCTTTTTTATTTCTTTCTTCTATAATTTTAGATGACTCTCCTCTTCTAGTGCTAGTGTATCCTAGTCTTGAAGTACCATTGTTGGAGCTTGGTGATTTTAGTAGCTATTCAAAGTACTTAATAGCTTCATTAGGTTTGTTGAAGCTCTTTGCAATTTTCTTCTATCTTCTTAAGTCATCCTACAATTTTTCATTTTGCATCTTCAGTGTGGAAATCTCAATGTCCTTGATATTTAGTTCATGATGGGCATTCATCAATTGACATAGGCTGTCCAGCTACATGTTAGAAATACTTGCAAGCTCAATTGAATTTTCCTCTTATTTTTTTCCAAGATTTCTTTTTTCATCTTATATCATAGCTTTATCTTCAATAGCTCTCTTTTTCTATTCAGTCACTTCACAAAGCATTATGGCTTATGCTTCTTGTTTAATCTTGAGAGTTCTGATCTCTTCTGCTCGAGTTCTATTCTTCTCTATTAGGTCTACAATTGTTGCATCAAACTCCTTAGAATCTCCATTGGCAAATACTTTTGAGGTGTCAATATCCTTGTACTATGTATCATTTTTGGCTATGGTAATTTATTTTCTTCGCTTTAGGGATTTCCTCAATTCTTCCCTAGCTTCTTCTAGAGAATGTAGAATGAGATATATCTCAATCTCCTAATTCTCTATAATCTTCCCAAGCTTGTAGACCTTCATTTCTAGATCTTTTCTTCAAGCTATAAGGCTTCTCCTTGTAAGAACTTGGCTCTGATACCAATTGTTGGAATTTACAAGTGGGAAGAATATTTCTGAGGGGGGTGAATCACAAAACTTTTAAGCTATAAAATGTTTAACTAAAATTAATACATCCATGAAACATATCTAATTAACATTAAAGTAAAGGCATGCATGAAAATAGAAAACACAATATTTGATCACCTAAAAACCCTCCAAAATGAGAATGTAAAATTGAGGTGGGGATGACACCCACAATGCATCACTATAGCAATATGTAACTTGTCAAGGCTACAAAGTTTGACTATCATCAATGATCTACCCTATGAGAGCCCTACCTTGTTAAAGGCTCTAACACCCTATCAAAAGTGACATGTCTAAAAGATTTACAAACATTCACTTGGAATATCACCTTGTTAAAGGATTTACAATATGGCTATTAAGCCAACCTATCTTCATAGGATTTTCATTCTCCTAATACAATGGCTAGAAAGTATAGTAGAATGTGATGACCTGATAACTTACAATCTTCAATTGTTGATTTCAAATCCTTGTTTTTTCTAATTTGATATGATATGACTCTATTCAAAATGCTAATACTTTTTTCTTGTTAACTGATGCTATAATGCTATCCTTCCTCTAAGTCTTTTCACTCCTTTCACTTCCCTTCGAACTTCACTAGCCTTCTCTCATGCAATCCATACAATCTCCTTTATTTTTTAATTATGAGGCTTTGACCTCCTTAAAAAGGTTTCAAGAGTTAGGGTTAGGTATGAATCTATGATTGAGATTCATCCATCTTTCCTACTCAATTCTTTCCATTTTTTTTGATTGGTTGCATGTTGATTTCATAGGGAATTAAAAAGATTCAATCTTATCTTTTAGTCCTTCAAGATTCTTCATATGCTGGCTAGAAAAAAATGGTATACATCTTAGTTTGTGAGGGCACAAACTCTTATGTTGATTCTATATTACTCAGCACTTACTTATTATTGATGCTTAGAACATAGAGTAATTCTATCTTACTTGGCACCTATAGAAATTTTTTCTTGCTTGACACCTATAGTTCACTCGGCATCTATATTGGCTCGACATCAATTAGTCACTTGGCTTTTGAATGACTCAGCACTATCTATCTACTTGGCATCTATTGTAACTTGGTACTTGATGAATTTTTGGCTTGGCACATACTATAACTCAACATCTATATTATACTTGGCATGAACTAAGAAAAATTCTAAAGTGTGTTGACACTCAATTGTCAAAACCAATATGAGACCAACAAAATTTTCTATATTTGACTTAGTGGAAACATGGGGAAGAACTCATGTGACAACTCCATTTTCTAATTGGTGGAAGAATGCATTAGTAAAGGCCCCCCTAGGCCATCTAGGCATTAACATGGTCAAAATTAGGCCCCTAACATGTTATACTATCATATGGGTAGCTTATTTTCACACAAAGGACAATTTGGGACAACCTAACGACCCTTCAAAACCCTAGTCAAGTATAAATTCAAATTTCCCTTTAATAATGACTCATCCTATCCCTTTTGAAGTGGGTTTACTTAATCTTTAACAAGGTAATTAGTTTAAGGGTAAAATGATACCATGACCAAAACCCTAGGTGACATGTCATTTAACACACAACAATCTACATGTGTCAAGTGACACAATAAAGCACATTACACATCATCATGATATGTCTCTAATGCATCTTTGAGATTAACATTCTCACACACATGAAAGCTTGTGTTTACAAAATAAAATACATCATAATGAGGATTTTTGAATCTTTCAAAGACTCACATTGGCTAAACTATGTTTATAGGGATTTGGACCTTGTTTCCTCGATAATTTCCATGGTTCCACTACTTGCACATTAAAATCGAGCATCAGTAGTCCAAAGAAGATTACATAAATTACATACCATAAATGCATACAAATTCCAATGTTACGTAATCCATATTACATAATTCAATTAAATATTTTCTTAATCATTTTAAATAAAATATTTTATAACATAAAAAATATCAAAATCCGCATATCACATTTAATCATTAATTAACATGATTAGATTAACATTTTGCATCATATCATAATCTAATTTCTATCATACCATGTGTAAATTTACATCCATATTTGTTTGATCATCTCATACAAATATATTTGGTTCTTAATACATATC
This sequence comes from Cupressus sempervirens, assembly GCA_028749045.1. NCBI lineage: Eukaryota > Viridiplantae > Streptophyta > Pinopsida > Cupressales > Cupressaceae > Cupressus > Cupressus sempervirens. Next base: position 799,291,228 of record CM053792.1, on the reverse strand, counting down.
TTACATGGAAACACTATTGTAAATGCAAAATCAATAAATAATATAAGCCACTATCCATCTAAGTATTGAATAAATGTCAAAATATCCAAGTCTTGAGCATTAAAATGCAAGTAAAATATCTATGCTATGATGGCTCAGGGTAAGGCTTCACATACTGATACTTCTTAACAAGTGAATTAGGGTTAATCTCTTAATAGAGTGGTCCTAACATGTCTAAGTAAATCTTTTAACATAGTGCTTACTTCATTGTAAGCTTTATATCCTTTAATCAAGGTAAACCTAACAATCTTTTAAATCTCTTAATACAGTAGACCCCTCATAGGGTAGATCATTGGAAGTGATCACATTTTTTTCCCTAATAGGAAAACTTTGTTAATGTAGTAGTGAAAATTTGTGGGTGTCATCTCCACTCTATTTTTACCTTCACTGTAGAGGATTTTTATGTAGATGAAATCTTTAATATTATGCATTTATGTTTAATCTTATTGATTTGATGAGTAGTTAGATTTATTTGAACATTAAATGTTTAAGGTTATGTTATTCACGATCTAGATATAAGATGAATTAAGTGGTGAATATTGTTAAGCTATTTTATTTTAAGGATTAAAGTTTTAGTGATCTTGATTCTCCCTCCATCTCAGTATCTCACTTTTTGAATAAACTTCCAACAATTGGTATCAGAGATTTGTTCTCTTAGAAGAATTTTAACCACTTGAGAGTTGAGATCTATGAGATGGAGGTTTACCAATTGGGAAAGACTATTGAGAATTTGATGATTGACATCTAGATCATATTACAACAACTTGAAATAGCAATAGAGGAGTTAAGGAAAAGGAAGGATATGTCTATTCAACAAAATGATACACTCTACCAAGAAGTAGACACTAAAGGGGAAACTATAGTGAGAGTGATGCAACAATAGAAAATTGATTGGAGAAGGACAAAATTCTAAATGAAGAAATCAAAGGATTGAAGAGAGAGCATGAAATCCAAGTAGTAAGGATATGTGAGGTGATTGAACAAAAAATGATAGTTGAAGAAGAAAAAATCATGGAAGAAGAAGACAAAAGACAGTTGACTAAATTAGACTTGAAGAAAGGTCATCTGATGTACACAACCTTATAAATACTCAGCTAGACATGATGAATCAAATTCTACTTGCAAATCAAGAACTAAATAGAAAGAACACAAAGATACAAATATAATATTATAAAGTGTCCAATTGAGGAATGAGTTAAGATCTAAAAAGGGACTCTTAGAAAAGATGAAAAAACCTAGTGAAGTTGTAAGATACTTTGAAGAATTAATGAGATCACCAAGAACACCTAGTGACACTTTTGGAATAGGATGTATTAAACACTATTCATCTACTAAAGAAGGAGAATCATCCAAGAGTGGAGAGAAAAGGAATGCAAAAAAAAAGGAAAACCTACATGCTATCATTGTGGAAAACTTGGAGACACAAAAAACATTTGCAAAACCAATATTGGTAAGAAAAATCCTAAGCCCAAGTTTACTGGTAACTATTTTAATTGCAAGAAACAAGGCCACTAAGCACATGAATGTAGATCGAAGGTTAGCAACATGCCTATTGCACCTAGATTTGAGGGGTATTATTATAATTTTAAAAGGCATGGACATAGAGCACATGAAAGAAAATAAAATAAAAAATATGATTGGACACCCCAAAGACAAGTCAATACACAAAATAAAGGTAACTCTTACAATTGGGATTACAAAACATGGTAGAGTTTTCATTATTATCAAAGGTAATTAGAAGAAATGGTTGAATGGAAGTTTAGTTTTCTTTAGTTGTTAGACTGAACATGTGAGAAAGAACTATTTGACCTGAGCACTAGCACTAAATAATGAATAATTCAAGGGAAAAGGTAAAGTGGATGTAGAATAAACAAAGAAGGAGATGAATGAAACATAGAAGAAGAAGGTAGAAGGTAGAAGTAGTGTAACAAGTGAAGCTAAGATCATTGAATCTAATAAAGAAGGTGATCACACTACCTCAAATTGATCAAGAAAGTTGTATAAAGAGCTTCATATTCAAATGATATATCATACACTAGTTCCTAAAAAAAATTATGCCAAAGTTCATATTTGCATAAGATAAGATGCATTAGGACATATTTGTGGAAACAGAAAAGCAATAAAATCAACTACACTAGCAGTCTTGAGCATTAGTAATATTGTCTATATTGAACAGACATTACAACATGGACCAAATTCCTACAACAACCAAGCTAATGTGTTGGCTGAGTTAAATAGTATTAATTGAGTTGTGTAGTGGAGACTGAATTAACAAAGGTTTAATAAAAATTGAGACAAATAGAATCCACCTAACAAAGTACACAAATGTAATGCCCCACTCAAAAATCCTTGGGAACAAAGATGAAAAACAAGACTATATATATATATATATATATATATATTTAAAAAAAAGTGTAAAAGCACATGTCAACAACATACAAAGATCATAAAGATCATAATAGAAGACTTAACCATCATCCCTACAACCAACGGATCTTCAAATGCCATACTAACCAAAACAACTGATAACAAAGGACGCATAACTAAATTTGAATCAAACACTTTCCAAATTCAAAATGTGACACCAAAGGATTGAAGAACACCTAAGAGGGTACCCCAAACAATTCCAAAAAAAATCAAATCACACCAAGAAGTGCCCACTACCCACCCACACAGGTTCTCACAAAACCCAAGTGATACTTTAACATAGCATTGGGTGATACTTTCTAGTATAACACAACATTTTCAAAGAAGGAGGGTGACACTTTTAGGGATTAGGTGATACTTCTCTCTAGGGAGTATGATACATTAAGGGTATCATACAATAGTTCTTAGAAGTGAGTGTGATAATGTAAAGTATCACACAATAAAACTTCAAGGGGCGTGTGACACAAACAAGAAATGCACGATACACTTCTAATGGGCATGCAATGTATTATTGTATCACACCATGCTGACAAATGCTCACCCAAGAAACACAAGAACACTTAGGGAAAACATAAAGGGGAAATGGAGAATTAAAACTCCACACTAAGGAGTATTGGATCCACATCTCAAGGCAAGAACACTTGAACCACATATGAAAGATTGAAATAACAACAACTAACCATATAATGAATACCAAGAAGTTATAGTATAGAAGGAACATTGCAATGAATAGTGTAACCAAATTAAGTATGCAGTTCCTCCCAACTATCAATGGAATCATAAGACCATCGTGAGCCCTAGCCATCCCCATGAGTAACATCCCAAGCCATCGAAAAAATCATTGGTACTATCGTAATAGGGGCATCACTACCAAAACATGCTATCACATAAGCATAAGATAGTCCTATAAAGTAGATAACATCACCTATCACATGCTAATCATCATAATAAGGAATGCATTAAAACTAACATCATCTAAACATGATAAACAAATATCCCAAAGAAAGCATAAATCATAAGAAAGCATACTCCAAAAATTGAAGTGCCAAGTGAAACATCTAGCCACGATCACTGTAGAATAGTAAACCATCTTTGTACACTGGGCCCTAGAAGTGGTGTAGGTAGCTATGCCTCCCAACCATGTGGCACCCATAGGTCCACACCTGCCATGCTGATGGAGCTAAAGATCCAACCACAAACACATGCAAAACAACAAACCACAAACACACATGCCAAGTAGTATGATGATTGAATCCAAGACAAAGACAATGCATAAACTATAGGTCCTAGTTAGACACCTTAATGGCTACTAAGTATGGGCTAAAATCATTGAGAGTCACTTGGCATTGATGAGCCCAAACTGGTACTTGCAACTCTCCACTTTGCAATGGAAGGAGCACATCCCGAATCATTTTATTATCTTTAAGTTTCATTACCACCCAATGTTTAAATTTAGTTATCACTTGTTTACAAAGCTTCTACATGCCAACCCTCAAGAAATAGGCACTGAGTTGTAGAGATAGAAGTCCCCTCCATATGCTACCATACCCTACCCATGCTCATCCAACAATGAGTGCCTATAGGCATGCAAACTCTCAACCCAGCCTCAATGATCATAACCTTTGGAAATACCATAGAAGATTAGGCCCCATAGGTCACTTGACAAATGTACACATACATACTCATGTGTGGCACACCACCATCACAAAGATCAAACACTAGGACTGGATAAGAACACAAACATAAAGTCACTCAACTGAAATAGACTCGAGAGGATGGATGCAACATGCATCCCAATGCAACATAAAGTTCAAATGTGGTTTAACAGACATCCAAATAGATCATCCAGGTCCATGACCCACATTGTGCCAAAAAAACCCAAAAAAATAGGGTGGCACACAAAATGAGGCAAAACTCCCAAATTTTGGAAAATTCCCAAAATTAAAACCCATTTTGCCTTTGGGTGCAAAAACCCTAAAAATCCAAAAAATAAATGAAATAAAACACTATATGCAAAATGGCTAGCATAAAGGCTCAAAATCCAAAACCCCCCATTTAAAAAATAGGAAAAATATTCATACCTAACCAACTAGGCAAAACCAACATATAGAAATGGAGGGGAACATTAGTTCTCAACCTCCTAACATATTGCTACAAGAAATGGAAGCTAAAAAGGAGAAAAATAAATAAAACAAGAAAGCCCTACCTGATAGCAAAAGGGGTAGAAACTAAAACTCACACAATAAAATAAATCACCCATTGAATATGCCAAAAATCATGACAAAGCATAGTCTACCAGAGTCGAATCCAATGAGACCAACCTTGTGAAGATCCCATGCTCACAATTCCTAGAACAAACAATAAAACCAATCCTTTAGAAGAGGATTTCCAAATTAGCTCTCAAATTTATATTTCTAGAAAGTGAGAAGTGGATAATGAATTCACTTTTCCAATACTTATTCATTTTTTGAGTGAATAATCGATTATGGAAAATAGCCAATTGGAGTAACTAAACTTTGAATCGACCCAAAAAAAATAGTTTATTATTCATAAAAAAAATTCACCTAAGGAAAAGTTGCTAGAAATTAAATCTAAAAATATTAGAAACCCAAAACTCAAAATCATAGAAAATCACTTAACACTTTTGCGACAATGCGAATTTCTAAATGCATAGACATGCTCACTTGTCTAGTAACATAATGTAGATGAGTTTAGATTTACTAATCACTAAAAGGTTTTAATTAAAAAAATTAAAATAAGGATTTGTTGACCACACAAGGGTGACATTGGCAAAATATGAATAGCTAGATCACTAAATCCATGTGCCACTACCATGGATATAATTCTTGCACACTAAAATGCATGATCAAGTGAAATTACATATAATATCATAGCCAAAGCAACATGTATTAAAATACCTATTTAATCCATTTACATCACTCATGTTTATAGAAAGCGTAAAGATACAAGAATGAATTAAATAACCATAGCATAAAATTCATCTCATAAAATAATCAACAATATGTCCAATAAACCACAAAAAAAATAGATATCATCAAAGATCTACTGTCATCTCAAAATTGCAGCAATATGAAAATATGATAAATTGAATAGCATAGCAATAAAGCATCTATGGTATTGAATCAAAGTATAACATCTGATCCTCAGGTCATCATAAGGTATAAAATAAGAGTATCAAGTATCTCTCAAATCAAAATAAACAAGGTATAGATTGTAAACATGAGAAGCACTACATCCTCCCCCACTAGCATAGGCTTACTCCAGGAAGCTAGCAAAAATATAGGGGTACAATCTCCTCAGTCATGTAGCATCTTCCCAAGTTATAAAGGTCTCATCACTCAAGTCCCATTGGACCCTTACCTACTATATGTCCCAACCTCATAAGGTCACCTTCCAGTTCTATAGGATACAAATGGGCTCCAAAGTAAGCTACCCATCTGCTACCTGCAAAGCATCCCAATCAAGAACATGGGTCACATTCAGAATATACTACCTCAAAATAGAAACATGAAAAACATCATGGATGCACAATAGGCTAGGTGGCAACGCTAGTTGATAAGTAATAGGACCAATCCTCTCAAGGATCTCAAAAGGTTTGACAAAATGTGGTGCCAACTTAGAGCCTTTTACATAATGGATGGGTCTCTTCCTCAAACACACTCTAAAAAATACCTTCTCAACAATAGAAAAGTGGCGATACAACCTATGGGCATCTTCATACTTCTTTTTCTTGTCCTGAGTAGTAATCAAATTCTCCCTAATGCAAACAAGCTACTGCTCCATATCCTGAAGCATCTTTGGACTTAAAAGACCTCGATCCTCTAAATGATCCCAACCAAAAGAGGTACAGAATGGTCTACCATACAAGTCCTAAAAAGGTGACATGCCAAGAGAACTATGATACTCTTTGTTGTATGCAAACTCAAAAAGGTACAAATGGTCCTCCCACTTCACCTACCTATCCATAACATACATGTGAAGCATATCCTCTAGAACCTAATTCACTCTCTCAGTCTAACCATCGGTCTTTGGGTGATAAGATGAATTAAAATTGAGTTGTGCACCAAAAGCATGCTAGAGAGATGTCCATTGGGTAGAAGTAAACACTAGATCTCTATCCAAAATAATTTGACAAGGAATCCCATGGAAAATAACAATATTTGCCAAGAAAACATGCACTACAAAAGAAGCTGTGTAGGATATTCTCATGGGTGAAAAATGTGCTGCCTTGGACAACTTGTCCACTATCACCATGATATAATCATGTCTCTGTGATGACATAGGCAACCTTGTGATAAAATCAATAGATATCATATCCCACTTCCACTTTGGAATGGTATGTGGCTGAAAAAGGTCCACTAGATGTTGATGCTCTACCTTCACTCTCGAGCACTTGAGGCATCTCACAACAAAATCAACAACATCACATCTCATCCTTGCCCAAAAGTATAGCTGCTTAAGATTAGCATGCATCTTCTTGACTCCCAAATATGCAAAATATGGTGTACAATGTGCTTATGTCAAAACCAAGGTATCAAGATCACCCGACACAGGTATATAGATATGGCCCATGTGTTGCAATAGTCCATTGGACTCTAGAACATAACCAAAAAATATCCCCTTAAGGATACATATAGAATCAATCTCTTCCCTCACCTCTTGATACCAACTATCACTAGGCAAAGCCTCTAAGATATGGCTACGCAAATCCACTCCCAATGACAACACTGTTACCTCATTTCACCTTCTACTCAAAGCATCCATGATGAAATTCTTATTCTTTTTAATGTAATGAATGTCAAAGTCATAATCAAACAAGAACTCCATCCAATGATGTTGTTGTGTATTCAAGTTTGACTGAGTAAAGATATACTGCAAGCTACTATGATAACTATGTAGCTCAAACCTCTACCCCAAAAGGAAATGCCTCCAATGGACAAGTGCATGCACTATAGCCACAAGTTCCAAATCATGAGTGGGATAGTTAAGCTCATGCTACTTGAGTTTTCTAGACTCAAATGAATCACTCGACCATCTTGCATTAACATCACACCCACACCCTCCAACGAAGCATCTATGCAAACCATGAAATCAGCTATAGGATTAGGCACTACAAGGAATGGTGAATTGGTCAAAAAATCCTTAAGAATAATAAATTCTACCTCACACTAGTCTGACCAAACAAATTTCTTCCCTTTTCTCTAAAGAGAAGTGATAGGACAAGCTACTCATGAGAAATCCTTCATGAAGTGATGGTAGTAACCTACCAATCCCATAAAACTAAAAACTTCTGAGACATTAGTGGGTACTAGCCAATCCATGATAGCATGAATCTTCTCTAGATCCACTATAATTCCATCACCTGTAATGATGTGTCCCAATTATTTCACCTTTAACTGGAAGAACCCACATTTACTTAAGTTTCCATATAACTGATGGTCTCTCAAGCACTGCAATACCTGACATAAATGGACTTCATCCTCCTCCATAGTCTTTGAATAGATCAATATGTCATCTAGGAATACAATAACACATTGATCAAGGTAAGTGCAAAATGCACCATTCATCAAACTCATACATACTAATGGTGCATTGGTTAACCCAAAGGGTTCAATCGTGAACTCATAATGCCCATGCTATGTATGAAAAGTTGTTCAATGAATATCAACCTCCTGGATACAAAGCTAATAGTATCCCAACTTAAGATCAATCTTTGAGAACACTCGAGCTCCCTTCATTTGATCAAACAAGTCATCTATCCTTAGCAAGGGATAACGGTTCTTCACCATCTCCTTAGTTAACTACTAGTAGTCAATGCACAAACACAATGAACCATCCTTCTTCTTCACAAAGATGATTGGTGCACCCTACAAGGATACACTAGGACAAATGTAGCCCTTGGCCAACAATTCCTCCAATTACAATTTGAACTCACTAACTCCTAAGTAGTCACCTGATAAGGAGCTCATAAAATCAGCTCCACTCCTAGTACAAGGTCAATCCAAAAATCAATGTCATGCTACTATCTCATACCTAGAATCTCATCAGGAAACACATCAACATACTCACAAATGAGTGGGTGATCATCAAGTGTCAACGTATGGCTGTCAGCTTCCTCGAGATCACTGGGAGACATAAGAAAAAATTGGCAACCTTTTTGTACACTCTGATTTAGTTGATTAGCTAAGATCATATGAAGCCAGACTAGTATCTAAACTCCCAATTATTCCACCTACCCACCTATGTCATCCACACACTGTACCACCTTAAGATGGCAATCGATATTTTCCTAATGGGTGGCTAGCCAATTTATGCCCAACATAATGTCATATGATCCTAGAGGTAGAATGTATAAATTCACTATGGTGGTGAAGGTTCCCAAATTCAAACTACAATTCCTAACCAACGAGTCAATAGCCACCCTAGAACTCATGGCTAACTCAACCTGCCACCTATCAACTTGACACATTGGCACTAGCCCACATCACTAAACAAGAGATGGTGAAACAAAAGAATTGAAAGCACTAGAGTCAAACAAAATTGAAGTTGAAATACTATGTAATGTACCTATAGCCTTGACCATTTTACCTTGATGCTTATCTTGATGGTTGTCAACCATCACAAAGACTATGATTCCTACCCGCATCTCGTATAGTAGGCTTAGATCTCACTACACCCTTACTAGGTCCTGTGGATGGTTTGATGGAACACTCAAAAGATATATGGCTAGGATGGCCACAAGAGTAGTAGTTCCTAGTAAATATGGGACCTATCCCACGATCACCCTGAGTAGCACTAGGATAAGGTGCACTAACTCTACTAAAATTCTGTTGAACACTTTGAGGAGGATGATCTTATTGCAATTTTTCTCCTTGATTATGGTTATCTCCTTTCTTACCTAAGGTACTAAAATCCTATCCACCCTTGGTCTAAAACCATTTCTTAAACTTACAATGAGATCCACAATGAGAGGGTGTTGACTAGGTCTAACCCTTCCCTAAGGATTGTGAATATTGTGCATCTTGCCCTGAATTCCTTATACTTTGGTTTTAAGAACCAGATCTACTACTAAAACTTCTAGCCAGATTCTCCTCTACAATATGTGTCTTCTCAAATGCAAGAACAAGAGTCCTAGGTTGATGCATTCAGACTTCTCTAATGAGGGAATCCTTAAGGTCTTGGATGAAATGATGAGCTAAGCATAAATCATCATTTTTGTAGCATGAATACTACCTAAGTTCAAAAAATTGGATCTCGTACTAATCCACAATCATATTTCCCTGCTGAATTGCATGGAACTCATTAGGACAGGCCTCTTTGAACTAAGGAGATAAGAATCCCTCTCATAACCTCTCCTCAAAGATCTTCTAGGTGAGATCTGCAATATTTTTCTAAATCTTTTGACTCTCAATATTCCACCATATGGATGCATGATCCCTCAATTGGATAATTACACAATAGGCCCTTAGACAAGTTGAATATGGATACATGGTGAAACATCGCTCCATGTTCAACAACTAAGTTTCAACCTTGAGGCCACTTCCCTTGCCATCATACACTAGTGGTCTAGATTGGTGAAGGGACTTCATGATATCGAACCTAATGGAATCCTCACTTTCATGGTTCCTACCACCTTGATGGTGCCTTCTGCCCCCATGTGGGGTAAGGGAATGCTCACATTCATGTTCCTCCTCTTTATGCTCTAAATGATGAGAATCTCCATGATGAGATCCCTCTTCCCAATCATGATCCTCTTGGTGCTACTCAACACGAGGGTCCAAGTGAGCAAGAATCTCTTGGAGTACTAGCAACAATACCCCCATGCCATCCTAATTAGTGTTATTACATCATTCTCCCTCTCCTTCTTGATGCTCCTCTTCATGATGTTCTTCTCTATGGTTAGCCCTACAGGTATCACCATGGCCACCAAGTCTATGTGCAGGAGGCATCACTATGGAAGCAACAAGATAATGTCAGACCAATTGGATCATAAGCATAAGAGTCAAAACTAGGAACAACAAGAGATATCAAATTAATCAACATAATATAATAGTATACAACAGAAACAAAACCATAGTGGAAGCATAACATAGAGATCATAAGGATTCAACATGGGCTCTGATACTAGATGTAATACCATGCCTGGAGATCCTTGGGAACAAAGATGAAAAAAATACAAAATTATTTAAAAAAAAAAAAAAAAACAAGTGCAAGAGAACATGTCAACAACATACATGAATCATAAAGATCACAACAGAAGACTTAACCATAATTCCTTGCAACCAATGGATCTCCAAATGCCACTACTAACCAAAATGATTGATAATGAAGGACACATAACTAAATTCAAATTGAACACATTCTGAATTCAAAATCTGACACCAAAGGATTGACGAACACCTAAGAGGGTACCCCGAATGATTCACAAAAATTTTGGATCACACTGAAAGGTGCCTGCTGCCTACTTCCATAGGTTTTTACAAAACCTAGGTGATATTTTAATACAACACTGTGTGATACTTTCCAGTATCATGCAACAATTCTAAAGAAGGAGGGTGACACTTTTAGAGATTGGGCGATACTTCTCTCTAGGGAGTACAATACATTAAGGGTATTATAAAATAGTTCTTAGAAGGGAGTGTGATAATGTCAAGTGTCACACAAAAAAATCTAAGAGCCATGTGACACACACAAGAAATGTGTGATACACTTCTAATGGGCATGCAATACATTATTGTATCACACCATGCTAAGAAAATCTCACCCAAGAAACACAAGAACACTTAAGGAAAACACAAACGAAAAAAATAGAGAATAAAACCTCCACACCGGAGAGTACTAGATCCATATCTCAAGGAAATAACACTCAAACTACATATGAAAGATAGAGAGAACAATAAATAACCATATAAAAAATAGCAAGAAGTAATATTATAGAAGGAACATCGTAGTCAACTAAAGCAACATCACAATAATTGAAATAACATCATAATGAATAGTGCAATCAAACTAAGTATGCAGTTCCTCAAAACTGTCAATGGCATCATAAGACCATCCCCCACGTGTAACATCCCAAGCCACCAAATAAATCATTAGTACTATTGTAATAAGGACATCACCACTAAAACATGCTACCACATAAGTATAAGGAAATCTAACATGCTAGTAGTAAAGCATAAGATAATCTTATGAAGTAGATAACATCACCTATCAAATACTAATCATCATAATAAGGAATGCATTAAAACTATCTGTTGGAGTTGATAAAATCCAACTTCAAAGACGCCCAAGATCACCTACATGCAAAAACTTGTCAAAGAGAACCCAAGGAGAGAAGAGTGTGGAGCAAGGGAAACACCCTAAATGGACATGAGACACCACAAGATATCACAAATGAGAAAATATGTATTTATGATATGCAAGAAGTGATTGTTAAAATACAATGAGGGAGCCCGAATATAAAGAGCTCTAGGAATCTCCTAGAACAAGCTAGAAGATGCTAGGAGATAAGTGTGACAACTAAGCATACATCCACATGAGGTGGAAAGTCCTCAAACAATGTGAGAGGATAAGTATGACTTAGGAGAGAACAAACTCCCGTATTGTCAACAACTTATTACAAACTCCTAGACTACAACTAATAAATAAATGCATTTACCTAAGTAAGCTTAAGTAAATAGAATTAATAATTAATTATTTACTCTAACACCCCCCTTTAAGTGCAACTTAGGGAAATGCCTTAAGCTCACAAAACTAAGATGAAATGCAGAATGGGTCCCAAAAACAAGGCCATGTTAGGTACCCATGAACAATGCAACAAAATGCAACCTCTAAAAATAGAGAAAGAGAGAAAACCAAGTGGGAAAAACCCTCCCCCGAAAAGAGGTGAAAACCTAGTGAAGAACTGAAGAAGCCTCCAACTAGGAGAATGTCCCGTAAAATAGGAACAAGGAGTGATCATGAAGAGCATCACTGAAGCATGAAGAAGCATAAATCTACCAAACTGTTGATCTAAAGTACCACCAAGGAAGAAGATGGTATGAATCAAGCGTGTCTATATGATAGATGATCCATCTCACCAAAATGCATAGGTAGCCAACCACTGCAATCAACTTGTATATAGGATCAACCACTGAATATATAGCTCACACTATTGAACCATTGAACCATAGATGCATTAGAACACCAGCATAACTCCCCCTTAATGCAGATGGGGTGTCATGATAGGCAACTGAGAAGGTGGGCCAAAGTCTCTTACAAATGAACCAAGAACGATGAGAGAGGAAGAGGCACTAACACCTATAAAGACATGGTCACAATGACACTGTATGGGGCTAATTTCGTAGAAGGGAAACTTTCTTGACAAAGGGAGAAGACTTAAAATAGTAGACAACTATCCCCCCCCCATGGTGCTTTATGAAAATAGTGCATGCACAATTGACTCAAAAACAATGTTCATGACCCCAAAATGCAAAAGTGCCACTTTATCTTAGTGTGTTACATAAAAGTGCTTCAAAATGATAGCTACAATGATCAAAATTAAAAATAACCTAATACAAAACATATTACAGTCAAAAACAAAAGAAACCATGCCAGAAAAATGATCCTCAAGCCTAAAACACTCAAGATATCCATCATATAGAAAAAAAACCAAAAATATGATAGAAAGAGCATGGGCCAAAATCTAAGAAAAAAGACCATATTTCTAAAAAGTTGACAGAACTAGTTTTCCAAAAATATAAAGTTTTCAAAAAATTGACATGGGATGCAAAAGATATGCATGCCGAAGTCAAAAATAGAACTGTAGGATTTGACTAAAAAAAGGTAGGAAAAATGAATCAAAACCTAAAAATACCTGCACCAATGTCTCCATCTCAGAACCAACTTTTCCGTGCTTCTTTTAGATTGGAAAAATACCTCTATATGCTCAAGTTATGGCCAAAAAACTAAAGGTAGGTCAAAATGACCTTGGAGAGGTGCAAGAGGATGATGTAGGTGATGTCATGCTGATGTCAACAATCTGCGACCTTAAATTTGATGGCTAAACTACCATTGCAGTAAAAAAGGATGCCATGTGGTAGCCACATGGTAGTGTCACATGGATGCCATGTGGCAGGCGAGTGACATGGCAAGGGCCATGTGGCAAAGTGCCACGTGGCAGACCTACCACATGTCATGTACTAAGCAGCTGGTGACTATGCATTGACTCGGTTGGAAAAGCTGGCATGTCAAGCGCAATGGAGTCCACGTGGGTATAGACTAAGGAGGTGGTACTGATGGAGTGTAGAGTTGTCAGAAGTGATGGGAGAGTTTCAGTATCTAGTAGAACCATCAGCTATGCTGGTGTGTGAGTTGTGCAGTGGTAGTGTGATGGTGGCCGCCAGGTGACGCGCCTTGAAAATTGTTTTTTTAATTTTTTTGCCAAAAATCGTCTGTATGATCATACATAAACCTCCTACAACTAAATTTTTTTGCCTCTCAGAGCCTTGTCTTCAAAATTGACAAATTTTATATGGATCTTAGTTGAAAAATGCCTTATAGATCTAATGGAAGCATCTGTTTGGGCTGAAAGTGCTCCAAAAATTTGCTGTTCCCCTGATTTGAAGAAAAAAGCATGAAAAAACTAGGGTTTGTGTCTTTGAATCAAAGCTTCAAAAATCCTTCAATTCAGCAGCAATAGGGAGGCTCTGATGCCATGTTAGAATTGATGAAATCCAACTCCAAAGACACCCAAGATCATCTACATGTGAAAACCTTTCAAAGAGAAGCCAAGGAAAGAAGAGCCTGAAATAAGGGAAAAACCCTAAACGAACATGAGAGAACACAAGATATTACAAATGAGAAAATATGTATTTACAATATGCAAGAAGTGATTGTTAAAATACAATGAGGGAGCCTGAATATAAAGAGCTCCAAGAATCTCTTAAAACAAGCTAGAAGGCACTAGGAGATAAGTGTGACAACTAAGCATACATCCACATGAGGTGGAAAGTCCTCAAACAATGTGAGAGGATAAGTATGACTTAGGAGAGAACAAACTCCAGTATTGTAAACAACTTATCACAAAATCCTAGACTACAACTAATGAATAAATGCATTTACCTAAGTAAGATTAAGTAAATAAAATTAATAATTAATAATTAATTATTTACTCTAACACTAGCATCATCTAAACATTGTAAACAAGAATCCCAAAGAAAGCATAAATCACAAGAAAGCATACTTCAAAAATTAAAGTACCAAGTGAAAGATCTAGCCACAATCATGCTACAATAGTAGACTATCTCTATACACTAGTCCCTAGTAGTAGTGTAGGTAGCTACACCTCCCAACCATGTGGTAGCCATAGATCCACACCCACCATGTTGATGGAGATAAAGATCCAACCACAAACACACACACCAAATAGTATGATGACTAAATCCAAGACAAAGACAATGCGTAAACTATAGGTTCTAGTTAGACACCTCAATGGCTACTAAGTAGGGGCTGACATCATGGAGAGTCACTTGGAATCAACAAGCCCAAGCTAGTACTGGTAGCTCTCCACTTCCCAATGGAAGGAGCACATCTTGAATCATTTTATTATCTTTAAGTTTTATTACTACCCAATGTTTAAATTTAGTTATCACTTATTTACAAAGCTTCTACATGCCAACCCTTGGGAAATAGGCACCATGTTGTAGAGATGGAAGACCCCTCCATATGCTACCCTACCCTACCCATGCTCATCCAATGATGAGTTCCTATAGGCATGCAAACTCCCAACCCAACCCCAATGATCATAACTTCTAGAAATACCATGGAAGATTAGGCCCCACAAGTCACCCTACAAATTTATGCATACGTATTCGTGTGTGGTGCACCACCATTATGAAGATCGAACACCAAGAATTGATGAGAACACAAACATAAAGTCACTCAACCAAAATAGACTTGGGAGGAAGGATGCAACATGCATCCCAATGCAACATAAAGTGCAAAAATGGTCTGACAGATATCCAAATAGATCATCTAGGTCTATGAACCACATTGTACCAAGAAAACTAGAGAAAATAGGGTGGCACACAAAATGAGGCAAAAACCCCAAATCTTGGAAAATTTTCAAAATTAAAATCCATGTGGCCTTTGGGTGCAAAATCCCTAAAAATCCAAAAATAAATGAAATCAGACACTGTATGTAGAAACGGCCAGCATAATGCTCAAAATCCCAAACCCCCATTTGAAAAAATAGAGAAAACATTCATACCCAACTAACTAAGTAGAACCAACATACAAAAATAGAGGGGAACAATAGTTCCCAACCTCCTAACATATTGCTACAAGAAATAGAAGCTAAAAATGAGTGAAAATAGTAAAACAAGAAAGCCTTACCTGATAACAAAAGGAGTAGAAACTAAAACTCACACAATAAAATAAATCACCTACCAAATCTACCAAAAATCATGGCAACACAAAGTCTACCTGAGCCAAATCCAACAAGACCAACCTTACGAAGATCCCACACTCACAGCTCCTAGAATAAACAAAAAAACCAATCCTTCAAAAGAGGATTTCCAAATTAGCTCTCAAATTTCTATTTCTAAAAAGTGAGAAGTGAATAATGAATTCACTTTTCCAATACCTATTCATTTTTTGAGTGAATAATTGATTGTGAAAAATTGCTAGTTGGAGTAGCTAAACTTTGAATCAACCCAAATGAAAATAGGTTATTATCCATAACAAAAATTAATGTAAGGAAAAGCTACCCAAAATTAAATTTGAAAAGATTAAAAATGCAAAAACCCAAAATCATAGAAAATCACTTAACACTTTCACAACAATGCGAACTTCTAAATGCACAGACATGCTTACTGGTCTAGTCACATAATGCAGATGAGTTTGGATTTACTAATCACCGAAAGGTTTTAATTAAAAAAATTAAAAAAAGGATATGTTGACCACATAGGGGTGGCATTGGTAAAATATGAATAAATGGATCACTAACTCCATGTGCCACTACCAGGGATATAATTCTTGCACACTAAAGTACACAATCAAGTGCAATTGCATATAATATCATAGCCGAAGAAGCAAAAAGCATAAAGATACAAGAATGAAGTAAATAACCATAGCATAAAATTCATCTCATAACATAATCAACAATATGTCCAATAAACCATTAAAAAATAGATATCATCATAGATCTACTATCATCTCAAAATAGCATCAACATGCAAATATGATAAACTAAACAACATAGAAATAAAGCATCTATGGTACTGAATCAAAGTATTACATCCGACCCTTGGGTCATCATAAGGTACAAAATAAGAGTATCAAGTATCTCTCAAATCAAAACAAACAAGGTATAGACTGCAAACACGAGAGACACTACAACAAAATTTATGAGTGCCCTAATTTAAATGAATGAAGATATATAGTGAAAAATTTAAAGTATTTTACACACCTTGCATTCATATTTTGAGAGCCCTAGAGATTTGAGAAAAATGTGAAGCGATTCTAAAGGCAATTGTGAGAAAAAAATCGTTGGTGTAGCATGACCAAATGTTGATGGTTAGGAGTGCAAAGTTATTCAAGAAGGAAATCTCAAACCCTAAATAAAGTCATGGCATCTGGATCAACAATGGGTGTGCTATCATTGATATCACCTAGGGTTATTATGATATACAATGTATGGAGTTGCTATATGTGTAAGATTAGTGAAGTTGGAGAGTTAGAAATTGTGCAATGAAGGAATTCTAAAAGATAAATTTGAGATTGTGGATAAGAAAGGGTTAACATGCACCTTATATTTTTTGAGAAATTTTAAAATTGAATGGATTAAGAAGTGTTGAGAAAATTCATCATATGGAATTATGGTTAGAAAATGAGCTGGTGAAAACCATAAAGAATATTATACACAAAGTTGTAAGGTATCCTACATTTAATAAGAAGAAGACCATGAGATGTCAAAGAAAATAAGCTATTGAGGAAAACACCAAGGCTGAGTGGAATGGCCATGGCATGATAATTTGAAGAATTGCAAATCTATTGATAGATTTTTATGTACAAGTGATTGCATATAAATTTTACCAATCAAGCTAGCTAAATAGTGTGCCATGTATGGTAGTAGACCAAGTTTGGAATCTTATGATGAAATACCAAGGATATGATCTTGTCAAGTTCTAATGGTTGCAATTGGCTAAGAATCTTCAATCAATGAGTAAGGTGAAGAACTCAATGTGTAAGTTTGGATCATTGATAATGTTTGTCTTCTTCTATGTTCAAAGTTATTTTCCTACTATTGGTTATGTTGTGTGAGAGCAAGGAAAACCTACCACTAGAAAAATAAGCAAATATATTGCAAACCTAGGAGATAGTTTTGAGAAAATGTATTTGATGGATATTTTGATGAGTTTAAATATAAGATGAGAAGTATAACAAGGATCCTAAGTCCTTAGTAGAGAAGTACTAAAATGATGTGTGTTTTCTAGTGGACACAGATTACACATATGTTTTGGAAGTTAACCCAAGAGTAGCCTTGCTAAAACCATTTTTTTATGAGATTGATATTGATGATGTAAGTGCAACAATCATTGCATATCTTACTAAGGGTAATTGCACCAAGATGGTGTACAAAAAAGTGGACACCCTCCCCCCTCCCCAAAAAAATAAAATTCAATAACCCAATTGGGTTTTTGAAAAGTGAAATGTCAACCAAGCTTGGTATCCATGCCTGGCCATTATAGTTTACAAAACTAGATCGAGTTTTGTAAAACCTGATTGGGTTATTAAATAATATAATTAAAAAAAAAAATTGATTGTGTTTTTTGAATTATATTATTTAATAACCCAATTAGGTTTTGTAAACTATATATTTTTATTGTTGTCTACATTTGAGGGCATTTTTTTACCCTCAAACGACATTACCAACATGAATTATGAAGGAGACTAGAAAAACCTAATTAGGTTTACCATAAATTTTTTTGATTGCATCTCCATCCATGGCACCACATAAACAAGGAAAGTCTTCATTCTATTCACCATTTATATATATTTTTATCAAATTTTATAATTTGGTTTGCTAATATATATATATATATAGACACACACACACACACACACACACACACACACACACACACACACACAAACACCAAGGAATCCAATAAAAAGAGGGTAAGTAAAAAGGCCACCTCCTACACAATCAAACCCTCCACCCATCTAGCACACCCACAAAACACTCCTTCATTGTGACACAACCAAAAAACCCTCCACTCAATGTTCTCGTTCAAAAATCATTGCCTCCTATAAACCCTCCATGCATATAATTACATAATTTAACTACTACACAAGAGGACCTCATAAACTACTTCTCTCAAAATAGTGCTAACATTACACATATGGTCAACAGGTTGTAGTCATCTACACTTGATCACCACTCAACCCTAGTGAATACACTTGAACAAATGGCCCAAAATGCAAATGATGTGTCTAGAAAGGTTATGAAATGGGGTTCATGGAGGGATAGGTGTCATGCATTTTATACCAATGTGTTATCATATCAGTAAGTGAAAGATAAAGACATAAAGAAAGGTACAATATGTTCTCTTTTCACCAATCCTATATCTGGCAACTCCCTATTGTAGAACCAGAATCAGTATGCAAAGAACATTAACAAATAAAGTAAACATTCATAAACCAAAAACTAAATTCACATATATGCTTAGACTAAGAAAGAAAATAAGAAGTGCAAACCTCACGAGAGAAAACACTCCATGCTTTCTTGATTCTGTAGATGTGTCCTTTTGCTGTGGATGTATGCTCAAGATGCTCAAAAGTTGCTTCAATGGAGATGGGTAATGGCAAATTGGTAGCTTTGTGAGCTCTCAATTTGGCATTATAAGGGTATGGTTGATGGCTTTGGTTCTCAAAATAGCATGGTAACTTTAGCTCAAAGATTGTTGATGAAATGGCTTGGGATGAGATTCAATTTATAGGCTAAGGGGTAGAGGGATGGAGGGCTTAGATGCAAGGATGGATGAAGGCTTAAGGAGGGCTAAGATGCACTCAAAGGAGAGAACATGGATTGTGCTTGTTTAGCACCAATGGGAAGGTGACACTTGTCACAAGGAGGATGAGTGTGAGAGGGTAGGGTTAAGGGTTGGTTAAAGTCATGATGAGTGGGGTTGAGTATGTAAGAGGGATGTAAGAGGAATGAGTGTGGAAGAGGGAAGAGTGTGGAAGATGGGTGTAAGAGTCATGAGTGGGTTTGTAAGAGTCTTTATGTTTTGTAAGAGCACTCATGACTTAGTGGTTGGGTTTTTTGAGGGAAGACTTTGGTTTGGTTTAGGAAAGTCTTAAACTTGTTTAAGGAATGTGACAACATTAGGGGGTGGATTAGGCTTGGGTTTAGGATTAGATTAGGGATGTTAGAGATGTGCAAGTGGATGGCATTAATGAGGGTGGGTAAGTTAGTGGCTAAGCTTGGTTAGCATTGGTGGATGGGGTGGATTAGGCTAAATGGAGGATTAGAGATAGGTTAGGGGTTTTTGAATTTGAGGATTTCATTTATCAAATAGATTTATTTAATAAATGGGGATTTTTGGAATTAGATAGAAGAATAGGATTTAATTGATAAATAATAGATTATTTGATTTATCAATTAGGACTATAGATGATTAATTAAATTAATCAACTAGGGGATGACAAAGGATTAATCAAATAGAAATTTAATTAATAATGCCTTTTTAGATAACTAAATAGGATTACTAAAATAGTGTAATCAAATTTAGGTGTCTACATTTTGCCCCTCTTTGACATAGTGTTGAGACAACACTATTTCAAAGAAGTTCGAATGAAGACGACATGAAGAAAATGTTTTAGCAACAAGGTTGCACCAGTCTCGGATAAGAAGAGGAGAGACTAGACTTAGATGATGCCCCCTCAAGAAGGCGGTGAGGAGAGAAATGAGGCTCGATGACTTCTTGAAAAGTACAAGAAATTGAGACGAGCTGAGACGCAGGTTGGCGAAGAGAAGGGGTTGAATTAGCTCAAACTCTCACTACGAGAGAATGATAAAGAGAAATCAGAGGCACAATAGTAAAGCAAGCTTAAGACTTTCTAGGATTGGGGGGGGGGGGGAGATGGAGGAGCGGAGCGCTATAAAAGAAATCCATTGAAGCTTTTTGAGCGGGGGGATACTTCAAAGAGAAGTACCACCATGTAGTTGAGCACTAGATTTTCTATAGGACTATTGGTTAATTGCCAAGGTTACCAAGAACATCAAGGCCTTTTCACCAACCGTCCAGAGGACTGACGAACTGACTCAAAACAAACACACAAGGATTGCCCCAGTATCACACATGAATCCCAGAGGAAGCAGCGTGGAAACGACACTAGGTAACCCACAAGCAGAAAAAGAAAACAAGCAAAAGACCTGATCAAGACCTTACACTCTAATTGCCCCATTCGCAGCATACCATGATATGGAAGATCATGGCAACCTTGAGGAGGGAACAAGGAGATTGCTTGGAAAAGATATTTCAAGACCCAAAAGGGAAGATCCCAAATCAAAAGAAAGTGAAAATCCAAAAGAGAACTATTTGCCAACGAGATGGGTAAGACGAGGTACTAACGGACCAAGATCAGACATGAGGAAAGCTATATCCTGCAAAAATCTATCAGAGAGCACTTAAGCTGATGGATCTGGATGAGTGATGTGTCTAGCAAGCTGAACTAAGAAGGATAACACTTTGGTGATAGGAGATCTAGCTAAAGGATGCATTGGAATATCTAACCAAGGTGTGCAATGTGTGCAAGATGTTGACCAAGGAGGAACTAACATGAAAGACGAATAGATACAATGATACTAAGCTAAAGAGGATGTATAAGCTAACAAACCAAGATATGTTACAAATGTACAAGTTTGTTCATGTTTTGGTTTTTTGTGAGATGGAAATGTTTGTGAAGGATGGGGTGTCTATAATAGTTGATAGGTGGATAGGTAGATGGTTTGTGAAAAGCTTAAGGAAAATGGGATTCTGTGTGTGCATGTGATAGGATACAAGATTATTTACAAGCTGGAATATGGTACAAGCTTTGGAAAAGATTTAGATATATACAAGGTATGGTACAAGATTTACAAGGTATAATACAAGCTTTGGTACAAGATTTACAAGCTGTACAAGAGGTATTGACAAGCTCCATCAGATTTTGGATATTTGATTGGAACACCAAGGGAACAAGCAGGTGTTTTATGGGATGGTGGGTGGATGGATGAGGGATAGGATAGTGATAGATAATGGATTAGTCTTTAGCACACAAGGTGCCTAAATTACCAGGTTTTCACCAAGGTACCTATCCAAGGCACTTGAATTGCCAAGTTTTCACCATTGGACGCTTATTTCTCTTTACTATTTTTTTTTTGTATTTTTTCAAAAGCTGGGTATACCAAGGATCTTCAAGCATAAAACTTCTTGAGATGAATGATGTTAGTGGGATCATTCAAGAGTTCTCCTTCTGGTGTAGATAATTGATAGGCTCCGGAGCCAAAGGAGGCAGTAACCACATAGGGACCAAGCCATGTAGGTTCAAACTTACCTTTCTTTTCTCGATCTGCTTGGACTTTCATATTTTCTTTGAGGACCATGTCACTTGGCTGAAAGTGTCGTGGGAGCACCTTCTTGTTGAAACTCCTTTTGAGACGAGTTTGATAGACTGTGAGATGGTCATAGGCTTGTTGTCTCTTCTCATCTAAGAGATCTAGCTGGGTGAGTCGAGCTACTCTGTATTCTTCATCTGAGATTTTCCCTCGCAAAGATATGCGTAGTGACGGAAGTTCAACTTCTATAGGTAATACCACTTCGGCACCATAGACTAGGGAGTATGGAGTTGTGCCTGTGGATGTATGGAAGGAAGTTCGATAGGCCCATAGAGTCGGATTTATTTGAAGGTGCCAATCACGGCCGGAATCATTGACAACTTTCTTTAGGATTTTGAGGAGGGTTTTATTAGTTGCCTCTGCCTGGCCGTTACCTTGTGGGAAATATGGGCTAGAAAAGCGGTGATGGATGTGGAGGGAAGTGCATAATTCTTCCATGTTGAGATTTTCAAAATTACCTCCATGGTCAGTGAAGATGGTGGATGGGATGCCGAAGCGGCAAACAATGTGGTACAAGATGAACTTGGAGACTTGAACTCCTGTAGCTGAGACTAGGGGGACTGCTTCCACCCACTTAGTGAAATAGTCTGTAGCTGTTATTATCCATTTATGTCCATCAGATGAGAGAGGGGTGATAGTTCCAACTAGATCAAGGCCCCAACAAGCGAAAGGCCAAGGTGGTACAATAGGCTGTAGATCCTGTGCTGGAGCGTGCACAAGATTTGCATGCTGCTGACATGGGAGACACTTTCTTACAAAGTCACAAGAGTCTTCTTCAATGGTAGGCCAATAGTAGCCTACTCTAAGGATTTGTCATGCTAGGACAATACCACTCGTGTGGGCACCGTAAAGTCCAGAATGTACTTCTTTTAATGCCATCGCGGCCTCATTTTCATCTAAACATCGAGAGAGAGTATCGTGATAACCTCGACGATATAGGGTATTGGCTATGATAACATAGCGGGATGATTTTTGGATGAGGTTTTGGCATTGGGTACGTGTGAGGTGAGGGGATATGATACCATCGTTAAGGTAAGTGTGAATTTCATGGTACCAAGGGGATTGGGGACCAACCAAGATACAAACACGGTTTGAATCCTCATTCGCATAGGCAGGTGTGAGGAGCTGCTCAACTAAAAACTCATACTGTGTAGCTTCTTGGGGAATTTCCAAGAGCGAGCCGATAGTGGCCATGGCATCTGCTGCCTTGTTCTGCATTCGAGGCACTTGTGTAAACTGGAGCTTTGTAAAATGCTGGGTCAGCTGATCAACTAGCTCTTTGTAGGGTAATAGCTTTTCATCTTTGGTTTGATATTCATTTAAGACTTGTTTGATGATGAGTTGGGAATCACCAAAGACTTGTAACTCAGTGATATTCCATTCTGCAGCTATCTTTAATCCTGCTACAAGAGCTTCATATTCTGCTATATTGTTGGTGCTAGAGAATTGTAGCTTGAAGGCTTTTGGAATGTAATCTCCTTGAGGTGTAACTAATAATATTCCTACCCCTGATCCATGAGAGGTGTATGAGCCATCAAAATAAAGCTTCCATGGGGGTTGTTCTTTAATTAGGCAAATATGCTCATCTGGAAATTCTGTGAGAAAAGGATATGCATCTACTAGAGGTGCATCAGCTAGGTGATCTGCTATAGCTTGCCCTTTGATTGCCTTTCTGTCCACATACTGGATGTCAAACTCACTTAGTAGCATAACCCATTTGGCCAAACGGCCTGTAAGTGCTATTCTGGAGAGCATATACTTGAGAGGGTCAATCTTGGAGACTAGTTGGATGTTATGACTTAGCATGTAGTGGCGAAGCTTTTGAGTTGAGAAAACAACTGCCAAACAAGCTTTTTCCATAGGAGTGTAATTGAGTTCATAACCAACTAGGGTTCTACTGATATAGTAGATGGCTCTCTCTCTGCTATAATCATCATGTTGTGCTAGAAGTGCCCCTAGAGCAGTAGGTGTTGTTGATATATACAAGATCAAGGGACGACCAGGAACTGGTGGAACCAAGATAGGGGGATTGGTGAGATACTGCTTGAGCTAATCGAAGCTGCGCTGACATAAAAGATCCCACTTGAAGTTCTCATTCTTCTTTAGCAAGTGTGAAAATGGTGTACACTTATCTGCAAGTTGGGAGATGAAGCACCAGACAGATTGAAGTTTTCCCTGAAGAGAGCGAAGCTGTCGCAGTGTCTGGGGAGGAGGCATGTTTAAGATAGCCTTGACCTTTTTGGGGTCGATCTCTATACCTCGTTTAGAAACTATGAAGCCTAGAAGCTTGCCAGATGTGACCCCAAAGACACACTTCTTGGGATTTAGCATGAGATGATATTGGGCCAACCTATCAAAGACTTTCTCCAGGTCAGCAAGATGATCCATGAAGGTGTGAGATTTGACTAGGATATCGTCCACATAATCCTCCAAAATGCTATGGATAAGATCATGGAAAATGGCTGTCATAGCTCTTTGATAGGTAGCTCCAGCATTCTTTAGGCCAAAAGGCATCATGGTGTAGCAAAAGGTTCCCCAAGGGGTAGTGAATGCTGTCTTATGCTGGTCATCTTCTGCAATCTTGATCTGATTATACCCAGAAAATCCATCCATAAGGGACAGGATTTCATGTCCAGCTGTAAGATCTACAATCATATCTATGTTGGGCAAGGGAAAATCATCCTTTGGACAAGCTTTGTTAAGATCTCTAAAATCAGTACAGATTCTGATGTCACCGGAAGGCTTAGTGACAGGGACCATGTTGGAGATCCATTCTGAGTAGTCGATAGGTCGGATAACCTTAGCAGCTAACATTCTTTCTAGTTCAGCTTTGACTAGTAATGCCACCTTGGGGTGCATTTTCCTAAGCTTTTGTCTAACGGGCTTGATCTTTGGATTGACTGCAAGATGATGAACTACAAGCTTTGGATTGAGTCCTGGCATGTCCTGATATGACCATGCAAATCGGCCAATATTCTCTCGTAAAAACTCAAAGAGGAGGTCAGCTTGGTCTTGTGATAGGGATGCAGCAATGTGAACAATTCTAGGGATCTCTGAAGAACCAATGTTGACTTCTCTAGTATCCTCTATTAGAATAGAAGACACCTCTGGTCGATTATCTTGAGGAGGCAATACTAAATCCTCATGTTCTGCTTGTGGCTCTGGATTTTCTTGCTGAGGGGTTCTCTTCACTGCCTTAGCTAGTCCCAAATTTACCTTAGTTCCAGTTTTGGGTGTATCAAAACTAGGTTGGGGATTTTCTCCAAAATACCCCTTGGGATCTAGCTTGTAGATGTAGGCAGAATCTGGCTTTGTCTTCTTATGAGGAGTTTCAGCTCCCATGAATCTTAGAAGTGCTTCCTCTGATGCGAACTCATCAATATGTATGACACTTGGTTGGTCCCAATCTATGAGTTGTGGATGAGCAAGTGGTAGGTCAATGAGATGGATGGATAGTTCTCGGAGAATAGAGTCTCCTAGGAAGATTTGGTCTGGGATATCGTCGTAGGCTCTCTTTTCAACTTCCTCAGGAATGTCTTTGATTTCAACAAGGTCGCGGTGGATGTTCGAAAAACCGTGACCATTCTCGTTGGTGCCCCCAGTTGTGGGTATGCCAAAGCCAAGACCTGACTTTATTTCCCAATCATGTGCTTCGATGGGACATTGCATGCCCCTTTCTTCTGGTCCTAGTCCACCTCCTTGATAGTTCCATTTTTTAGTGATGAGCTTATGTTGTTGGGGATACTTTTGGCTGAAGTGATCAAGGCGTGCTTGATTTCTTGGAGGTGCATCCTTATGTAGCCAATTGTTGATATCTGGAGTGAGCTCCTCATGAAGAGGGGTTTTTGAGGACACAAAGGTGGTTGGGCCAAACTTTTTGTATCGAGGAGGTGGAATCTCCTTAGCTTTGTGATATGTTGGTCGTCCATGGGTATGTGGATCAAGTGGGATTGCTCCGACAGCAAATGCATCTGATAGACTATATTCTCCACATCCTTTGTTGTTGATCTTTACAGTAGATAGGGTGGAGGCAAGGATGGTTTCTGCATCATTACAAGTGTGGGATGAGCTGGCGATGCCTGTGCCGATGTCTATTCCAGGGCAATGGTTTGTATATGAAGCTTCAACTGCATTGCAGTAAGCAAAGGACTCTGGATCGGCATGGATGGTTACCTCAGTGCCTTGATGCGGAAATTTGATGCACTGATGGTAGGTGGATGGAACGGCCTTCATAGCATGAATCCATGGGCGACCGAGGAGGATGTTAAATGGTAGGTTTAGATCAACAACATGGCAAATTGTCTCTTGAATGACTGGCCCAACCTTGATTGGTAGCAAAATAGTCCCTTCTGTGGTCCTTTCCAAGTTGTCATAAGCTTTGATGGTGATAACCTCACTGATCATATTTGCCTCAGTATACCCATCTTGTTTTATGAATTTTAGGGTGCAAATGTTCAAGGCTGATCCATTATCTATCATTACTCTTTTCACGGCAAAATTGGATACCATGATGGCTATGCGAAGCGGAAGGGTGTGATCTGGCTCAACTGCGGGTATGTCGGTGGGTTTGAAAGATAGGGCACATGAGGATGAAAGGTGTCCAACAAGATTCCAAAAATCAGTAGCATTGATATCAGAAGGGACACGGGATTCTATGAGAGCACTGTCAAGGATGTCTTTGTACACAAGACTAGTGCGGAGAAGGTCTAAAATGGATATTTGGGCTGGCATGTTCCCAAGGTGTTCCAAGATATTGTACTGGCTTTTTGATGGAGCTGATGGTGTTGATGAAACTGGTGGGCCTGCGATGTTAAATCGCGCTCTTCGAGTGGTGACCGCACACTCATTGTCTGGTCCTCGGATATTGATAACATTGACAGAAGGCTCTTTCTCAGATATACAACCTATAAGGCTACCATAGTCTATATAGGATGAAGTTTGGTCATTGTTCTTCCCATGCTGTTGGTTTGGCTGGCGGTTGTTGGTGTTGTTTTGGATAGGTGCTTTTCCAAGATTTTGGTTGTTGTGTGGAGGAAAAGCATTTTGATAAATCTGTAAGCCTGCATTGGGAGAGGCTTGGGCACCAACAGTGATTTCCTTCCGATCAATGAGGTCTTGCACATAGTCTTTCAGTTTCATGCATCTGAGGGTGGTGTGACCGTTTACCCTATGGAACTTGCAATACTCATTGCCCTTGTACCATGCAGCTTTGGATTGGCTTGGATCAATTTGCTGGGTAGGAGGAAATTTGATGAGGTTTTCCTTAGCCAATTTCTCAAAAATAACATCCAATGGCTCACCAAGGGGTGTATAGTTTCTAGGTGCAGGTTGGAATCTGGGCTTTTGCCCTGCAGCTACATTGATGGCATTAGCTTGATTGTTAGACCCTTGAAAGTTGGGTCTTGTATTGTGGTTTTGATAGCTTTGGTTATTTCGTTGTTGGTAATTGGTAGCTTGTTGGTTGTTTGTTTGATATGGTGGGTTAGACTGGTTTCGAGAAGGACTAATGATATTCACATGTCTGGTGTCAGTAACCCCATCTGTTGCAACATGCTTGTTTTTGTTCCAATACCTAGACTTGTCATTGGAATGTGATTGATTTTGGTTGGCCTCTTTGTAAATCTTTACCACACCATCTTTGATGAGTCCTTGCTCAAGGATCATTCCTTTCTCTTTGATATCCTTATAGGTCTGCAAACAGTTCATGGTCATGTGGTGAGCCAAGCTGGGATGTGCATTATCAATAAACATTTTCACCACATGGCGTTCTGGCAAGGTGCAGGATATGCGGGTGGTAAGGGTTTGCCATCTTTGCAAGTATTCGGCAAGGCTTTCTCCACCTTTTTGCTTGGTGTGGACAAGATCAACTATTGATAGCTCTGTTTCAACAAGATGGGCATATTGGGCTACAAATGCCTCAGATAATTCAGCAAAGTTCTTAATTGTGCCATAGGGGATTCTATAAAACCATTCAAGAGCTGGTCCAGCCAAGCTTTTGGGAAAAAGGCACAAGAGGAAGACATCATTGTATGCCACGTCCTGGAAATGCATGTAAAATTCTTTGATATGTGTGACAGGGTCTCCTTTTCCTCTGAATTTGTCAAATTTAGGTACCTCAAAGTGTTCGGGAAATGGTGTCATGGTAATGGCTCTGTCAAATGGGTAAGGACACACATTTTCAAACTTGAATGTCTTTGGATCATTCCCTTCTTGGATGGCTTTCAGGGCTGTCTTCATTTGCTCCCACTCTGAATTGATAGGTGATGGTTGGGGTGCCCCCAATGTAGGAGTGCCTTGAGGTAGGTATGTGCTGGATGGGGCCATTGAATATGGATGGTTGTGAGGGATTTGCTGATAGGGATTGTACATTGTTTGGGCAGCTGCATGGTAGATGACGAGTTGTTGAGGGGGAGGTGGCGCATATTGCTGCATGTGCTGCGAGGCTTGCTGTTGATATGGGATTTGAGGTTGGGATTGAGGAACATAAGCTGGCTGTGGGTTAAATGGATTGCTTTGTGGAGGTAAGGTATAAGATGGTTGTGAGGCTTGGGGAAAGGACCAGAGGGCTTGTGGGGTTTGACCAATATATGTGGGTTGTGCCCCCATTTGGGATGGCATCTGCAAATAATTGGTGGTTGGCTGGGGTGGTGGATTACCTCCTAGAAGTGGCATTGAAAAGTAGTTGGTAAGTGGAGGTAATGGATTAGTTGGTGGTGGAGGTGGTGGGAATTGAAAGCTTGGGAATGGAACTGATCGGGTTTGATAGCTTTGTGGCTGGATTTGGAAGCTTGGTAGAGTGGTGGTGGGAGCTAGGGTCACTTGGAAGCTTGGTAGAAGATTGGCAGTAGCTTGTGGGATTTGATAGCTTTGTGGAGTGAAGGTAGTAGCTTGTGGATTTGTGGCTGGTGGTATTGAGCTCCCGAGACCTAATGGAAATGATGGGATTGTGCTTTGGGCTATGGTGAACAAGCTGGGGGTGATAAAAGGTTGATTACTTGGCCCCATGGGTGGCATCCCTGTTGTATATTTTTGAGGTTGGCCAAAGATGCTAGCACTAATTTGGGAGATGGGTGGATTTGGAAGGCTAGGTGTGGGAGCAGTAGCAATAGTGAAGGGGGTGAACGGTGAGATGTTTTGGGTAAAGGGGGTTTGGAGTGGAGAGGTATGAACCAAGGATGGAGTGGTGGTGGCTGGGTTGGCTTGCGGCATGGAGATTTCAACTTGGGTGGATGATGGTATGTTTGGGTCTGTTGGGTCATATGGATTAGCTGGAGGCTCTTCTTTTGGAATATATTGAGGATAATTTGGATCATAAGAGCCTATGGGTGGTGGTAGCTGCCCAAACAATGGGTGAGATGGATCTGATAATGGAGGGGGTCTTCCAAAGTCAAAGGTTCCTACATTGTCCCTTCGAAAATTAGCCATGATTGTCTCTTTGTTTTTGTCTATAATGGTGTTTACCAATACTGCATTTCCTAGTTAGTTCATGAAAGCTTCAATGTCAGTAGGTGATGGCATAGCTGGCTCTGGGCTGAAGGATGGCTGAGTGCTCAAGGGGGGTGAGGCTGTTCGATCTAAATGATAGGGCTCCATTGTTTCTTTCTTCTTGGCTAAGCGAGTGACGGGTGGCATGAAAAAATGCTCCTAGGGATGAGATGCAATAATGCTGATGGATGCAAAAGGGGGAAGGCTTTTCTATGCAAATGATTTCCTAGGTTGAGGCAAAGCTATATGACAAAACCTAAGGAGGATTGGGTTGGGGATTCTAACTTCAAAGATATGTTGTCAAAGTACAAAAGGTCTGCTTTCCTATGTGGAAGCTTGGTAGTGATTGTGTCAACTTAAGGATAGACTGATGATCCTTTAGGAAGAACACGAGATTGACCACTTGTGAATCCCAACCTTTAGCTCAAGGTGATGAGGGATAACAAGTGACAAAGCTAGATTACCCTACACAAAGCTATGTCAAAGGGATAACCTTGGTGAGATTGGTGGATTTGGAAGATTTTAGGAATGGCAAACTTTTAGCAAGGTGACAACAATTTTGAAAGCTTAGATATGCAGAATTTCGATTACTGGCTAGATGGTATGATTCTAAATGAGATGGATGAGCTAATAATGCTTAAGGGGATAACCTAAGATGGCTGGATTTTCTACAAAGATGACTCTAGAGTGAAGCTTATCCAAGAAGATGTGGAGAAACAAGGGTGTCTAATCATAGAAATCATGCCTAGTTGGTAAGGCATAAGCAGGATTAACTCCTAGATGTTGGCTAAACTTGATGGTGCGCTCTAACCAGGCCTCTTGAAGTGCTTCGTCGGTAGCTTTGTCCTCTGCTTTGTGGAGTTTTGAAATTCGTGGGCTTGGTGTTATTGCTTTTCTCTTGGCTGAAAGTTCTTGGTATGCTAGAGATGGCTTGAGTTTGACCTTGTGAAACTTCTGTTTGGGTTTGGGTTGTTCTGACATAAATTCCTAAATCTACTTGGCTTTGGGAAAAATCTCAGTTGTTTTGCTTCAACTTGTTCAACTTCCAAAATAGGCAGTGACTACGCTAAGTGTGCCCTAAGCTAGGATTGACCAAGTTTGGCAAACATTCATTCAACAAGTAAAATAAAAACAAGCAATAGATAGGAACACCCAGATAGAAGTTTGTGGTTCTCAGAATGTGGTACTTGCGCCAAGGAGTGTGTATGTTCTACAAATGTTTCGATCAGTCACTCCAAACACATTAACATCCTAGATGGTTTTTTGCAAGGCAAACAATTGGTTTAGCTAGGGAGTCCTCGATATACGCAAGGTACGTAAGGCCCAAATCCATAGATGAG
The DNA here is from genome assembly GCA_028749045.1 of Cupressus sempervirens. Lineage (NCBI taxonomy): Eukaryota > Viridiplantae > Streptophyta > Pinopsida > Cupressales > Cupressaceae > Cupressus > Cupressus sempervirens. The sequence continues at coordinate 799,260,271 of CM053792.1, read as the reverse complement.
ACCAAAAGGATGTCACACAGCCGAGAGGAGCGGTAACCCACTTCTCCTCTTTCACTTCTCAAGGGTATAAAGTTCCTTGAGGCTTAGCCCGAATGACAAAATCTTGATCCCAAGAGAGGTGTCTTTCGATTCACCTCCCGATTCTTATACTCCGTCGGAACGCTGGAGTTGAGGTCGTCCAAGGGGTGATGAAATCCCCAAGCAGGCCTCCTAAAAAAGAAACAAGGTTTTTGATCCTAATCTTATGCACCCAAGATGGCCTCGAAAGATGACAAGGGGAGAGAAGACTCGGATGACCTTGGGCTAAAAAACACGCTTGTTCTTTTACCAACTGACTCTTATGTGTGCTAATCTAGACTTTGCAAGCACTCATGTTTAAGAGACAATGTTCAATTCCAACTTGAAGCGCCAAAAAAAGTAAATCGATCGAAGAATGCACACAATAAGAAGAGTTAGGGTCAACAAAAGCAAAATCGCGCGCCCGGAGGCCCTCCACGTCAAGTATCGATTAATTTTCTTTAAGGCATTCAAGATTGAGTGTGAGTTTGTTTTAAGCCCAAAACAAAAGTGTGTGAGATTCGATTTCAAGCGCGCGCCCAGAGGCTCTCCATGTCAGTTGTTGTTCAATTTTAGTGCCCAAACTTGAAGTGTGATCGATTTAATCTAGAGTTTTGACCATTTAAGAATTTTGATAAAGTTAAAGCAAACGTTCAAAGACCAAGTGAGTGAGTTAGATTGTGGAACATTTAACACCTTTTTCAAGTAGACCCATCCCCATAAATGGTGCTGAGATTGCAACCAATGGTTAATATTTGATGGGTGATTAGAAAAGAGGTGAGTCCAAGGAACTACTCAAATTGATTTTTGTAAATTTGTATTTTAACTTAACAAAGTTTCTTAAATGTCCAAAAATCCAACTTTACCTAGATTGCATGTGAAAAAGAGATTTGTAATGGTTAATTGATCCTTGGCATTCAAGTTTGAATTTTTTTGTTTTAAGCATGCATTCCAAAGAAAGTTGATTTTAATCCATGACATTCAAAAGTGTGTTTTTGAGCAACATTCATTCAATGAAAAATGTGTTTAACCATTCAAGTTCATTTTTTTTTTAGCAACATGCATTCAAAGACAAATGGTTAAACATTCAATTTCATTTTTTTAGCAACATGAAAACCTGCAAGAAGCATGGTTAGTGGTTCCATATGTGCTCCAACCTGCAATGAGACAAAAAAAAGCAATTTAGTTAGTTAGCCAAAATCTTCAAAAATGAGAGCTTAACTATGGGAAAATTTTTTTTAACTTTTTTTGTTGTTTTTTCTACGCGTAAAAATTCTTAAAACGGTCTAAATCCTACGGAACCACTAAAAGTAAAGCAGAAATAGTAAAGCAGAAATGGAACATAAGCAAACAGAGAACACAGTCTGCCAAAATACGAAGATGCTGAACTACAGAGGCGCCAAAATATGAAGAGGACAAAATAGATTTGCAGCACAGAACCCAGGTGACAAGCAGAGATGTCGATTTTCGCAGACGCAAATTTTTGCAGACGTCAATTTTTGCAGACGCGGATTTTCGCAGATGTTGATTTGCGCAGACGCGGATTTTCGCAGAAGTCGATTTTCACAGACAGAACAGGTTGCAGACGCCAAAACCGCGCCAAAAAAAGCTGAAAAATGCAATTTTTTTTTTAGATGGTATTTCTTCTTCCTAAGTGCGTTCTTTAACCTGCAAAAATAAGCAAAACACCCTCACAACACACTCAAACAACAGCAAACATTAGATGGTTAGAAAAATGACATATAGATGAAAATAGATGATTAAATGACCCATAGTGGGGTCCCACCGGGCATGCCAAAATGTAGAACTAGAATCAGTATGCAAAGAACATTAAAAAATAAAGTAAACATTCACAAACCAAAAACTAAATTCACATATATGCTTGGACTAAGAAAGAAAATAAGAAGTGCGAACCTCACGAGAGAAAACACTCCATGCTTTCTTGATTCTGTAGATGTGTCCTTTTGCTGTGGATGTATGCTCAAGATGCTCAAAAGTTGCTTCAATGGAGATGGGTAATGGCAAATTGGTAGCTTTGTGAGCTCTCAATTTGGCATTATAAGGGTATGGTTGATGGCTTTGGTTCTCAAAATAGCATGGTAACTTTAGCTCAAAGATTGTTGATGAAATAGCTTGGGATGAGATTCAATTTATAGACTAAGGGGTAGAGGGATGGAGGGCTTAGATGCAAGGATGGATGAAGGCTTAAGGAGGGCTAAGATGCACTCAAAGGAGAGCACATGGATTGTGCTTGTTTAGCACCAATGGGAAGGTGACACTTGTCACAAGGAGGATGAGTGTGAGAGGGTAGGGTTAAGGGTTGGTTAAAGTCATGATGAGTGGGGTTGAGTATGTAAGAGGGATGTAAGAGGAATGAGTGTGGAAGAAGGAAGAGTGTGGAAGATGGGTGTAAGAGTCATGAGTGGGTTTGTAAGAGTCTTTATGTTTTGTAAGAGCACTCATGACTTAGTGGTTGGGTTTTTTGAGGGAAGACTTTGGTTTGGTTTAGGAAAGTCTTAAACTTGTTTAAGGAATGTGACAACATTAGGGGGTGGATTAGGCTTGGGTTTAGGATTAGATTAGGGATGTTAGAGATGTGAAAGTGGATGGCATTAATGAGGGTGGGTAAGTTAGTGGCTAAGCTTGGTTAGCATTGGTGGATGGGGTGGATTAGGCTAAATGGAGGATTAGAGATAGGTTAGGGGTTTTTGAATTTGAGGATTTCATTTATCAAATAGATTTATTTAATAAATGGGGATTTTTGGAATTAGATAGAAGAATAGGATTTAATTGATAAATAATAGATTATTTGATTTATCAATTAGGACTATAGATGATTAATTAAATTAATCAACTAGGGGATGACAAAGGATTAATCAAATAGAAATTTAATTAATAATGCCTTTTTAGATAACTAAATAGGATTACTAAAATAGTGTAATCAAATTTAGGTGTCTACACCTATTACACACAACCAAAACTTTTACTATTCATTGGTGCACTCATGCTAGGATGAGATCATGATTTTAGGATAGGTGTATATGGTATTTGACCTACCACCATGTAATAATTATGAGGTGCCTCTTTATTTTTGAGAAAGCTATATTGTGAATTCATCCCTGGCAAGAATCCAAATTACTTTGACAAATGTCAATTCTAGGGTGGAGGGAGAGGCTCTATGTAAGATAGACATGGGACTCATAGGGTGGTACTACAACATGAGAGGAGATGTACAAAAAAGAAGAAAAAAAGAAGCATTCCTCATGTTGTGATCCCATCAATTGTAAAGGATCTATTGATTTATAAACTCTTCAAGTGGCTACATCATTGACAGATGTTATCATTTAGCATGGCTCATAGTTAGGAAATGTTCCTTCACCTATGGCACCTTGACCATAATCAGATGCACCTTTAGGGTCATCACAACATGAAACAACTCCATCATCATCACCTATGGCACTATGGTCATCACAGCATGTGAAAGCTCCATCATCATCACCTATGGATTAGGAGGTAATTGTAGATCATATTCTTGAAATATTTTGTTATTATGCAAAGTACAATGTATATAATGATAAACATCATAATGCATAGAAATTTCAATATGAACCCTACAATGATATGTAGTGTATGTATGATTTATCTTAATGTAGAATGGTTTTTTCATCTCAAAAAACCTTTGGCTGATTTTAATTTGAGGAAATATTTGAAGAAACATTTCATAAAATTATGTTTGAGTCATATCCAAAAATTGTTTTGCATGTGGCTCACAATTTGTTTTTCCAATTCATATTTTGACAACATCCTTTTGGTTTGGTGAAGTGCTTTTGTGGTCACACCAAAAGTTTTCTATTAATGTTCTTAGTGCATCAACAATAACTTTATCCTTACATGGGAGTCTACCTTGGAATGACCAAAAAGAAGTCTCACTAGAATTCTCAAATTTCTCTCACCTCACAAAGGTTTTGATTAACATTGTTCTACTTATCCTTAATGATTTACTTGTTTTTCTTACCATAAATTTTTTTTCCATTTCCTTTCCCATTATGGTTGATGTGAGGACATGTCAAGTTGTATTAGAATCTTTAGTATGTATTTTTGAACCAATGGATTTGTATTCATCAAAGAGATTTCTAACAATAGTTCTTTCACTACTATTTTTAGATGTTCTAAACCCCAAAATTCTCATTGTCTCTCTAAATTTCAGATTTATAACCATTTCAACAACAAGTTGGCATCTTCCATTTTGATTTAAATTTTTAGAATAGTTATTCCAAATCTTTTGAACAATTATTCTACAATTTCTTTCTGACATTTTATCATGCATTGACTTCAAAATATTTTTATCAATGTTAATTAGAAACTTTGGTTTTCTATGAATTATTCTAGGATATGTTGATGTATGTGTATGTTCTATATTTTTATTACTTACATCATGCACATTCATCATTTCAAATTGAGATGTTGCATTAGGGGCATCAAGTGACGTACTTGTGTATTTGTCATAATCATTTCAATTAGGGTATGTTGAACATTTTTTTTTGTCAAATTGGGTAGATTTTCATCACTTACATTGGAGGCATTTGATTATGTACATTCACATAATCTCCTCATACACTCCCTTATTTTCATCTACAATCATTCCTCTCTTGTTATTTCCCATGATTGTAGATGAAAATTATCCTACAAATATTAACATGAATAAACTAAACAATAAGATACTAATATGATTATTTTATGCTCAATCATAAGATACTAACATAATTTAAGATGTTTTAGATTATTTAAAACAGGTTTTATAGGGATCCTGAAACCCAAAGTTTTATACCAAAGAGAGCTAAAAGAAATAGACTAAACAAACAAAAGGCTACCACAAAAGGTCGGAGACAAAAGTAGGCCGGAAGCCAAAGAGAAAAGTCCAGAGATAAAAAAAGAAAAGCTAGGTGAATAGGCTAGTGGCCATCCATGTCCATGGCCTACAGGGTTTCTACAACATCATTGTCCTTCTGACTAGCCTCACCCACCTGAATCATGGTGGGAGTGTTCATCTAGTTCCCCTTATTCACCTGGTCACTGACCTCTTTCTAAAATTCATCCCAGTTGAATCCTTGCTCTGTGTTCTACTCTACATCCTTATCAAGGCAAGTAGTAGTCAGACAGTCCTCTAGATTGAAAATATTCTCATCCAAGGTGTGAAGAGTGTCCACTATCTATTTGGTGATTATCTAGTGAACATAATCTAGCCTTTGGACCTTTTTCTCAAGCTGGGTAAGTCTGTCATCCTGATGGTCTCTAGATTGCTGACCTCTATCTTTCTCCTGGTTGCCCACCTGGTCATTGCTTCCTCTAGCTTCCTAGTCCTTGTTAGTACCCTAGCTGTTGGGTGGTTGTTCCTATCCTTTAGAGCTTCAATTTCCTAAAAAAGCCACTTGACGGAATGAAAGTTGTCAATCAGACTGTTCTTTGCATTATTCAGGAAGTTGAAGGCAGTTTCACGCACATTGTCAGAGATAACCAAAAGAGCCGGGTCAATGAGTTCGTCGTAGTGGGTACCTATGTCAAGGTCCTCTAGCACTTGGATTTTAGTAGGTTCTCTAACAATACCCAAACTAACCTTGTCCCCATAGAAGTTCCTCAAGGTCCTCCTCTTGTTCTTTCTGATTACCTCCCCCTCTTTTTCAACCATGATTTCAATCATCTCCTCCGGAGGCAAAATGGGAGCCTCCTAAGGTGAATTGGGTGGGTTAAGGCTAGGGGGAACAACATCATGGTCATTGGGATGTTCTTGGGGCAAGGCTTGGTCCACTTTTCTTTTCTTGGGGTTAACCTGGGGGTCCATGGGGGTCACCACCTCCTTGTCATTTTCTCTCCCCTTAACTTCTTCCATCTCACTTTCCTTCCTTGTCTCCAAGTCTTCCTCCTCAGACTCTATTTTAAATTCCACATCATCATCATTCACCTCTTTCACCACCTTGGGATGAGGAGAGGGGGGGATAGGGGGAGGACATCTGGGGATCTTCCTGCTAGGGATGCAGGGATCACAAGTAACTAAGATAGCTTTTCTTGGGGTGTCAATTTTCTCTAATTTTACTACAAGCTCATCCCCAGAATCAGGACTGGCAATTTCTTCCAAGGCACTTCCTGACTCCCCAATGGTTTTACCTCTAGTTTGGGTTTTCAAGAATTCATAAATCAAAAGTAGGAGAACCTCATGGAGGGCAAGATTTTTGATAGGGCATTTCTTAAAACCCTCTATATTCTTAGCCATGGAGGTGAAAATGTAAAAAGAAAAAGAAATTTTCACTTTGTGTCTAAAGTGATTTAATAGAACAAAATGATGAGTCCTGATTCTATCAAACTTGGGGTCAAGAGTGACATATTCAATGATAATCCTGAGAAGACACCTCCATATCTTTTTGATGGATTCAATGTCGTAGTAGGTATCAATCTTGACCAGTTTGCTTTTCTCATTTTCATCCTTGATAGCATTGGTGGACATCTTCTTTTCCTTGTAGAAGTTCATGCCATCCTGAGAAAATCCAGTCACCTCCGCAATAAGACCCTCAGTGATTTGGTGAGAAACACCATCAATTTTGACCCTGCCATTTTGCTAGGAATCAACCATAGCTTTACTAAACTCCGCATCAAATCCATGAATTTGGTCATACCACCCTTCTGGAGCTTTCTCCATACCTTCCTCTTCTCTTTCCATCTCTCCACTTCACCCCATGGCTCTCTTCTGATTCTTTCTCCCACCATTGCAGTTTTTGGCTCAACTAACCCTAAACCACTAGTAGTATTGTCAAGTTCAAAGTAGTAGAATGTGCTAAGATCAAAAATAAAATTGTGCATGTTTATGGGTTTATTTCTGGCTTGTTTCAGCTTGTGTCTTTCGTACACATGATTATGGAGTAGAGAGGGTTCTGCATAAACTCCAAATAATTCCCTTTTTGAAGTACAATTTTGCAAATCCTGTCATCATTAAAAAGATGTTATGTTGGTACCATAGATTTTCTCCTTTTGGATTAGCTCAGTTGCTGCCACCAAAAAATCATTGTTACTTCCTCATGTCATCATCGAGTTGCTAGCAATTGCTTTGTTGGAAAACTAGTTAGTGACCGTATTTGCTTCACGGTAAGCGTGGCTGATGTGGTAGTTTTTAAATTTTCTCAAGTTTGATTTTATGTCCTCTATTATGTTTTTGATGGTCCAAGAGGGTTTAGTGATTCCTAAAATAAAATTTATTATATTTAAGGAGTCACCTTCAAGCCACAGTTGCTCAATCCTTGAGGCCAGAGCTAGCTTAACAATGAGCCTTGCAGCACTAGCTTCAGCTAGATGATTGGTTTGGTGGTCGATAGGGGAAGAGATAGAAGCAATGCCACCTCCTAAACTGTTACTTATGATACCTCTACATCCAGCTGGACCAGGATTCCCCTTGGCCACCCCATCAAAATTGGCTTTATGCCAGTTCTCAAGGGGAAAAGACCAAATAGCCTCCTATCTTCTTTCTTGGCTTTACTATTCCCTCCAACCTTTATGTATATCTTCTTTCCTGGCTTTAGTATTCCCTCCAACCTTTATGTCTCCTTCTCTAGTTGTGGCATAGTTCTCTATCATAAGGCTTTTAGTTTTCTTAGCTATTATAGCCTCAGGAGCTTCTCTATCTTTGAATATCTTGTTGTTGCACCCCTTCCAAATTCCCCAAAAAAAGTGTGGGAGGATCCAAGAGCTCAATAATTGAGATTTCAATCCTTGGTGGTGGCTTCTCCACTGACTAAAGAAATCTTGGATGCAAGCTAGAGGGCACTAGTTGAAGTCTAGATTAGTGGTAAGGTGGCTTCACACCTTGGAAGAGAAGGGGTAGAGGATGAACAAGTGATTAACTATTTCTAGATCTTACTTACAAAGGCAACATCTATTGGGTAAGATTTGGCCTCTCTTGGCTATGTTATCCTAGGTAAGGATTTTATCTTGTAAGAGGACCCAGAAGAAAATGTTTATCTTAGGCATGAGCCTAGGGATCCAGGCTTTGACCTAGGTAGGTTTCTCCTATTTACTTACAAGGGATAGATAGCTAGATGTCATAGAGTAAAGGCCTCCTAAAGAATCTCCCCAAAATAAAGAATCTCCAATCTAGTTTATGATGATGGCATTCAGAAAGAACATTAAAGGCTTGAGGTCAAGTGAAAGTTTAACCAGATTGTGCCATCCATTACCATTTATGCAGTTCCTTACCATCAAACTGTATCTACCAATACATTGATTAGCCCACCTACCAAATATGGGGTGATTAATGAGGGGTTCATGTATCAGCCAACTATCTTGCCAAAAAAGGATTTTGTCTCCCATTCCAACTTTTCATTTAACCTTGGATTTAGCAAGGGGGAGGGCCTTCAATATCCCATTCCAAATGTAGGATCCCATTGGCAACTCGGCCCCTTGAAATATGGAATTAAGAGATAGTCTACCCAGGTATTTCTTAGTTAGAATATCCCTCCAAACACCTGTGCTTTGGAAGATGTGCCAAGGATGTTTAGCTAAAAGGGATTGATTGAGGTGAGAAATTTTTCTAATGCCAATACCTCCCTAGCTTTTGGGTTGGTAGACTAGGTCCCAGATGACCAGGTGGTATCTCTTGTGGTCATCAGTCCCTGACCAGAGAAAATATCTCTAAATCCTCTCCATTCTTTCTGCAAACTTAACCAAAATCCCAAAAAGATTGAGGGCATAGGTAGGGAGGTTTTGGAGAATAGAGTTAACCAAAGAGCATTTGCCAGCTTGACTAAGGGTGGCCCCTTTCTAACCTGCAAGTTTCCTATTGAAATTGTCTAAAATGCTAATCTAGAAGAAATTTGAAGGTTTAGTTCCAAGAGGAAGCCCAAGATAAGTCGCTGGTAGGGACTCGATTCCACATCCTAGGATGCAAGAAATTTTCCTCTACCTCTCCAAAGGGGTAGTGAGGAAGTAAACTAAGCTCTTATCCAAATTGATGGCCTATCCTAAGCCCCTAGTGTAGGAGTTCAGAATACTTTTGAAAGTCCTACCCTCATGGATAGAGGCTTCACCCCCCAAGATAATGTCATCCATAAATTGATGGTGGGTGAAAGTAGAGGGTCCTAAAGAAGGCTTTAGTCCTTTCAAACTCCTATCTCAGATCTTCTTCTGGATGAGACTGCCTAGGCATTCCACCAAGATAACAAAAAGGATAGGAGAAATGGGGTCACCCTACCTTAAACCCCTTGAGGGGGAGAAAAAAGGAGTGGGGAGGCCATTAACCAGAACAGACAAAGAGGGAGAAGACACCAGCTAAGAGATGAGCTTGCATACCTAAGCATCGAGACCAAAGGCCCAAAGGATAGCAAAGTGGAAATTCTAGTTGACCCTATCATAAGCTTTAGACAAATCCAGTTTGAGAAGGAAACCTTTCTTTTTTCCCACCTCAAGAGAGTGGATGACCTCGCGAAGTTAGACAATGGAATGAAGGATTTGCCTACTAGGGACAAAGCCAGTTTGCTGGAGTGAAATGATCAATGGAAGAATGCTGAGGAGTTTGGAAGAGAGAACCTTGGATATGATCTTGTAGAAGGAATTGTAGAGGCTAATGGGCCTAAATTTTTCCAAAGAGTCAGCTCCTAAAATCTTGGGGATGAGGACTAGAAAAGTAGCATTTAGTTCTTTGAGAAAATTCCTAGCCCCAAAAAATTCTTGAACTACCTTAACCACATCCTTCTTTACCACATTCCAAAAAGTATTAAAGAAGAAGGTAGGGAAGCCATCCAGACCTAGAGCTTTATCCCTCGAGAGGGAAAAGAGGGCCTGGTGAATTTCCTCCAAGGTGGGGATAGCTTTCAACATGGAATTATGATGATCTTGTAGCAGGGTGGGGATGGCTGCCAAGATATCCTCTTGATTGGACACAGAGAGGGAGGGATCAGCTGTGAGGAGAGAGGAGAAGTAGCAAACAACTTCCTTTGCTATCTCTTCTTTCTTAGAAACTAGAACCTGGCCCTTTTTGATATTAGATACCCTATTGTTGGCCCGATGCTTAAGGGTGGTTAGGTGGAAAAATCTAGTGTTACGATCTCCTTCTTTCAACCAGCTGACTCTTGATCCTTTTTTTCCAATAAAGCTCTTCCTTAGATATGATGTTATGCAAATCTGAGAGGATTGCCTTTTCCTCCTGCCTATTATGAGCGTTATATTCGGAGAGCTAGATTTCTTCCTGGATAGAATTGAACTGATCATTTTTCTCATCTTTCTCCTGGAAAATATGGCCAAAGTAAGTTTTGTTCCAAGATTTGATGTTCCTTTTCATGTTTTTCAACTTCTAGGAAACTCTATACATAGCAGTACCATCTACCTCAAAGTTCCACCAAGAAGAGATTTTTCCTTCCAGCACTAGATGGGCAACCCACATTTTCTCAAAGTGAAAAGGGAAGGCCCTTTTGCTAGATAGGGGGGATACAGAGAAAGAAATTGGGGAGTGATCAAAACCCACCCTAAGGAGGAGGGACAATCTACAAGAAAGGGAAAGAAGCCATTCAGAAGATATGAGGGCTCTATCAAGGTGAACCTAAATGCTATCTCCCCCAACTCTCCTATTAGACCAAGTGAAACTTCCCCCTTGAAGGTCCATATCTAGGAATAAAAGATTCTGAATGAACAAAGTGAGATTGCACTTACTATCTTGATCTAAGGCAAGACCACCCCATTTATCAGCATCAGAGAGAGGCGAGTTGAAGTCCCCCATGATAATCCCTTTGTTAACATTGCAGTTAGAAAGGATGTCGAGGAGCTTGACCCAAAAATAATTTCTTACCTTCTTGGTATTGGGGGCGTATAGGTTTAGGATTAGCCAGGAATCATTACTATGGATGTGAGAAACCTCACATAGAAGAGCATTGGAAGTGCTAAAAATAATAGATAACTTGAAGGACTTGGAGTTATACAAGATTAGTACTCCTCTAGAAGCATCTTCTAAATTTGAAGCTTCATAGCTAAAAGCTTTATTAAAGGATATCCTCTTAACTAGGTCCCTTTTCATCTTAGTCTCCTGTATCATCAGAAAATTAGGTCTATGGTCTCTAATCATATTTATGACTAGATCCTATTTATGAGCCCCATTTAGGCCCCTTATATTCCATGAAATGACTTTCATTTCTTACTTCCTGAGAAATCCTTGATGGTTCTTTGGCTCCCATCTGCCAAGTTCCTTTTTGTTTCTTGTTATAGAAGCTGATTTGAGTTCTTTCTTCCTGCTCCCTTGGGGTTTTTCCCAATGTCAACTTTGACCCTACTTCTGGTAGACACTAGAGATAAAGGAGGGAGGATATTGTTTTGGTTCTTCTTTTTATTCTTTACCACACACCAGTCATCAAGGCTTACCATCACACTGCTTTCTAACTGACCTTCCCATTGAGTGATCTGGTTAGGGTCAGTATTTTTAATGAGGAGATGGATCTTGGCCTCCAACCCTTTGGGAGTAGAAGGTTCTCCCCCCTTTGAACCCAAAGGGGACTGGGCAATGGTGGGCATATGGGAGTGAATCTTATCCTATCTTTCCTTTGCTTATGGACTAAACCGAGTCAGGGCTTCCTGCCCCAAACTGAGCTGCTCAACTACTTCCAAAAGTGGAGCTTGCTCCTTTGTGAAACTAAGTTGCTCTATTGCATCCAAAGGTGTAACTTGCTCCTCGGCAAGTCCCATGGCTGGGAAGTGGGGACTTGCCTACAACTTTGGAGCCTCCATTGAGGCTAAGACTGGCATCTCCAGGGCAAGATCCTTCGCAATAGGGGTAGCACTTGTCTGCTCCTTGGGAATGTCCTTCTTTGGAATATCCTTCAAGGCTTTATCCATTAGGTTGACGACATTCCTCCCCTATGCAATAGAAAGTTTGCACCTCCAAAGCAACTTCATCGTACCCTTGCCAAAAGGGTGGGATGAAAAATATGTTGGCATATGAAAAATATAATTGAAGATGTTGGCATATGAAACATAATTTAAGATGTTGGCATATGAAAAATATCAAATTTAGCATTTCCAAGTATAAAAAAAACTTAAACTTGTATACCTAGTATACAAATCCATGTAAGTAGTAGTAGAATCTAGTCAAATTGCACTAAAACAACATAATAACCATTGACATGTTTTATTTGTAGTTTTAAATAACCTGATCGGGTTGTGTATAACTCGATCAAGTTCTATTTTACTACTCCAAAAAGGTAGATAAAGAGATAGAAAGGGATACAAAGATGAAGAGTAAATGAGAATGAGAGAGAGAGAGAGAGAGAGAGAGAGAGAGAGAGAGAGAGAGAGAGAGAGAGAGAGAGAGAGAGAGAGAGAGAGAGAAAATTTGTGACTGAAGGACCAATTCAAGACAAGGAAAAGCCTTTGGGAATGTGAACACCTACAATAGACCACTATTTGTGATTTTTTGGTATATGAAGTTGGGTGGTGGATTTGTGAACCTAGTTAGTAGTCTATTCATATCTTCATTGGTGAGGAAGGTATCTTCCATGTTAGGGAGGATGTTACTTAGCACTGACACTCTATTCTTGTTAGAAAGCTTTGGATGAAAAGGGGTAGCCATGATAGGAAATGAATGGAACATAAACAAATTACAAACTTAAAGAAATGTAGAAGGAAAAGGCACCTTAAAAGTCAAGTACTAGAGACTCATTAGGCTTAGCACACTCAGATTTTTAAGAAGATAAAGCTCAAACTATCACTGTATACACTCAGACAAGAGAAACCTTTTACCCAGAAGTGGAAATAACAAGTAATGAAAACAAGGCAAGCTGGTTTTAAAATGTGAAGCTTGGACATAAATAATACATAAAGATGACATGACTAGTGAGAATATAGGCATTACAATCCTTACTAGTTCACCCAAGCTCCACATGTGTTGCTATATACCTTTTCATTATTTCTCTTAACCCCTCATTAATGTATATCTTTTTCATAGATTTAGAAATTTGCACCACTATTGACTTGTCTAAGAGACATGTGGCATCAAGAGCATACGTCTTTATGATTAGGTGAACATGAATGCTTGAACTATGAGGTAGTTCAATGTTCAAGTTCAAAGGTCATGAAACATTCAAAACTAATCTCATGAATTGACCTGTAATGAAGACACACTTATGAAAATGAACTTTGAACAAATGAACAAAGTGTTCAATGTTCACATTCATTTTGATGATGAGAACTAGGGTCCAAACATGACTAACTTATTTAAATGACTAAAGTACCCAATGAACATTGAACCTTGAACACTGAAAAAGGTGTTTAATGTTCAAGTTCACTAGCCTATTCAACTAAAGGACCCTTGAGACAAGAAAATTGAGAGGGTCAATATTGACAATGGAATATCTTTGAGGCACACCTCTTTCTTAGCATTCATGAATTATTTCATGACCATGAACCAAAAATAACTATGGAACATTCATGGGTAAAATTATTGAAATGTTCTTGGTCTTGGTATGCATCACATTATTCTTTGATATATTAATTGAACTTGTATTATCATAGTTAATAATCATTAGATCGTTGATTTCTACCTTCATGCCTGCTAGTAAATGCTTGAGCCAAACAACATTGGAACAATTAACTACTATAGCAACATACTCTTCCTCTACTGTAAAATGGGAAATGCAATTTTTCTTCTTACTTATCTAAGATACTAGTCTCTTACCAAGAAAGAATGCTCCACCATTGGTGCTCTTCCTGTCATCAACACTTCCTAGCAAATCTACATTGGTGAAAGATTTCAAATCTAAATTTATTGTACTATAATCCATAGTCTTCAATATCCTTTAGATACTTCATTATCCTTTTTATTTCCATCATATGATTTTCTTTAGGATTAGCTAAAAATCTTTCCACTATACCAACTACTAGCACAATATCAGGCTGGTATTTACAAGATACTAAAGTTTTCTAGTCATTGATCTATATGTAGTCTAATCTACCTCCCTGAAATCATCATTTTTAGAAAGCTTATGTTTAGTAAACATTAGTGTTCCATCTGGTATCAAATCCTCCATTTCAAACTTCTTTAGTATCTCCTTGATATACTTAGACTAAGTTATGTAGATACCATCTTTCTTCTAATGAATCTATAAGACAATGAAGAATTTTATTTTTCCAAACATTGACATCTCAAATTTGTTACTCATTTCCTCTGAAAAAATATTTGCATAAATCATCATTTCCAATAAACAATGTGTCATCCACAAAGATTTCTACCAACACAATCTTCTTGTCTAGTCCTTCTTTGATGCATAGGGTTTTGTTATCATTTGACCTTTGAAAACCAATCTTCATCAAATAATTACAAAATCTTTCATACCAATCTCTAGGAGCTTGCTTGAGACCATACAATTCTTTGTGTAGTTTACAAACCATATCCCTTTTGCTATGATTAATAAAACTTTCATGCTGTTCAATGTAAAATTCTTCTTCAAGAATTTCATTCAACAATTCAGATTTCGCATCCATTAGATTCACTTTAAATTCTTTATATGCAACATAAGCAAGTAAAGTCCAAACACCTTCTAATCTTGTAACTGGAGAAAAAATTTCACCATAGTCTATACCTTCTTCTTGAGAATAACCTTTGTATACTAACCTTGCTTTTTTTTTTGAAACTTCTCCATCCTCATTAGACTTATTTCTAAAATCCTACTTTGTGCCAATCACATTCTTGTCATTGGGTCTAGGAAAAAGAGTCTAGGTCTTATTCCTTTCTATCTATTCTATCTCTTCATTCATTACTTCAATCCAATTTTCATTATCCAATCTTTGACTATTTTAGGTTCAAATTCAGTAAGAAAACATGTACCTTTCAATTTGTTCCTTGTCATTATATCATCTAACTTGTCTCCAGTGATCTATTCAAGTGCATGGCGCTTCTAACATATCTTGCTAATACATGTACTTTGGATTTATAACTTGTTCCATTTCCTCACCATGATCTTCTACATCATGCTTGAGTCCCACTCTTTGTGACTTGGGTCATTCAGATTCAGATTTAGGTTGTACTAGTTGCAACTTGGTAGCCTCTTACTATGACTTAGGTCTTTCAGATGGAGACTCGGGTTACACTGGATACAACTTAGGTGCTTCTAGAGATTTTGAGGACTCAAGAAGTGAAGTTTTTTAACATCCAATTAGATTAGTAAATTTATCAGACTCAAAGTAGACAAACATTCTGTAATCTTTAAGTTCTTTTTTGCTCTCTACTTCACTCTTTTCTACAAATTCATCAATCTTCACATGTGCACTTTCTATGATCTTATGAGTAGTTGGATTCAAATATTTGTATGCCTTACTTCTATTGGAGTATCATAAGAATATTCCTTCATCACTTTTGACATAAAATTTACCTTTCTTAGTCTCCTTCAAAATATAAAATTTTCTACCAAATAATTTCAAGTAACTTATATTGGGTTTATAGCCATACCATAGTTCATAAGGAGTTTTATTTGAGTCTTTCTTCAACTATACTATATTCAAGGTATGAACTTCTATACTGATTGCTTCCTTCTAGTATTTTATTATAACATTCTTTTTTATCATTAAGGTTCTTGCACAATCCATGATTGATTTGTTCCTTCCTTTAGCTATACCATTCTACCAAGGTATATCAAGGGATAATACTTTTCTTTTGATTCCTCTTTCATTGTAGAATTCATTGAATTCATTAGAAATTAATTCATCTCCTCTATCTAATCTCAAATATTTTAGCTTCTTTCATGTTTTCTTCTCTAGCCTTTCCAAATACAACTTAAAGTTTTGAAAATATTTAGATTTATCTTTTAGATACATTATTGTCATCATTATAGATTAATCATCAACAAATAAAATAAAATACTTATCTTTGTTGTAGCTCTAAATGCCAATAGGTCCACAAATGTCCATATGAACCAGCTCCAAGACTTCTTTAGAATGATAGTTCTTTCTCTTGAAACTTATCTTTCCCACCTTACCAGTTTGACAATTTTCACATGGGCACATATCAAGTTTCCTCAAACTAGAAATTCCTCTTACTCTTTTGTTTTTTCTTGTCTTGATCAAGTTATCAAAGTTCACATTGTTAGAGTGGGGTTTTCATTGCACCAACAGACTGATTTTTCAATGCCTAATACAACCACTTAATTTATAGTACATAGGAAGTGGTTAAGCCCTTGTCACAAATCTTGAGGGGAGTGCTAAACAAATTTCCAAAAATCTCCCCCTCAATATTACTTGAGGGTCTGAGGATTTGAACCTATGACCAAGCTCTGATAGCATTTGTTTGAGTGGGGTTCTTACACTAAAAGATTGGTCTTTCAATGCTTGATACAACCACTCAACTTATAGTACATAGGAGGTGGTTAAGCCATTTTCATGAATCCTGAGGCGAGTTCTAAACAAATTTCCAATGCACATGACATAACCTTTTATTCTATAACAATCTTTCTTCTACTTGAGAAATGAAAAACGAACTTTCACTAAGATTTAAGTAGAATAAGTTACTTTTTGTTTAGTTACCAAACCCAAACAGATGTCCTTTTCCATCTAGCATCTTGGCCTTCCCATTTATGAATTCTAGCTTGAATCCAAATTTATTCAATTGTGTCACACTCAATAGATTATGTTTCAATCCTTCAACCCAAAAAGCATTATCACATCTAAGTCCATTGGTTAGACAAATACAACCTTTTCCTTTTATGCAACATGGCTTATTATTTCAAAATATTACACTTCCTCCATCATAGTGTTCCATATGTTCAAAATTTGTCTTATCACTAGTCATATGATGAAGAAAAGCTCTATCAATAATCCATGTATCATTTTTGCTAACATAAGAGATAAGTGCCATTTTGTATTCTTCAATATTAGATTCATCTTTTACAACAATATAGGCAATCTCATCATCATCACTACTATCTAAATCTTTAGCCATAAAACAAGACTTCTTACCTTTGTCCTTGTAGTCCTTGTAGCTTTTGAAATCCTTCTTACCTTCATACTTTCTACTCTTCTTTTCATATTTGTTTTCTTTGTTTGTACAACTTGTAGGAATGTCACCAACTTCTTCACAAGAAAAATATATTAGAGGAATTTTACCTTTATATTTTCCTTTGCCTTTGGGATACCTCCGTTTAAGTAACACTTCAATGGTTTCAAGATCACTATCAAAACTATATTCCTCTACACTTTCAAATTGTTTTCTTTTAGAATTTTTATCCTTCTTCTTGAGTGATAACTTGGCTTCAAATGTAGACTCAAGATTGCTAGAACTAGTAACATAATTATCATATTTATCTAGCTTGTCAATCTTCCCACTAGAGAATCCAAGGTTATTATTTGGATCACATCTCATCTCTTAAATAGAAGACACTCTAATTGCATAGATAGGAAGAAGGGTCTTGAGTACCTTGCTTACCACTATCACATCTTCAATTTTTCCTCCAAAGGCTTTGATTACACTAACACTAACTTTGATTCTATCAACATATTTTACAATGTTTTCATCCTCTCTCATCTTCATCTGATCAAACAGACCTCTCAAGCTTTCTACCTTGGCTCTTCTCATATTATCATTGCCTCTATAGATGTCCTTCAACTTTCTCCACATTTCATGATTAGTAGCACATCCTTTGACCTCATCAAATTTAGCATAGTTAAGAGTTGATGCAATGCCAATCGTCATGATATTATGATTTTTCTTTTCAGCTATCTCTTCCATAGTCAATGTTCTAGTAGGAGCCTTGTACTTAGCATTCAAATATTTTAGACCTAAGTCACTAATGGTTGTCTGGTGTAGCTTCATAAGTTCTTTCCATGACTCAAAGTTATTCTTGTTCAACTTGGGAATCTCTCTTCTATAAGACATATTGATCTTTTAGCTTAGGTCTTTAAAACCTTCTCTGCAAGCACCAAAAGATCTTATCCCAATTATTGGAATATAAGAGGAGTAACTAAGAGGGGAGGGGTGAATCAATTACCACTAAAAATAAATCTCAGATCTCTTAAATGTCAATACAAAATAGAAACTCTACTAATACTACTATTACTCAATTAACACATAGGCACTCAATTAACACTAATATGTTGTAACTTGGCAAGCACTATATTATCAATTGTTACTTAGAAAGTAATGAGCATGTTGATCTTAAGATGCTAACTATGATTACATTAATTAACTTAGTTGAATACACATAAAATAAATAGCATGAACACAAGTGACACCAAGATTCATAATGGAAACCCAATTTGGAAAAAAAAACACCAATTGCAACTAGTTACTATTTTTCACTCTCCTGAAGCAAGCCCTTTTAGGATCCAACTCTATTAAAGGTTACAAAAAATACTATTAGGTGTGATCCTGTTTGATGATTTAATCACCCTATTAGGAGTGGCCTTGTTAGAGGTCTTTAGACACTTCAATCTAGAAATGTCAACTTGTTAGAGGATTTAGCAAATAGTTGTTAAGACAACTTAGTTAAGAGATTTAATACACTACTACAATGGTTAGAGAGTAATAATGATATGACTTGATTGTTGATGCAATTGTATTTCTAATTTCAAATCTTAGTTTTGGCTCAAACACTTTATCCTTTCTAATCAAATTAATCTTTTTTGCTCAACAAGGATATTCTACTTATCCTTTCAATTCACTTCCTCTAAGAATCCTCTTATCTTCCACACTCTCACACACTTTCAATCCTCAAATTGACCTTATACTTATATCATTAACATTTTCAAGTCAAATCGAACACAACTTAGAATAATTAGTATTCATCTTCTGAGTTGACTAGAACCAATAGTCAAATCTATTAAATTTAATATTTCAAAACTAGAAAATATTTGGTTAGCTAACCCTTCTCGGTAGATACTAATGTAGAAAGATTTTTTTGTGTTAACCACGTAAACTTAGTTAAAATGCATCTTCAAAAACTTCCTTTGGTAATTGAGTGAGCTTAGTTAGTATTAGTTCCATCCAACTTTCCTTTGTTACCTAAGTGAGCTCAGTTAAGACTCAAACTTCTATGAACTTCTCTTTGGTTCCTAAGTGAAATCGGTAGATACTATCTGATGCAGGAGCATCCAGAGGTATAAGGGCAATTATGTGTCAACCAAAAAACTATACTTAGACTTAGTTTCTATTTCATTTGTTTTCATTTCTAGATACCCATTTGGGTCAAATAAAGGTTCCAACTCTCACAATTCCACTATCAGTGTTCTAGGATAGAGTATTTGAACACCTTGGGATACATGTAAATGCCAAAAAAATAGGAGTATGTAATTGAACCATCATTATGGTGAAAAAAAGGTGTAAATTAGCCAGATGAATGTAACTGTAATTTAGAGCATTCCAGAAAAAGAATCAAGTCAAAAGGCCCCATGGTTTGAAAGTTATTGCAGTTTTTCAGTTTCTGTAGACATCCTAAGAATGCTTCAAAGTCATGTTAAGGGCATTAAATGACCTCAAACAGGGCCAAAAATTTGGAGGATGAGCTGAGCTCATCCATAGGGCTATAGAGTGATTTGAGAGCTTTCCAAAAATGTAAACACTTCATCAATTGAAACTACGGTTCAAAAGTTATGCCTCTCAAAATTTCAGTTACCATTTCTGGATTCTTCTAATTTTGCACCGGCTTCTAATGCAACTTCTAGAGCCCTCTATTTGGTCAATGGATGTCTACTAGCACTTTTTAGAATGTATTCCTAATCCTTAACCCTTCGGGGTCTATTTAAGAACATTTTTGGCATTGTAAAAGGTAGTTCAGAGTGGAGTTTGAGAGGAGGTACTAAAAGGAGAAATTATCTCTAGACTTATACAGTTGTAAGCCCTTAGGGTATGTATTGAAGTCTATTTTCTCTGTACTAAATGTAATAGCATATTTACACAGTTAATACAATGTTCCCTTTCCTATTGTGTCCATTCTGTGCTTGGGTCATGTCCCCATCAAGTGGTATCAGAGCTGGTTTTCCTAAGTGGGTAGACAGAGTGTCAACTATGAGGCAGTTTGCACTAGGACTGTGTGGTTGTGGGTTTGAGTTAAGAAGATGCCTCCACAAAGAGAGTGTGGTGGAAGGGCTAGAGCTATTAATCCTAAGGAGGTTAGAGCCCTCTAAAGGCAAGTACAAGCATTGCAGGAGGAGCTCCATAGAGGAACAAATGTTGTTGCAGGTGACGAAAGTGAGGATGATAATGAAGAAGAATAAATTGGACCAGAAGGGGAATTTGATAATGAAGTTCTGAATCAGGTAGAGGAAAGGCTTTTTAGGGCCATTACTAAGTTTGGAAAAATACCTACAATTGATGTGGGTGTATTTTCAGGAAATTTGAAACCAGATGAGTTGATCTATTGGATCAATGAACTGGAAGAATACTTTGAGTATGAGGATATCAGGGACCCAGATAGGGTTAAGTTTGCAAAGGCCAAATTGAAAGGACATGCCAAAATCTGGTGGCAAGAGGTTCAATTGGAATGAAATAGAAGAGAAAAGGATAAGGTCACAAGGTGGGATCATATGGTGGACAAATTGAAGAAGGAATTCATTCCTGTTGATTATGAGCTTGATTTGTTTAAGAAGATGCATGGCTTAAAGCAAGCGAGGAAATTAGTCCAAGAATATACAGAGGATTTTTATCAACTTCGTATTAGAGTAGGGCATGTAGAAGAAAATAAGGAGAAGGTTGCTCATTATATTAGTGGGTTGCCACCTAGCATCCAAGAGGAATTAAGTCTGGTAAGAATGACCAACGTTGAAGAGGCATACCAGTTTGCCCTACAAGTTGAAGAGAAGCTAAATAAGAGGTTTGAAGGGAGACAAAGAGGGCATGGTCAAGGAGGAAGGGGTAGTGGTAGGTCATTTGGAGGCTGAAATGAAACCCAAAATAAAAATGAATATGTGGGTACTAGAAGGAACTAGAGCAACGAGGGTTTCAACCACTCTCGAGATCAAGACTTTGGAAATTAGAGAGGAAGAGGTAGAGGACATGGAAAAGTAAGAGGAGATTTCCATGGTACCTATTTCAATTTTAATGAAGAAGGTCATCATGCCTTTGAATTCCCTCAATGACAAGGAAGGATAGATAGGAGAGCTAAGGGTCAAGCTAGGGTTGCTCATGTGGATGAGGATGCACAATCATCACATTTAGAGGATGTAAAAGAGGAGAGACTTTAGTAAATGAAAGAGTCCTACTAGGTGGTGAGATTGAACCAAGACAAAGGAGGAGTTTGTTCCATACCAGATGCAAGTGTGAGGATAAATGTTGTGATGTGATCATTGATGGTGGTAGCACTGATAACTTGGTATCAGAGGAGCTGGTCTCTAAGCTGAAGCTCAAGAGGGAGAAACACCCCCAACCCTATTGGATTGCTTGGGTGAAAGATTATCATAAGGTCCTGGTAAGTGAACAATGTTTAGTGAAATTCAAAATTGGGAGTTACCATGATGAAGTTCTCTATAATGTTATTCCAATGGATGTTTGCCATCTATTGTTGGGTAGACTATGGCAGTTTGATAGGCATGCAGTACATGATGGTCATGCAAACACATACTCTCTAACAAAGGATGGAGTTCACCACAAACTAAAGCCCATGAAAAAGGAAGGTAAAAATTTATGTAGCAGTGCTAGGATTTGTCTTGTTGATGGAAGGAAGTTTTTAGATGGCATGAAACATCAATGTATGTGTTATGCTTTGATTCCTAGGAAAGATAAAAAAGGTAGTAGTGAAATACCACTTGAAGCTTCATATTTACTATGTAAGTTTGGAGATATCATCTCTGATAATGTTCTAGAAGGATTTCCACTGGTAAGGAAAATCAGTCATTAGATAGATTTAATTCTAGGAGCTAGTTTGCCTAACAAGGCTACTCAGAGGATGAATCCTACTAAAACTAAGGAGCTAAATAGATAGGTGTAGGAGCTATTGAGAAAGGGCTTGATTCAAGAGAGCCTGAGTCCATGTCTAGTACCTATAGTACTGGCAAAAAATAAGGATAGAGAGTGGAGGATGTGTACAGACTCTCGAGCTATAAATAGGATAACTGTCAAGTATCGATTTCCTTTGCCAAGAATGGACGATCTTATGGACTGCATGAGTGGAGCTCAGTACTTCAAAAAGATAGATCTCAAGAGTGACTATCATCATATATAGATACAAGAAGGAGATGAGTGGAAAATAGCCTTCAAGACCAAGGGGGGTCTCTATGAGTGGTTAGTCATGCCCTTTGGATTGACAAACGCCCCAAGCACCTTCATGCGGCTTATGAATGAGGTACTTAAGAAGTTCTTGAGAAAAAAATTTATTGTCTATTTGGATGATATTTTAATTTTCAGCAAGACTTTGTAAGAACATTTATTGCATATTTGTAGTGTCCTTGAAACGTTAAGGGAAGAGAAACTATTAATTAATTTGAAGAAGTGTATCTTTTCAAAAAGGGAATTAGTCTACTCGGGGTCTGTTATATCACCTGAAGGTCTCAAAATGGATCCAGAGAAGGTAAAAGCCATCTTGGAATGGCCTACTCCATGGTCTACTACTAAGGTAAGATCATTTCATGGTCTGGTTAGTTTTTACAGGAAGTTCATTAAGAATTTCAATGGCATATGTGCACCACTGACTGACACAATAAGAGGGGATAGAAAAGAGTTCAAATGGACTGCAATAGCTATGAGAAGTTTTGAAGTGCTAAAGAAGAAAGTGACATAACAACTTGTGTTGGCACTTTCAAATTTTAGGAAGGTGTTGCAGGTGGATTGTGATGCTAGTGGCAGTGCTATTGGGGTTGTATTAAGCCAAGAAGGTAAGCCTATTGCATATTTTAGTGAAAAATTGAATGATGCGAAAAGGAAGTATTATGTTTATGATAAAGAGTTCTATGCAATAGTTCAAGCCTTAAAGAAATGGAGGCATTATTTATTTCCTAAGGAATTTGTTTTGTATACTGATCATTAGGCATTACAGTACCTAAATAGCCAAGGAAAATTGAATCAGAGGCATATGAAGTGGGTAGAGTTCTTGCAGAGCTATACATTTGTGTTGAAGCATAGAAGTGGAAAATCTAATAGGGATGCAAATGCACTAAGTAGGAGATAGTTGTTGCTTACAGTAATGCAAGTTGAAGTAGTTGGGTTTGATGAACTCAAGAATCTATACCCTGAGGATCCTAATTTTGTTGAAGTGTGGAAAGCTTGTAAGGATCCTGTTGCTGTACATAGAACTAAGTGGTTAGACCATCTAATTCAGGATGGTATGTTATTTAAGGGAAGTCAATTATGCATTCCAAGGAGTTCCATGAGGGAAAATCTGATTAAGGAGAAACACAGTGGAGGGATGGCAGGACATTTGGTTTGAGATAAGACCATTTCCATTCTTAGAGAACATTATTTTTGGCCTTAGATTTCACAGGATGTGAAGAAGTTTGTACAGAGTTGTCAGATTTATCAAGTTGCCAAGGGATTTAGTCACAATACTGGACTATATTAGCCATTGCCTATTCCATCAAAGCCATGGGAGGACATAAGTATGGATTTTGTTCTTGGATTGCCAAGGACACAAAGGGGTAATGACTCAATATTTGTGGTGGTTTATAGGTTCTTCAAAATGGTACATTTCATTCCATGCCACAAAACTCATGATGTTGTCCATATTGTAGACTTGTTTTTCAAAGAGCTAGTAAGACTACATGGTCTTCCAAGGAGTATAATTTCTGACATAGATACTAAATTTGTGGGATATTTTTGGAGAAAATTGTGGAAAAAGTTGAGAACAGACTTTAAATTCAATTCCACACATCACTCGCAGATTGATGGCCAAACAGAAGTGGTAAATAGAAGTCTGGGAAATTTGCTGAGATGTTTAGTTGGGGATAAGCCCAAGGGATGGGATTTGATTCTACCACAAGTGGAGTTTTCTTAAAATAACTCTGTAAATAGGAGTATAGGTAAATCACCATTCCAAATTGTATATGGAAGTAGCCCAAGGACTGCACCAAAATTGAGGAAGATAGAGCAAGGGGAGAGGAAAAGTGTTGAAGCTGAAGAATTTGCTGAACATATCAAGCGTCTACATGGGGAGGTTCAGGCACACATTACCAAGATGAATCAAGAGTATAAAGCTAGGTTTGATCAAAGGAGAAGACATAAGGAATTCCAAGTAGGGGAGCTAGTCATGGTACACTTACGAAAAGAAAGATTTCTAGCCGGTACTTACAACAAGCTGAAAATGAAGAAATTTGGCCCCTGCAAAATTCTGAAGAAACATGACTCAGGAAATGCATATGAGGTGGAGTTTCCAAATGGTATTCACATTTCTCCTATTTTCAACATTTCATTAACAGAGTATCATGATGATGGGGCAGATGAGGAGCCAATGTTAGAGCCATGTCCAATTCTTGCTTCTAAGAAGGAGGAGATAGAAGACATTCTAGATCATCGTGTTGGAAAGAGTACCAGAAATAGGCAGTATGAAGAGTATTTGGTCAAGTGGAAAGGATGGCTGATAGAAGACTCAAATTGGATTTCAACAGCTGAGGTTTCCCATTTGGGATTTCCTCTACCATTCATAAAGTGATAGGGTCACTTTTCAATCTACCTTGGGTGTCTGATGCAGGAGCATCTAGAGGTATAAGGGCAATCCCGTGTCAACCAAAAAAATGTACTTAGACTTAGTTTCTATTTCATGTGTTTTCATTTTTGGATACCCATTTGGGTCAAATAAAGGTTCCAACTCTCACAGTTCCACTATCAATGTTCTAGGATAGAGTATTTGAACACCTTGGATACATGTAAATGCTGAAAAAATAGGACTATGTAATTGAGCCATCATTTTAGTGAAAAATAAGGTGTAAATTGGCCAAATTAATGTAATTTTAATTTAGAGCATTCCAGAAAAAGAATCAGGTCAAAAGGTCCCACGGTTTGAAAGTTATCGCAATTTTTCAATTTCTAGAGACATCTTAAGAATGCTTCAAAGTTAGGTTAAGGGAATTAAATGAACTCAAATAGGGACAAAAATATGGGGGATGAGGAAAGCTCCTCCATAGGGCTATAGAATGCTTCAAGAGCTTTCTGAAAATGTAAATGGTTCATCAATCAGAGCTACGGATCAAAAGTTATGCCTCTCAAAAGTTTGGTTACTGTTTCTGGATTCTTCTAATTTTGCACCAACTTCTAATGCAACTTCTAGAGCCTTCTATTTGGTCGGTGGATGCCTACTGACACTTTCTAGAATGTAATCCTAATCCTTAACCCTTCAGGGTCTATTTAGAAATTTTTTTGGCATTGTAAAAGGCAGTTCAGAGTGGAGTTTGAGAGGAGGTACTAAAAGGAGAAATTATCTCTAGACTTATACAGTTGTAAGCCCTTAGGGTATGTCTTGAAGTCTATTTTCTCTATACTGAATGTAATAGTATACTTACATAGTTAATACAATTTTCAATTTCCTGTTGTGTCCATTATGTGCTTGGGTCGTGTCCCCATCACTATCTTTTGAATTTGGCAAATACTAGAATGCTCGGTAGACACTAAAAACTGTCTTCATTGCCTGAGTGAGCTCAGCATACACTGATTGGTAAAGATATAAAAATTGTGTAACAATAAAGAAAATATACAAGTGATCAACATTTTGAACCATTCCTTACCCTAGTGCTATAGAATTTTCTCCCATCATGACCAAGGGAATTTGTGTCAAAATCACCCATATATTTTAATTTCTAGCAATCCCTAAATTGTGTGCCCTATTTTCACATGGTACCAAATATTGGACATTAAACAAATTTTCCTCCAATATTCTCCATTGGGAGATATGATGAAATTGATCATGAGTAACTATGTATTTGGTCATGAGAACAATCCATGGACCTTCTATTGAAGTAGGACAAACCCTGTCCAAAGAAACAAATGAGTTTCTATACATTTGAGTTGATTTAAAATAAGATCTATTATGCTAATTAAAATTCAGGACATAAAAATGGTTATTAGTAAATAATAAGTTTATCTAAATATATTCTTATTAAAATAATATAATTATGTTGATGCCTCAACTAACATATTAATTGGAAAAATTGGGTAGAGGTTAACATCCAATGAAAAATATCAATATGGAAGTAGCCTCTACAAAATGGAGTCCTATAAGACCAAATCAATTTAACCAATCATGATTAAGATAAATATTATTTAAAATATATAAATTACATAAATAAATATAATAACTTTAGAAATATTTCAATTAGAAATAAAATAATGACTTGTGGTTGGTGAAACTAGTTCATTTTTGGAGAAAGATAATAAACAATAAGCACAATAAATATTAAACAATTTTTTTAATCTTTTATCATGTATATCATTAATTAGATGGAAGATTTGATGCAGAAGCATCCTAGTGTAAGATAAATCTTGAATCAACCAAAAAAAATTTCTTTTTTTCTTGAATAAAGATTGTCTCAGTGTAGAATTTTTCTTTATGGAGGCTTGCTACTTAGTAATTCATTTATACAAGCTCAAAATGTCCTAATTTCAAAGTTTAATTTTTATCTTGGATGTATCATCCTACTAGTTGAGGAATAGTGTCATATCATGAGTGTTCATGAAGTTGTTATGGATTTCTAGTTTGTAATTTTGGTAGAAAAAAAACAAGTAAGTTTTGAAGGCCTTAGAGGCCCTAGATGGCATCTTAAATGGGGTCAATTTGAACTTGCATAAGTTGGGCCCTACAAATTAGAAGACCGAGATTCTAGAATGGGATATAATAGCCAATCAGAGTAACAACTCACAAGTTATAATCTTTTGAAGTTTGGCCAACTGAAATTTCCAAAATAAATGTCAAAATTTTATTGGGTTAAATCTATATATATATATATATATATATATATATATATATATATATATATATATATATATATATATATATATATATATATATATATATATATATATATATATATATATATATATATATATATATATATATATATATATATATATATATATATATATATATATATATATATATATATATATATATATATATATATATATATATATATATAAGGTTGGTTGGCATAAAATTGTCTATATAAGAAGCAAGGATCATAGATTGTCTAGGAAAACTCTAGGTGATATTTTGGAGCTTAATACTCCAAATTATTGTAAGGAAGGTACCCATGTCATTTTTCATATTATATTCCATAATTCTGGAGTTCTGCATTTATGGCGATAATAAGAATCCCTTAATTTTAGTCTCATAAATTATTGTTATATCTTTGTTTCTTTTATTTGTTTTGGGTATTAAGGAAAATCCCCATCATCAAGTGGTATCAGAGAAGGATTTTCTAAGTATGTAAACAAACTAGTAACTATGGGGCACTTTGTACTAGAACCATGGTTTGGGTTGAGCATGTAGATAGATCATTGATTGTGAGGTAGTTTGCACTAGGGTTTCAATAGAAGTTTGAAAATGCCTCCATGAAGAGAGCTAGTGGAAGAGTTATAGGTGTTGTACTTGAGGTTTTTAGATCTCTCTAGATATAGATGCAAGCATTAAAAGAAAAAAATTGTAGAGGATAAAATATTGTTGTAAGAGATAAAAGTGAGGATGAAGGAGAAGAAGAAGAAGAAGAAAATGTTGAACAAAAGACAATTCTAAACGAATAAGAAGAGAGGAATTTTAGGGCCATCTGCATGATTAGAAAAAGACCCAAGTCTAAGGTTCCCGTATTTTTGGGAAATCTTAACCTAGAGGAGTTGATCAAATGGATAAATAAATTGGAGGAATACTTTGAGTATGAAGATAGTGAGGATCCTGATAGAGTCAAGTTTGTGAAGGCCAAACTAAAGGGTAATGTGAAGATAGGTGGTAGGAGATTTAGTTGGAGAGAAATAGAAGAGGGAAGGACAAAATCACAAGATGGGACTCAATGATAGTTTAATTAAAGAGAAAATTCATTCCTATGGATTATGAGCTTGATCTACAAAAGAAAATGTAAGGGCTAAAGAGAGCAAGAAAATCTATTTAGGAGTAAACTGAGTTGTACCAAGTTCTCACTAGAATAGACAATCCACAATTTGAAAATGATAAAGTTACCCATTACTTTAATGGGTTGAGGCCAAGTGTTTGACAAGAATGGAGTCTGATCCAAATGAGTAGTATTGAAGAGGCATATCATTTCTCCCTAACCATTAAGAAAAAAGTTGAATAGAAAGTTTGATAACAAGAATAATGGAAGAGGTCATGGAAAATGATTTGGTAGGAAATCTTATGGAGGTATAAATAATGATCAAAAGAGGAGGGATGAGGCTAATAGTAGTATTTATAACCATATGGGAAACAATTCCAATAGTTTTCATGATATATATATAAAATAGAGATTAGAGAGGAAGAGGAAGAGAACATGGATATGGTAGAGGAGGTTTTTATGGAACATGTTTGGACTATGGAGAAAATGGGCATAAGGATTTTGAGTATCCCTAGTACCAAGGAAGTACAAATAGGAGAAATGAAGGATAGGCTAGAGTTGTACATATTGATGAAGATGTCAGAGTATCACATTTTGAAGATACTAAAAGATGATAAATCCTAGTCAATTAGAAAGAGTCCTGCTAAGTGGTGAGAATGAGCTTTACCAAAGGATGATCCTATTTTGTGCAAGGTGAAAATGCGAAGATAAGTATTATGATGTGTTCATTGACAGTGGTAGTATTGACAATATGGTGTCATAAATGAGGATCATGAAGTTAAACCTTAAGAGACAAAATAAATTATGCTCATATTGTATTTCCTAGGTGTAGGATGAGCACAAGGTCATGATCAAAGAAAAATGCCTCATGAAGTGCAATACTAGAAGCTACTAGGATGAGGTTTTGTGTAATATCACACCTATGGACATATGCCATATGTAATTAGGTAGCTTGTGGTAGTTTTATAAACATGTTGTATATGATGGGTGTGCAAATACCTACACTTTAATAAAGGATAAAGTGAAACATAAGTTGAAGCCATTAAAGGATACAAATGAAAAGTTATGTAGAGGTTTTAGAGTATGTTTTTTGATGGAAGGAATTTCCTAGAGGATATGAGGCATGAGCATATAATTTTTTATATAATTACAAAAGATGATAAAGAAGAAGTAGAAGAGGTACCTAAAGAAGTTGTTGATTTGTAGGAAGATTTTATAGATATTTTATTAAATAATGCATTTTATGGATTACCACTAGTAAGGAAAAACAGTCACTAGATGGATCTCCTTCCAAGAGCTAGTTTTCCAAACAAGGCAGTACATAGAATGACAAGTGCATGAGCTTTTGTGGAAGGGGTCAATTTGAGAGGGTTTAAGTTCTTGTGTTGTACTAGCACTATTGTCACTAAGTAAGAATGGATAATGAATGATGTGTATATATTCTTGAGATATCAACAAGATCACAATGAAGTACATATTTTTATTTTCATGGATGGCTAATGTTATGGACTATTTGAGTGGAGTTGTACATTTCACAAAGATAGACGTAAAGAGTGAGTACAATAAAAAAATCATCAGAAGAAGAAGAAGATTAATGAAAGACCGCCTTCAAGACAAGAGAAGGATTGTATAACTTGTTGGTCATGCATTTTAGGATAGTTCCAATACATCAAGCACTTTCATGTAGCTCATGAATAAGCTACTAAAGGAATTTTTGGGTAAGTTTTTCATAGTTTACCTAGATGATATTTTGATATTTGGTAAATCATTGGAGGGGAATTTTATTCACATTTGTAAGGTGTTTGATAAGTTGAGAAAAGAAAAGTTTTTGATAAATTTTAAGAAGTATAGTTTTGTCAAGAAGGAGTTGGTGTAGTTGGGATTTGCAGTTTCAGCAGAAGGTTTTAAAATGGACCTTGAGAAAGTGAAGGATATCCTTGAATGAACTACTTTAAGAAGTGTGATAG
Organism: Cupressus sempervirens; assembly: GCA_028749045.1. Classification (NCBI taxonomy): domain Eukaryota; kingdom Viridiplantae; phylum Streptophyta; class Pinopsida; order Cupressales; family Cupressaceae; genus Cupressus; species Cupressus sempervirens. The sequence continues at coordinate 799,230,284 of CM053792.1, read as the reverse complement.
AAGTAAGATATTTTCATGGACTAGCAAGTTTTTATAGAAAGTTTATTTGAGGTTTTAGAAGTATTTGTGGACCCTTGAATGAAAGAATGACTAGGGATAGGAAGGAATTTAAGCAGACAATAGGAGAAGGTAAGATTTTTAATTTTTTGAGATAGAAAGTTACATAACAACCTATTTTAGAAGTCCTAGATTTTAATAAGGTGTTTCAAGTAGATTGTGATGCTAGGCGTACTACAATAGGAGCTATTATGGGCCAAGAAGGTAGACTTGTTTGTAATTTTAGTGAGTATCTAAATGGTGCCAAAAGAAAGTATTGTATTTATGATCAATATGTTTATGCTATAGTTTAGGCATTGAAGAAGTAGATACACTATCTCCTTCCTAAGGAGTTTGTTTCGTATATTGATCATCAGGCTTTATAATATTTTAATAATCAAGGAAAATTGAATCAAAGGAATTTGAAATGGGTTGAGGTTTTGTAGAGTTATACATTTGTTTTGAAAAAGAGGAGTGGGGAGTCTAATGGAGTTGTAAATCCTCTTAGTAGGAGACAAATTTTACTGACAAAAATGAAAATTGTGGTGATTGGTTCAGGGAACTCAAAAATTTGTATTTGGAAGATCCCAATTTTGGCAAAGCTTGGAAAAATTGCATAGATCATGTTATACTCGATAGGAAAAAGTGGTTGGATTTCATAATCCAAGATGGATTATAATTCATAGGAGGTCATTTGTAAATTCCATGAAGTTCTATAAGAGAGAATCTCATTAAGGAGATGCATAGTGGAGGATTGGCTGAACATTTTGCTAGAGATAAAACTATTTCTTTGATTGTTGAGAATTATTACTAGCTACAATTATAGTAAGATGCTAAGAAGTTTTTACAGGGTTACAAAGTATGTTAGATGGAAAAAAGGGTGAAGCAAAATATGGGGTTATGGGTAAAAGCATAAACCTATGTCACCCTTTTGTAAAGAAAAAGGCTAACAAAGTATAACTATTCACCTTCAATGACATAAAATTGGTATTAATATTTTGAATTTGGAAATGAAGTCAGCTAATGAAATTTGTAGAAATGGATGAATTTTAGGATTATAATTTTAAATAATTATTTGGAATAAGAATTGATGTAATTCCACACTAAGCATAAGAAAATAAATTTGAAACCAAAACAAATACAATGAATGCAATATTTTTTTATTTTATTAATACAACTTAATACAAGTACAAATACATAGATTGAACCACTCTGAATCTAAAAACCTCAAAATGAAAGATGACATCATCCAAATATGTTTCCATTAATATGTTAATACATATAGAGTTTAGTACAATAATGAAGTACAACATCTTTCTTAATCACTAATGTCCAACATAGGGACCCTAAATGATGTTTTAAGAAGTAACTTCAACAGTCATCATTAGCTACTCGCTAATCAACTTGATGCACCTAAAAACATACAGAAATGCAACACAACACAAAAAGGGGGCTCAGTACACACTGAGTTGAAAAGCATAATCTACCTACATACATGTTAGAATGAAATATACATAACCATAATGCAGATATCTAATCCACTTAACATAGTGCAGTTTCATAATTAATATGCAAGAAGTAAACATTTACTTATCAATGCAAAATTAAACTTGCACTAAGAATAACCTATAAATGAATCATATATATACTGAGGTGTCATCGTTATGACACTAAGATTCTACATCCATGTATGGTATGCTCATAGTCAACACATAACGGTATTCTCTATTATACTTGTTAATGACAGAATAGAGATATGCCTTGTTCTCTATACTTAAACCATATAGGTATAAGTCATAGGTAAGGCCAATTATATTTTATATGTAATTAACCCACCCCATTCATTTTAAGGTTATCACTGAATTAATTAACTGAATAGGATAAACCAAATTTAGCCACCCCAATATATGTTCATCATAGCTATTCTTAAAATACACATCAAACAGATTTATAAAAAAATATACATGCAATAGATCTAACATCAGTATACAACATGATACTACATCCTTTAATCCATTTGTAACACATCTTATTCTGCCAAGTTCAAAGGTACATATAGATAATTTTAACATAAAAAATAAAACCTATAATATCAAGATCACACAAATATAATTGAACTATTGTCTCAGCTCAATGATACTTACAGAATCTTCATACTATACATTAATTTCCTACTGACCAAACCATATGTACGTAACTTTGAAATGACCAAGATACAAATCAAAATGCTTATGATATTCTTGTTCAATATGAAATTCTTATCAAACATATATCATTAATCCATCTTTTCATTAAGAACAATCTCCAATTCAATAATGGAAAGAAAAACATCATTATAAAAATAATTCCAATTCACATTCAAATGATTTCCCATGATTGATATCTCAATCCCATTTAGCACAGTATATAATGGTATTCATTACAACCCTTGCCAACCTAAATTCATTAATAAAATATCACATACTGCACCTTATAATAGTTTCCCATAGCATTCATTTGAACAACTATTCAATTTAATAAAAATGTTTTCAAACAAATAAAACTGGATTATTAATGCTAAACAGTCATTTATCTTAATACCAAACTCCAAATTTTAAGTTCTACTTATTTAAACGCATAAGATATCTATAGTTTCGACAACAAACAAAACTCAAAATGTATATTCAAATCAAAGTATTTGTTCACACAGAACCTCGGCTATTTCACTGGTACAATTTAGTTTTTCATTAACTATGATAGACCTAAGTTAACAAAAAGAAAATTTAACTATGTATTAAGATTGTAAACAAACTATTTAACTGAATGTCTATTTTGCCAAAGAAGTAATCATCAACTATCTTATTTATAGCTATCATATAGTTTTAAATGAAACTAGATCACGTGTTTAATAATTAAACATCAACTAATATAACTTGAACCTTTTTATCAATTTCCATATGATAATAAGAAACTATGTTGTCGCAGAGATGTTACTACTTGTTTCAAGTTTCCACATAACTATTTGATAAAATGTCATGACTGATATTACTAACAACAAATTACTAAATTTCAAATTTTCATATGATCTCTTAATACTGATGATACGTAATTAAAACACAAAATATTTCCACGGCATCAACTGTTGATAGTCATAATGAACTTGCAATAACACTACATTGACAACTGCCAATACAGCTTAATTTGAGTTTCATGCTAACTATTTTTGACAACTGTTTGATCAAATGTCTGTTCTCAAATTAATCATATTACCACAATACAGAACACATCCAAGCGCAACACAATAATTTGTAAATTCCAACATCCTCAAACCCAATTCTAAATACAAACAAAACTTAACAACGAATTTCCCAAGCTTTGCATATACTTTAAAGTTTGATGTCGATGTTAACCATATATCAACTAATGGACATACCAAAAACTTAAACACCCTGAACTTGGCTCTATGGAAGCCGTAACCTCATAACAATACACATTTCCACAACATGAAACCAACACTCTACTACAAACTATGTTTTCAAATACCCACATCCAAGTATGGAAATATGCACAACTCGACAGCTTCATTGTCGAACTCTGCATACACCCACACTTGGGTGTTGATATAAATCTTCATACAAACCAAATTTTATCATAAACTACAATTCCATACACAAAAAAATTAAGATAGGGTTTAAGAGAGGCCCCTACCTCAAAAACTCAGTAGATGGAAAAATGCTCAACTCAAAGCTTTGAAATACAGCTCGACTCCAAAGCCCCAAACTGACCACAATCTCCACAATGAAGGATAGCAATAGAATCCAAATGTCTAATCACAATATAACTCCCAATGAGTTTTCCCTTTGCTCGATTTCATATGCAAGAATTTCCTTCCAACTGATACCCCTCATATTGCCGAAACTCTAGCAACAACACACAAGTGTAAATCAAAATAGAGGAAAATGACTCAATTTTTGGCCATGCATAGCAAAAATCTCATTCACACCAAACTGGCTGACCAAGGCATTTAATGCAATAAAAGCCACATAAAGATGAAATGAGTAAACTTGCATCTCTCAGAATGCCATGCATATGGCTATCTCATAGCCACCGCCACAATATTGGCCATGTTTAAAAACAACAATGAACATATTACCTTAAGCATAATGTAATATATATGAGTTGAGCATTTTTCCATCTACTGAGTTTTTGAGGTAGGGGCCATAGAGCCAAGTTACGGTTTATGAGTATATATATAGACCCTTTAACATAACAACATGCATATATATATATATACATATATATATATATATACATATATATATATATACATACATATATATATATACATATATATGTATATATATATATATGTATATATATATATGCATGTTGTTATGTTAAAGGGTCTATATATATACATTAAGTTTATGTTTTAAATCAATTGCTAATTTAAAATGGGGTTTAAAAACCTGTGGTGGTTATTATGGATGTGTTTACCATATCATATTTGCAAAAACAAAGTTTTATTAACCTAAAACCCTAAAGGGTTTCGCATACATTATGCTTAAGGTAATATGTTCATTTTTGTTTTTAAACATGGCCAATATTGTGGTGGTGGCTATGAGATAGCCGTATGTATATATATGTATGTATGTATGTATGTATGTATGTATGCATATATATGTATATGTGTATATATATATATATATATATATATATATATATATATATATATATATATATATATATATATATATATATATATATGTATGTATGTATATAGATATGAATATATGTATATATCTACATATAGGAAAATACCTAAAACAAGAACTCATAACTTAAACATCATAAGTTTGTCAGATTCATAAATGTCTCTATCAAAGCTTAAAATAGAATAATTCTGAAACAGAAAGGTTTTATCCAGCAATAGTCACATGTCCCAAAGACATTAATAAATCCAAGTTCTACAGAAATAGAAACATAATCATCCAAAAAGAACTTATAACCACAAAGTCTTAAAATGCAGTAAAACTGAAGTAGTGGGCAGGCATGACAATTGATATACTTTCATAATTTTTATAGATTATTTTTTAGGTGCTAAAAAACACTAAAAATTGGGGGTCTAGTTCCCACCACAAAACCATATGGAAATAAATTTATTTCCCTTTATTCTGAAACTATGTTATATATAACATATATATCTAGAGCAATAAAAAATAAAAATTACCTTTAGACCTATATTTTCTCTTTTATAAGGATTGGAATCTCAACCCACCTTAAATCGATAGTTTTCATCTCCCATCACATTTTTCAAAACAAATCTTTTATAACTAGGAGAAAAATTATACATTCTAGAAGAGGACTCTCTCTTCTAGAACATCATAATTTTTAGATTTTTTTGATATGATCTAATATTTTTCTTTCTCAAAACCAAAATCTTTTCAAGTGTTAAAATATGTGGTTGTAGAATTTTTTAATTACAATATATTATATGTAATTAAAATATTATAAACTCTATATGAAAATATTCTTGACTCTAAGCACTATAAAATGGTGTTTACATATTATTAAAAATTATCATAAAAAATAGTAAGAGTTATTGAAAAATGTCACTATTCTGAAATAATTTTATTTTTTTAGTAATTGGATACAAACTAGTATAAAACATGCATTTGATAGACATTTCCAATTAGAAAAGTTGAGACCATATATAACTTAGCTAGAATGAATTTATATAGATCATATGTTTAAAAAAATTTAGATTTTTAGATAGAAGTACTCAAATTCAATCATTTTGGTAAGTCAGCCTGAAAGGTGGCACAACTTTGTACTTTTACCCTTATATTAGTCATTTCCTTTATTAAAGAAGTTGTGGGAGGATGTCAATATGGATTTTGTTCTTGGTTTAACAAGGACTCAAAGAGGGCATGATTCAATTTTTGTAGTGGTTGATAGGTTTATAAAGATGGTACATTTCATTTGCTACAAGAAGACTATTGATGTTGTTCATGTGGTGAAGTTGTTTTTAAGAAAAGTGGTGAGACTACATGGTCTACCAAAGAGAATAGTTTCAGATCAAGATACCAAGTTTTTTAGGTGTTTATGGCATGCATTGTTGGAGAAGTTAAAGAGACACTTGAATTAGAATTAAGATAACTTGTTAAGATGCTTGGTTAAGAGATAAGCCAAAAGGATGGAATTTCATATTACCATAGGTAGAATTTTCATACAATAATTATGTCAATAGAGCAAATGGTAAATTACTATTCCATATTGTACATAAAAGAAGTCCCAAAAATAATTTTGAATTGGGGTAGTTGGATAAGGGAGAGGTAAGAAGTGTTGAAGTGGAGGATTTTGTTGAATATTTGAAGAACAAACATGAGGAGGTGAGGAGACACATTACAAGGATGAACACATAGTATAAGGCTAAGGTAGATATAAAAATGAGTTATAAGGAATCCCATATTACATATGAAGTCATGGTTCATTTGAGGAAGGAGATATTTCTAGTAGGTAGATAATAAGATAAAAATGAAGAGGTTTGGACCATGCAAAATATGGAAAAGGCATGATTCTGCCAATGCTTATAAAGTAGAGTTGCCTACTAAATTGAATATTTCACTAGTATTTAATATTTTATATTTGACAAATATTATGAAGGAGTCGATGGAGATGAATTTTCAAAAGAAAAATGAATTATTTCACTAGCTGCTTTAGCTACAAAGGATATTGAGGAGATATCAGATAGTTACAATAAAAGAAGCACAAGGAATAGAGCATATGAAGAGTATCTAGTGAAACTAAAAGGGAGGACAGTAGACGATTCATTATGGATAGAAAGGGAGGAGGTTGAACATTTTGATTTTCCTCTAACTACCTAAGATTTTATGGGGTCACTTCTCATATTACCTTAGGTGTTTGATATAGGAGCATCTTAGGTGTAAGAGAAATCTTGCATCACCCAAAAGTATTTCCTTTTTGTTTCTTGAATAAGAGTTCTCTTACTGTAGAGTAATTGTTCTTAGAGGCTTTCTACTTATTAATTTGGTCATATGAGTTTCAAATGTCCAAATTTTAGAAGTGGGTGTTCATCTTAAATATATCAGCCTACCAGTTGAGGCTCAGTTCCACATCATGAGTATTCATGAAGTTATTATCAATTTTTAGTATGTAATTTTGGTAGAAGAATGCAAAACTCAATTTTGAAGGACTTAAAGGCCTTGAATAGAATCTAAATCAGTTCAATTAGAGCTTTCACAATTTGGACCATGTATATCAAAAGATGAGGATTTATAAATGAGGTTATAATATCCAATCATAGCAATGGATTGCAAGTTATGGTCTTCCAAAGTTAGGCCAACCAAAATTTCCAAAATAAATATCAAAAGTATATTGTGCTAAATTTTTATGTATTTTTAGGGTCAGTTGGCCTCAAGGGTTAGGGTTTGATGTCTAGAAACTTCTTGGGCAGTATGAAATTTTCTATATAAGCAATGCCCATATATTGTCTAGGACATCTTTGGGTGATTGTTTGTAGCTCTATGTTATAAATTATTGTAAGGAGAATTCCAATGTGGGTTTGTATATTATATTTTAAAATTCTATAATGTTGTATTTGTGGTGATAATAAGAAGCTGGCATGCCCAAAATTACAAGCTAAAACACAACTAACTTTTTTTTTTTTATAAAGATTTTAGTTTCACCTGCTAATACTTATCTCACTCTTGCTTCCTTGTAGAGTGTTCACATATCTTAATCCTCAGAAGTTTTCAAGATATCATTACTATCACTAAGTAATATTACTCATCTAGAGTGTATAATGTACTTATCCTTTCAAAGAATTAATTCTTATTATGGCTCCAATATCATAGGGGGGACATACTCTATTTTGAAGTGCAATTTTTTTAATTTTTAATTTTTTCTTTAATTGTTATTATTCAGAATCAAAGTGTTTCCTTACTGGCAGAGAAACATTGAAATTTCCACATTAATGGTACCTTAAATTTTTCTTAATTTATAGAATCCGTGCAAGTTACACTATCATTTCCATCTATATTTTTTGTATGCAGACCTAACACGAGTAATATGCTATGTAATACAATCTATGTTATAGAGCCCTAATAATATCTTAGTTTGTAGGTACATAGACATACCATGCTATCCAATACCAATAATATTCTAATTATATTAACCATATAGTATTGAAGGTAGTAACTATAAAATATCAACTGATATGCAACTAAATCCATCTAACTATTACTATTAACTCAAGTACACCATACTCACATGACCCATTAACTTCTAGAAACAAATTATTAACAAATATTTAAAATTAATAATTTATCATATACTTTCCACTTACTATGTGACCATATTAACATCTATCTTTCATCAATTGGAGAATTAATGTAACATCCTACTCAGGAACCCAAAAGAAATAAACCTAATATGTTACAAAGTTTACTAAACTATTTTTTAAAAAAAGTATAAACAACATCAAAGTAACAATAATGTGGAAGCAATATATATATACACATCAAGAACATGTAATCAATTACAAATATAGTTTTCAATTCCTCAAGGGTTCCTTCATGTTGAGTCACATTTAATAAAGTTTTATTAACAAGTTTAGGTCTCAATTACATTGTCCATAATACTAAAATAAATAAATAGATACATAGTCATATAAGAAAATGCATAAATACAACTAATAATATGAAAGCGCATCTAACATGAATAACATCCACTGCACATGTCATAGGGTATGTGAAGATAGATACAAGTCCATCAATATACAATACAATATCTCGTAGGATCTCAAAGCACATGATGCATAAAATGAATAGAAGTCTTTAAGATAAGAGGAAGACTAATAATGCTACCACTGTATCAAGAAGCATCCAACTCTGCCAATCTAAGGGGGACAAAAATGGTAAGAATACACTACTTCTTGACTACATGGTTATTTAATCAGGCTCCCACTCCCACCATGCAGGAGAGATAATGTATGGTCCACATAAAGATAATTAAATCATAAAATAATCATAGGCAAGGAATCTTGATAGCCAAAACTACCTCAAGGGTAACACAAACTACTCAAGAAGAAGAGATAATAAAAAATGAAAGAACACTCATTCAATAAAAACACCACATACCAAGTCAACATAAAAATACCAAGACTAAAAATATACAACCACCTCAAAATCAATATCAAATGTCACAAGAACAATGACCAACATATAACAACTATCATCAAATAAAAGTAAACCACCAATCACTAACTCCAACAATAAAAAGCACCACCAATGAATAATTGATCATTCATTAATAAAGGTCAATGGTCAATTCAATAAATGACATCCAACCAATAAGTAACAATTCACAATAAATACACCATCAAAAGCAATATCCAATAAGTACACCATTCGAGGCAAATATAAAAAAATCATGAAGGAGGCTCAGGCTGCATACTATGGAGGATCATCACATGAGCCAACTCTAGAGTTACCCTAGCAATCTCTCAGGACCCCAACCCCCTAGTGACTCTATTTAGAATCAGAATACCTCTCATGATGATGGGAAAACTAGTCATACCTCTCAAGGTATTATCTCCATCTCATTCTTAGTCTATACAAGAACTCAAGGCATGGACAAGGAAAAATCTCTAACTTATCTTTTTAATGTATCTCAAGGAAAAGGGCTAGGCAAGATATTTTAATTACTATGTTATCACTTGTTGCACAATTTAAAATGAGTTATCCTAGCAGCCACTTTGGGCCCCAACCCTCATTGTAGGCCACTCCCATAGATATGCACCTAGAATTTTCTCAAAAATTGTAAACCACAATAGTGTCCCATACCACAAAAAGTAATATTGATCGAATTTGGTTCCTTAACATGCAATCCATAAAATAACAAGGGTTCTCAAAACCCAAGTTCTTAAAATTTCTCAATAGCATAAAACTTATAAAACATAAATCTCAATTCAAATAATAAAGTTCATCATGATTTTAGTCAAATAATCATAAAAGAAATCTCAAAAGCCACTTCTAGTGCACATCCTAACTTGGCCAACTAAACAACCCACAAAGAAAAACCATCATAAAAATAAGCTTCACAAGATTATAAATAGAATAATAGAAAACAAATAGTTTTCAGCCACATGATTTAAATCCATCAATTTCTCTTGTTTAATTTGGGTCATAAAGATGCATATATATATATATATATATATATATATATATATATATATATATATATATATATATATATATATATATCATAAATGATTTAATTAATAACATAAAATTATATTATTATATTTAAATATTGATATTAGTTTCAATTTCTAAAATATTAATATGACTTTTATTTAAGTCTAATATTAATATTTACTTTTCCTTTAATTCATAATGCAACTAAAGATAAAATTATAAATTTATTTAATTATTTATAATTTCTCTCATAAAGTCAAATAGTTATTAACTAAATGATTACAAAGTGAACTCTACCACAACTTTTTTTTAAATATAATAAAACTATAAATATTTAGTTATTAACTTCCCTTTTGCATTAATAAATATTAAATTATTTATATACAACTAAGATTTTAACTAGACTTAAAGAACCACTAATATTACTAACATTCACTTTAACTAAATGAATAATATTTATTTAAATTTCTTAGAAATTAATAAATAATTGTAACATTTTATTTTCAATTAACTAATTTATTTTTAAGTAATTTTTTTAAAAAAATAAATAAATCTTAAAATTATATTATATTAAATAAAATACACATGCAATTAGTATTTTTGCATGTCTTTTATCTTTCAAATCATGCAACCATACTATACCTAGCTTTTTATTTTTAGCATATTTATTTTCACATGCATGTAACCATATTATACTTAACTTTTTATTTTTTAGTATTTTTGTTTTTACATGCATATACCCTTACTATACTTAGTTTCTATTTTTAGCATGTTATTTTTCACATGCATGCATAAAGTTTAGTTACAACATGTTTTCCTCTCAATTAATCTTTTTCCTTTTTCCATTAATTTTGCAATTAAATTATTTTAGATGTAAGAATAATATTTATCTATATTTAGAAAATTTATGATCATCTTATGGTTCTAAAGACAAATTTAAAGTTGAAACTCTAACTATTCAATTCATTATTTGTCTTCCAATTTTCAATAATCAAAACTTTTGTTATATTAGAAAAGGGTTTATAAGAATATAGTCACAATAATTTTCTACAAATTTTCTATAATTTTTCTTAATCAACTTTTCTTTTTAAAAATCTACAACATAATTCTTTATTCAACAATCAATACAATAAATTAATAAGCAATATGCAAACACCCAACAAGACACAAAGTAGACAGATCTTTCTATAAAATTCTACAATGAGTTTTCAAACCCTACCTCAAAACCACTAGTAAAATCTGAGACAATCTATGAATGCAGGCAAATCTAAACCCTCTGAAACTTTCAACAATTCTTTTTACCCAATTTCAAATTTTACTCTCCATAACCTATGTATGTAGAAATGAGCTCTAATTTTCTTAATGAAGAGTTTTCCCCCAAATCAATGCTTTGATCATGCAATCATGTGAAAACCCTTTATCCTAAATTACTATATTTTAATTTTTATGCACACACTTTATGCAATTTAATTAAAATAAACTTTATTAAATTAAAGCTTTATCTCTCTTATTAAATCATATGATGTTTTTAATATAATTTTTATTAACTTAACTAATAATATTATTTAGAGTTTATTAAAAATAAAACTCCTAAATAAATTATTATTAAATTAAATAAATATAAATATGCCTAAATTATAAATTTAATTATTTCATACACATTTAAAGAAATTTTTTAATTAAAATATTCTTTTATATTTTCTTTTCCTCCAATTTATTAATTAATGCAAGCACTAATTAAATCATAGTTTATTATTTAAATTAATAATAATAAAAACTCATTATTTAAATGCAACTCTAATTTAATTATTATTAAATAAATAAGTATAAAAAAAATATTAAATCTTTAATATTTTAATATTTTAATTATCTCTTTTTGTCCAACTTCTTAAATTATTTTTTTTAACTGATGTACATATTTAATTAATTAATAATTAATTAAATATTATCATATTCTAATTTCTTTAACCAATTTTCTAAATTAAGACTTCTAAATCAAAATTTTTAAATTAAAGCACATGTTTAATTAATTTTTTAATTAATTAAATATTCTCATGCTTTAATATTTTCTTTTTAATGAAATAATATTTAGTTATATGATTAAACCAAATAATATTATTAAATTATTTATGAAATAAATCTGATACAAAAATCTACATAAAAGCCACATTACCAAAATAGACTGAAACTTAAAATCAAACAACACAAACGAAGATAAATTCATGGGTTTCAAAAAGGGTGGAAAGTCAATTACAAGTCCTAGTTGCAAGACAAGTATTTAGGATATGGTTGGGATTGGACCTGAACATTATCTCTCCATTCTTACCATTGAGTTATTGTGATAGGGCATGTTTATCCTAGCAATTTAAGGACATCGATGCCCAGTACCTACATCTTACATAAAAGATGAGCATGTGCATATATATAAATATATCTAAACTAAACAAGCAATGACAAGGAGTGGTACATCGTGCAGATCCCAACTAGTAGGTGACTATGACTCCGTCCCTTAACCACATCAAGCACAACAAATAGAAAGATAAAACAAACACATGCACCATACATGTGCAAGTATGGGGTAAGTACCATAATAAATCTTGGGTATAAATCATCACATATTCAAACATGAAAACACATCATTTGACATCATTCTGAAAGCAACCACATTTATTAAATAAAAACCATTAAAGCATTATTAATGCACTAGTAATCATAATCAACAATTAACATGTGAAATATAATCAACTAAGTAATTCATCATTGAAATATCTCTAGTCCAAGTTATGAAATAATATCCTTGAAACTAACACATCCATGAAATAGGCATAAAAGAATTTAATAAATATAATAGAAAAATAAACTATGGGTGGGCACTACAATTAACTAGATGGCTTTATTAATCACAATATTACCAATCCTTCATTAAATAGTCTTATATAGTGACAATGTTCATAGTGGCAGGATTTAATTACTTTTAATACATGATAAGATATATATCATATAGCTTTTAATTTATTAAATAAATTCCATTAACCAACCATGCTATTCCCCAAATTTAATTCTATATTCATCTTGGCTAACAATACTTAAATATCTTTTGAGCTATAACTTATTTCCTTTCCTACTCAAACACATTATTTCTCAATATTTTTTTTCTTTCTTTTATTTAATGCACTAACTCCTATTATTACTAGGTTTTCTTTTGTCCATTTTTAATAATATCCCTACAACTACACTACATTATCTAATTCCTTACTTACCCTTTTAACATTACCATCTTACCAACTAATTTAATTACTCCCCCAATTACTAACCTATTCCACTTTATTAACTAACTAATTTAATAACCTTTCTAGCCTAACCCACCCCCTAACCTGATTACCCACCACATGCATTCCCAAAGGAGTCTACTCAAAACACATTTGAGAGGGAGGAGGAGGCCAACCCATGTCCTTGGGCAGACCTTGGAGGTGCCTAGGAAGATGGGAGAGAAGGTTTTAAATAAAATAATTTTGTCTTCTTAGATGCCACCCTCTTTCCCCACCCTTCCCAAGACAACCAATGCATAGGCCTTCACATCTATCGAAATCTGTACTTGGAAGGGATACATGATCCTATGCCAGGTATACTTTCCAATGCATAAGTTGAGGGATGGATGTGTAGATAAAGATAATTCGGTTAGAAGGTCAACACTTTCAGTAATGATTGCAATGAGACATTCTTTGAATTTTTGTTTGTTTTGTATATATATATATATATATATATATATATATATATATATATTTATTTATTTATCTATAGGATTGTGACATTTAAGTCATATGAGATCCCTTATGATTTGGTCTCCATTCTTGATTGATAGGTTATTATTCAATTTAAACTATGACTTAACTCCTTTAATTTATTTTATTTGTTTATACTTTTGACAAGGAATATTCTTTTGGATATTTTATTGATCTATATTAGATAGTAGGAATTTTTCCTACTTCTCATACAAATTCCAGAGAGCTAAAAACTCATCCCTAGATTTTTGTTGTTGTTGTTATTATGTGTGTACTAGTGATGTAAATTCTACTTGATTTTATTTCTTAACTAGGATATAATGTGACAATGATTGGTGGTTTGGTATTAGGTTGATGTTAAAACCAACTTTTGAAAGAGGGAACAAATTTAATAGTTCTTATTGAAAACTCTTATGAAGTCATAGGATATAAAGTGATAAACTTAAGGATGTGTTCATACCAATGACATGTTATACTACATCAATCACTTTTCTTACATTTGAACAAGATCAATTTGACATCTAGTAGCTCAATCCTTATAATAGAAATCTGAATGGAATTTCTTATTGAACTAAATACATTATGGGACTCCTTTACATGAGAAATCATATTTTTAATGCACTTTCCTTGCATTAATTCATGGTTCAGGATAATGAAATTAATTCACATCTACTTATTCCATCCTAGGTATGTTAAGTAAAAGGAACATCTATTTGAATGATTTCTTCTATATTCTAACTATATCATCATAATATGCAACCCTTCATTTCATTACACATTAATGCATGTCACTAATAGAATCGTGTCTCCACCAAATCCTATATTGCTAACAGGAACCCATGCATCACAACAATGTAAACAAGGTGGAGGCTCCTCCAAAAAAATAATGAAACACACAAAGGACTAGCTTCTCCTTCATGATGCATCAACACAATGAGTAACTCCAAGCTTCTCCTATGTATCCATTGAGCACAAAAACCTAAAATTACATAAAACAAAAAATAAGGAACCATGGAGGCTCACCTCCCATCCTAGGCTTCTAAGAAGCCACACACTAAGAAGGGGAACCAAGATTCAAACCGGGTTTCATTCAAGTCTTACAAATACAAAAACATCACATTACAACACTAAAACAATCCCATCTCAAGGGTATCTTACAAAGGTTCACTAATGAAATCTTAAACATAGGGTGAAGGTGTTCTTTTCAAATGGAGACTTGCCATATCAAAAAATATCTACAATAAACATATTCCATGCCCTTTCGAGGCTTCCACAAATTGCATACCCTTTTGGGGCTTTCATAATCATCCTCTAAACACACTACCATCAATTGTAGCTTCTTTCGAGCCCATACTACAAAAAATTCCTTTCTACACTAAACTTCCCTTATCACCCCTACCAAGATATGAATGATTATGGCATACAATGGAGCTCATACTCCAAGGTTCTCAAATACATTTTCAAGCCCAAATAAGCCCTTCACCTTGGACTTCTTTTCCCTTCCCAAAGGGTGAGTGAAGCCCTCACACCCATAACAACATTCATGCACAAAATCATGGAAAATATAAAGCAAGAAAACAATGAAAATCTAAACTTCATACTCATCACAACACAACACAAAATGATACAAGATGATACCACACATTTCCTTACAATGGCATTCTTACTACCTAGATTCACATGAATGCAATACCAAGATTCAACTTCAAAATGGAAGAAATTAACTACATGGCAAGAAACACCAACCTTGAATTCCTTTGGAAAATGGAAATGAAAGGTTGTAGGAGAGCTCACTCCAAGCTTCCAAACCCTAATTGTCTCTAAAGTTAGAGAGTGGGTGAACACTTCACTAGTTTGTCTAAGGCTCTCTAAAAGGGCCTTCCCACTAACTATTTTGGAAAAAACACCAAGCCACTCCCTCTTAAAAACTTGTATCCCCCTAAGTTTGATATTTTTGACTTAGTGGAAACATGGAAATGAACTTATGTGATGAATTCATTTTCGAATTGGTGGAAGAAAGCATTGGTAAAGGGGCCCCCTAGGTTGTCTAATCACTATCATGATGACAATTAGGTTCCTAACATGTTATACAATCATATGGATAGCTCATTTTCACATAAAAGACACTTTGGGACCACTTAACGACCCTTCAAAATCCTATTCAAGTCTAAATTTGAATTTCCTTTTGATAATGACCCATCCTAGCCCTTGTCAAGTGGGTTTACTTAATCATTAACTAGGTAATTAGTTTTAGGGTAAAATTCCACCATGACCAAAACCCTAAATGACATGTCATTAACACACAAAATCTAAAAGTGTCAAATGGCACATAAAAGCATGTTCCACATCATCATGATATGTCCCTAATGAATCTTTTGAGATTAAAAATTTCACACACAAACAAGCTTGCATTTATGAAATAAAATACATCATAATGAGGCTTTTGAATTTTCCAAAGATTCACCTTGGCTAAACTATGTTCACATATGTTTGGACCTTGCTTCCCCCAAATATTTTCATGGTTCATTTGCCTACACACTAACTCAAACATCAATAGCCCAATGAAAATAAAATCATATAAAATACATGTATATAACTACATGGGAATTTAATTTTAAATAATTCACCTTAACATAATAATCAATTTTAATTTTTAAATCATTTCCATATAAAGCTTTTAAAATATCAGAATTTGTATACCATATCTAGTAAAATGATCAACTAACATTCTGAACCACATCATAATCCATTTCCTATCATAATGATGAAATGTTGAATCTATTCTACTAAGTCATTCAACATGAAAATTGGTTTTGAACACATATTTTAGGTCAAAATCATTAAAATATAAACATCATAACTAATATCTTTTGATTCACTTAAATATAGTTTAATTGCTAATAGTATCCTGTTATCATAATGAGATATTACATTATAATGCACATGTCTCTAAAATCACTAGTGTTAAGAAATTAGGATGCTTTGATAATCATGTTTGCATAGGTCCAAAATCAGTCATTAGGTAATCTCATTATATTTGTTAGTCAATATATTATATCTTCATCTTAATCATCCTCCACTATAACCTACCCACCCAATACTACTTGTACATAAATTGGCTTATTATATTTACATCATGCCAAGCTCTACTGAGTAGGCCTTATCTAAATTCATCTTTTCACAATGGCCACCTAAAACAACTATCCTAATAGATCATAACATACTATGAACCTATTGGCATAGTTTCTAAGTTATAACATCTCAAGTCTTTATTCCATAGGGTCTTAGGTTACTAACCTGATAAAATTTTGAATATGATACTTATGACAATAATGACTCTAATGTATATCAGTCTCAATTAAGATCTTAGGTCCAATATCAATAAGAAGCATGTCAATCATGACATAACTAGATCTTGGAACCTACTTATCATCATTCTATCATAAGGTGTATGGTAACAATCTATAATTCATATACCATGCATGAGAGAAAAATACATGACATCTCACCTCCTTATGCTTCCTAGTTCTTACCATATTCATGTTATTTAGGGTTTATAATATGGTACTAGGGAAGGGGCCTTATAGAAGCCCACATTTTGTTCTCACAAATTGTTTTTATTTCTTCATTTTTGTTATGTGATTATAGTATTAAGGGGAGCACCCTTCATTAAGATTTTATAGAAGAAAAATATTGTAAAAGTATAATAACATGTCAAGCAGTTATCTACAATGTATCTACCAAATATAGGAGTGATTTAATTTTTAATATTTCTTGAAAGATAAATATGCATATCATTATTGAGATAGAAATTACAATAATCTCTTTTTATTTTTTTCTAAACTCTTCTTTCTAAATAGTTTTAAAAGAACATCATGACTTCATATCATACATAATCAATTGGATAGTTTGATTATTTTAAATTGATCTATATATATCTTAACAATAACCATATGTTAATCAAAAATATAAATTGAACAATATACTAAGGTGTCTACCCCAATTATGAAAATTTATTGAAAAATGAAAATTTTGAGTTATTTGAATTTGCAAAGAATTGTAGGGGTGGTTGGTAATTAATGGAAAGATAATTGAATCTCATAATATGAGTGTGATCTCAAACTATGCCTTATTGTGAATTTTAAGTTGTGCACTACATCATTTGGTATTAGAGGAAGATGGCTAGGAGAGGAAGATGAAGAGGAGGTACCACTCTAATGTAGATATTGATACCAGATATCTAGAGATAGATTGAACAACTCAATGAAGAAATGGATAATCAAGGAATATAGAGAGGGGATGAATCTAATTAAGGGAAAAGTTGAAGAGATTTTGAAAAAAATGAAGAAAATATAGAAGAGAAAATGGAAGAACTAAACTATGAAGGTAGAGCTTTAAAGGCCTTAGAAAGTAGAAGTAGTAATCAAGATTAAAGTTTTAGATTGTGCTGATAGTCTTAATCTAGAATAATTGATAGACTAGTTGAATGAGATGGGGTAAGTTTTTTAATGGAAGCCTATGAAAGATGAAAAGAAGATGAATTTTTCATGCACAAAATTAAAATGGAATGAAATGATATGGTGGGATCAACTCCAAAAGGAGTAGACCAAAAAACAAAAGGAAAAAGGTCAAGACATGGAGAAAAATGGAGAAAAAACTAAGGAAAAAATATATTACCCTTAGATTATTCATAAACTCTCTTCAATAGGTCCTATAATTTGAAGCAAAACTTTTCTTATGTGTAAGTTTACATGAAGGAATTCTAAAAACTATCCATGTGTATAGAGCATCAAGAAAATGATGAGAAGATGCATGCAAGATATATAAATGGCCTAAAGTTTTCCATTCTAGATGAGTTGAGAAAGCATAATGTTAATAGTATGGAGGAGGCCTATTGGATGGCTTTAAAGGCTAAAGAAAAATAGAATAGTAAATGTATTCAGAGGAATAAAGGTGGTAGGAGGGTTACCTTAACTCCATTTTGGGAAGTCTCAAATTATGGCCAAGGATAGTCCTTCCAAGGACTTGAACAAAATATGGACTTTAGAAAAGACCCTTAGAGTCAAGAAAGAGGAAGGGGTTTTCAAAGAAGGCAAGGCTATGGGGAAAAAATAGGGTAGGAAAAAAAAAAGGTCCTTTCATTTTTTTAGATGCAAAGAAGGACATTGGGCCTTTGAATGCTCAAATATAGAATGTAAGATAAAAATCAATGAGAAAAACCTAGAGTGAACATGTTTCAAATAGAACTCACAATACAAGGAGAAGAACAAGAAGTGTCATCTAACATAGGAGAAACTCTCATGATGAGTAGGTCAATAATCATCCTAGAAAAAATAAATGTCCCCATAAATAAATTCATTGATTCATAGCTTCCAACTAATATCTTCAAAACTAGATGCACTTCAACTAGAAAGGTATGCCAAGTTATCATTGACGGGCATAGTTGTAAGAATATGGTATATAGAGAAATGATAGAGAAATTAAATCCATAATATGAGAAACATATACATCCTTACCATATTACATGGTTCAAGAAAGAGAATGAAGTAACTGTTGATAAGATATGTTTGGTTAGGTTTATTGTATAAAAATCTACGAGTATGAGGTATGGTGTGATGTTATTCCTAGAGATATTTGTCATTTTTTTTGGGAAGGCCGTGTCAATAAGATAGAAAGGTTTTACATTGTGAAGAGAAAAATACTTATACCTTCTAGAAGGATGGTTCTAAAGTGACTCTCTTTCCACTTAAGGATGAAAGGAACAGTGTGACACATTGAAGAAAGAAATATAGAGTCTTGTATAGCTTGATGCAATGAAGAAACTAGAAGAATTTTATGATGTTATCCAAGATGAGTTACCTAATGTTGTACTAACAAAAAGGGATATCCAATACCATATTGATTTGATCACTAGATAAAATATTCCTAATCAATCTTATTATTAACATGTAGAGGTAAAAATGCAAGTAACAAAAGCATGAGCTTGTGCATTATTCCTACATTATTGACCCCAAAGAAGGATAATACATAGAGGATGTATACTCACTATTGAGAAATTAATAGGATTAAAATTAAGTCTTAGTTTCATATTCCTCATAGAGAGGATATGTTGAATAAGTTGGAAAAGACTAAGTACTTTAGAAATATTTATATGAGAAGTGGATACCATCAGATTTATATTTGTTAAGGGGATGAGTAGAAGACAACTTTTAAGACTAGAGATGGTTTGTACAAATAGATGGTTATGTAATTTGGGATTTCTAATGCACCTAATACATTCATGAGGTTGATGAACACTGTGCTATCACCTTAAATTGGTAATTTTGTTGTAGCTTAATTTGATGATATCCTAATTTTTAGCAAAAGAAAACAAGAACACTTACACCACTTGAGCGTCATCTTGAGTGTACTATGGAAAGAAAATGTCTATTCAAATTTAAAGAGTTTAGATTAATGTAATATAGTTTTAATTATTGAGGCCTTTTCATTTATGAGGATGGTGTTCAAATGGATCTAACAAAGGTCAAGACAGTCCTACAATGGCCTAGTTCTTCTAGCATATTTGTTGGTGTAAATACGTATTCACTATTTACACTTTACTTAAATTTACTTAGGTGAATGCATTATTTTATTATATATTAGTTTGACACTTAGGAGTTTGCATACTTTTATGAGTCTTCATGTTGATAACACAGAAGTAAGAAACTCTAGTTTAGCACATGGTGTCTACAACATTGAAGTTTGCATAATTAATTGAGTTGTCATGTAGACAACATAGTTATTTTCACTCTTAATTAAGCACATGGTTTCTCAAACATAATTCTATGTCCTACACCTTTGTAGGCTTATCCTCTCATCATCACACTTACTCTCATGCTTAATGGAGAATAATCCACTCCTAGTGGACATGTGCTTGGTTGTAAGACTTATTAGTGTATTGACTCCTAGGTATTCTAGAAGAATTCTAGAGGCCTTTATATTACGCACTCCTAGTGTGTATGAATAGTAGAAAACATTGAATGACAATAAATCAATTTTCAATATTGTTAGTTTGATCATGCATTGTTGGTCTACTGTTGTGCTTGTGCTTGAGTTCCTTGATCTTGGGTGATTTTTCCCTGAGGCAAATTCTTACATGGTATTAGAGCTGAGTGAAATTCTCTTAACATAGCCTTTGGAGATCGATCTTGCTTCACCTCTCTAAGGACACCTCGACCTAGATCTAGAGTATCACAATCATTGGGAGCATCTAGAACCAAAACAAACCTCACCATTGTGTCTAGAATGTCAATTCGGTGAAAATTGACTATAAATTTGCCTACCCTAGGCCATAGTCAAATTTGAGGCATTTTTTTTTCAAATCAGTACATAGAGGCCCAATTTGTAGATCTATAATTTTATTTTTAGACCAAATTTATTTTTTCTCTACAATTTTTGTCTACTTTTTTGTGGAAATTTTTGAATTTTTTTTTGCTCATCAGGCTTGCAAAGAATTCTTTTTGTAGGAACTAGGTGGTAAAACTCCAACCCCAACAAGGAATATTCACTACAACATTGGACTATTCCATCTATTTTAGCAAACTACACAAATTCCTTAGCAATTTGGTGGTATTCAACTCATAAATTATTGTTTCCACATATCATTTTGACAACTAAAACATCAAACATTTGGTAGAATGAAATAACTTTTGGCCAATAATCAATCCCATTGGTGAATTTATTTTAGTTTTGTTGTAGTGGCTTATAGTTTTTAAAGCTTATTCTCCCATGTAGCAAGGTCAATGTGGGACTAAATCCAACTGACCCCACCATCGATGATAGTCTTTCTGGCAGAACCCTGCCACATATTCTACCCTTTGGCCATTCAAAACTTGACTACCACTGCACCCTTATGAAACTTGATTGCTGGAAAACACTTTAAACCCAGTGTAGGCAACTTTCACAATCTCCAACATATTTTTTACAAACTTTAGCCAATATCTGTAAACCTATGACAACTCATAGTCTACACCACATGGAGTTCTTGCTTACTCAACATCTAGTCACATGCTACCATGCAACAATAACCTCCACAACCACCTAGCAAGAAGATATACACCAACTCTGCAACTATAGGCCACGTCACATTTGATGTAGACATGAGTCACATGCCATGTAAGATGTCATAATTTGCCCCATCACTAGTGACTTAGTAGGCCATATATGACACATGGACTATTCGTACATAGTGACATCATCCTATCATACATACAATCAGTAATATGTACTGCCACATTAGTAAAGAGGACTTTTTTTTGCTGATGTTAGCTTTTTACATCATTAAATTTGATGGCCATCTGACTATCATTTTTAGGAAAAATTGAACTACTATGATGGTCATTTGATCATCAAATTTAACCTTGCAGTTTACTACCTAGACCCCTCTCTAGATGTAGTTTTGGTTTGATAGTCTGACTTTGGGAGGCCATAACTTAATCATCTAGACTCCAAATCAAGTGCAATTTTTTAAATTTTGGGTAGAATTTCCTAAACTTTTTAGTGGTGTTACTATTTTCTATTTTTTGTGCATGATTTTTTTAGAAATTGCATCTTTTGGCAACTATACCTATCCAATCCTACATTTTGCAACTTTAAATGATCCATATGGGCTCATCTAGACACATTTTTAAGTTCTATTTTTTTGAAAGTGCTTGAACTTTTATCTACTTTCTGGATCTGCAATCAGATTATATGCTTGTGTGGATAGAAATATCACTTTTAGAATTAGGTCCTCTTCTAAATTGTATTGCTTTGATTACTTTCCAAAATTATTGTACATCTAGGCTACAATGACTTGTGATAGATTTGAACCTCAAAAGGT
Organism: Cupressus sempervirens; assembly: GCA_028749045.1. Lineage (NCBI taxonomy): Eukaryota > Viridiplantae > Streptophyta > Pinopsida > Cupressales > Cupressaceae > Cupressus > Cupressus sempervirens. Next base: position 799,207,407 of record CM053792.1, on the reverse strand, counting down.
AGTTGTAAATAGAAAAATCAAAAGTACACCTTATACTTTTTGACAAGTGGCTTATTGTACACACACTACATATAAAGCACCAAATCATACATTAGGGGAGCTTGATTGATTTTTTGCATTTTGGGGGGTTCATTCATTAGCACATCATGGATGAGGAAGATTTAATTACCTTGACAATGCAAAACTACTTGACAATGCAAAACTATAAGCAGTTGAGTTAATTGGTTCTCACTTATCTTAGTCACCATAATGCATTGCCATATGCAAAAGGACTTTCATAAAATAGTGACACTGGTTCCATCATTTGTCGTGCCCTCTTTCTACATATGGATATGGAGTTATGGATTCACTTGATGACATGAAGTCAACTGATTTATATGATATTTTGATCTATCTTTGGGAGATTTATGGAGATTCATACATTCCTCCATTCCAAAAAGATCTTTTACTTCTAGCTATAGTTGTATCCTCTTTAGATGACATCACACCTCCTGATGCTCCTATTGCTACTACTAATCTAGTTCTAGTCACAAATGCTTCTGATTTAGTGGAGCAAGAAATACAATGTCTTCCTACTTCAGCTTCATGAGATGACTTCCTTCTAGAAATTATAGGTTTGTTCATGGAGTCTCACATTGAAGATGTGGGAGACATCATTAATGATATTCATCTTCTCTTTGTTGAGACAAATACTTCATCCATTGCCATAGTGATAGGTCTAACATAGTAGGGTACACCTTGTCTTCCAGCTATAGCATTAGTGGATGACTACATAATAGATATTTTAGGTTTATTTGTGGAGTCACACATGGAAGATTTGGGAGACATCTTTGATGATCTACATCTTCTCTTTGATGAAGTAGGCTCTTCTTCCATTGTTGTGAGGGCTCACTTTGACCCTCCTATCCATTCTCTACATGACCAGTCTTCACAAGTTGATATGATTGTGGATCCTTATGTACAATAGTTGTAGGAGGTCTCTTTATCATTTGAGGAGATAGTTAGTTCTTTGGGACATGTTCTTCATCCATCCGTGCTAGAACCACACTTGTTCTCTTAAGCAGTTTTGGAAGGGGCAACCATCAGTATTGACACAAGGACAATTGAGTAGGTTTTATAGGCACCATTCATCTTCAAGATTCTTTCTACACATAGGGAAAGCATCTCACCTGTACCTCTACCATTGTTTCTTCCAAAGGGGAGGAACATTATTTAGCAGTCATGTCTCAACTTCTACATTGGATCAGCTATCATTGATCGACACTCTACATTTGTGGGGGGGTGACCACCTTGTCTCCTTTTTCTTCTCTTTTATAGGGGGGAATTTTTTCTCTTATGGGGTTTTTCCTTCTCATACTTCTCTTTTGTATATACTTGATGTATGTCGTAATGGGGGGGTCTTGATTACTCCATCCACCCAGGCATCTTATTTTTTCATCTCTCTTTTTGAGGGAGGGTTTTTCCCATGAGGCTTTCCCTCTTTCTCCACTTTATGAGAGATTGCATTGCATTATGTACATGGGTACCTAACATGGCCTAGTAGCTAGGACCCATCTTGCATTTTCATCCTAGCTTTTGTAAGCTTAAGTGCATTCCCCTAAGTTACACTTAAGAGGGGGTGTTGGTGTAAATACATATTCACTATTTACACTTTACTTAAGTTTACTTAGGTTGATGCATTATTTTATTATTTATTAGTTTGACACTTAGAATTTTTCATAATTTTATGAGTTGTCATGTTGACAACATAGAAGTAAGAAACTCTATTTTAGCACATGGGGTCTACAACACTGGAGTTTGCATAATTAACTGAGTTGTCACGTAGACAACATAGTTATTTGTACTCTTAACTAAGCACATGGTATCTCCATTATAATTCTATGTGCTACACCTTTGTAGGCTTATCCTCTCATCATCACACTTACTCATGTGCTTAATAGAGGATAATCCACTCCTGGTGGCCATGTGCTTGGTTGTAAGACTTATCAGTGTGTTGATTCCTAGACATTCTATAAGCATTTTAGAGGCCTTTATATATAGGCACTCCTAGTGTGTATGAATAGTACAAAACATTGAATGACAATCAATCAATTTTGGATATTGTTATTCTGCTCATACCTTGTTGGTCTACTATTGTGCTTGTGCTTGAGTTCCTTGATCTTGGGTGATTTTTCCATAAGGAAAATTCTTAGATGGTATTAGAGCTATACCAAATTTCTAAAATAACATGGGTATGAAGCTATCATAGATTGGAAACTTTATACCAAAAGTTTATTCAAAATTTTAGCAGTATTTAAGCACCTATAATAAATTGTACCAAAGGAAGGGAATTCACATAAACAACAAATGTCAAGAAGAGTTTCAAATTCTTAAGGAAAAAAGTAAGTGAAGCTCCTATATTGGCAATTCCAAATTTTGATAAAGTATTTGAAGTAGAGTGTGATGATTCTCATGTGGGAGTAAGTGTTGTTCTTAGCGAGGAAGGTAAACCAATAGTATAATTTAGTGAAAAATTAAATGAGGTAAGGAGGAAATATTCTACTTATGGTTTGGTGTTTTATGTTATTGTTCAATCCTTAAGTCATTGGAGGCATTATTTGATTCAATAAAAAAGTTTTTTGTTTACAAATCATATTTCCTTGAAATATCTAAACACACAAAAGAAGTTGAATATTAGGCATGCCAAGTGGGTCTCATTCTTGTAGAGATACAATTTTGTTTTGAAGCATAAGTTTGGGAAACAAAATCATGTTGTTGATGTCTTGAATTGGTGTGTTGCACTAATTACTACAATAGAAAACAAGATGATTGGTTTTGATTCCATTAAAGTTTTATATGAGGCTAATATTAATTTTTGGGAGATTATAGAGATATTTAAGGATCATCTAGCCACTTTTTTAGATCATATGAGAGGAGAGTATTTTATGCAAGATGGTTACATTTTTAAAGGGAAACAAATTTCCATACTATCTAGCTCTTTGAGAGAGAATATTATTAGATAATTTCATAGTGGTGGCTTGGTGGTCACTTTGGAAAGGACAAGACAATAGCCTTGGTGGAAGATAAGTACTACTGGCCAAAGATGAGATGAAACATTACTAAGTATGTGGAAAGATGTAGAATCAATCAAGTGGCTAAAGGTCATTCCTAGAACACAAGATTGTACACACCACTACCTATATCCATCTATCTATAGATAGATATGAGTGTGGATTCTATATTTTCTCTTTCCCATACCAAATGAGGTGTGAATTCTATTTTTATGGTTGCTAATAGATACTCCAACATGGCTCATTTTTTTGGTTGTAAGAAAACTAGTGATGTAACAAAGAAAATAGAGTTATTTTTTTTAGAATTTGTTAGACTCCATGGCTTTCCAAAGATAATCACATATGATAAGGCTACTAAAATTTTGAGTCATTTCTAGAGGACTCTATGGAAGAAGATGAGAACACAATTATAGTTTAGTAGTGACTATCATCCCCAAATAGATGAGAAAACTAAGGTGGTCAATAAGAGTTTGGGAAACCTATTAAGGTGCATTTTTTGTGAAAATCCCAAGCCGTGGGACTTGGCATTACCTCAAAAATATTATACATATAATAGTTATATTAATAGATAAATTGGAAAATCACCATTTTAGACTGTGTATGGTAAGAATCATCAAGGTGTTTTGGACATCATACAACTTCCTTGCAATATAGAATTAGTGATGATGGGGAAGCATTTAATGAGCACCTTCAACAACTCCAACAAGATTAGACAAGTAAATTGTAGGATAATAATCAATGATACAATGTATCTATAGATCTCAATCAAAGGAAAAAAACTAGTGTACATGATTTGGGGATGGTATACTTGATATGTGAGAGATTTCCTACCAGGACATATCATAAGGTGAAGATGAAAAGATAGGTCCTTGTAGAATTCTTGAGAAGATCAATGATAATGCCTATGAGTTTTTTTTACCAGATGATTTGGACATTTCTCCTACTTTTAACATTTTTTATTTGTATGCATTCCATGGTGAGCTTGTTGGTATAGAGATAGATAGTGAGGCAGATTGACAACATGATGCAAGAGCATCTAGAGGTATAAGGGCAATCCTATGTCACCCAAAAAAATGTACTTAAACTTAGTTTCTATTTCATGTGTTTTTATTTTTGGACACCCATTTGGGTCAAATAAAAGCTCCAACTCTCATAGTTCCACTATCAGTGTGCTAGAAAATCCTGAAAAAATAGGAGCATGTAATTGGGCCATCATTTTGATAAACTAGAAGGTGTGAATTGGCCAGATGAATGTAATTGTGATTTAGAGCATTTCAAAAAAAGAATCAGGTCAAAAGGCCCCACGGTTTGAAAGTTATTGCAATTTTTTGGGTTTTGGAGACCTCCTAAGAATGCTTCAAAGTCAGGTTAGGGGCCCTAAATGACCTCAAAAAGGGCCAAAAAATGGGGGATGAGCAAAGCTATCCACAAGGTTATAGAGTTCTTCGAGAGCTTTTCAAAAATGTAAGCGGTTTTTCAATCGGAGCTACGGTTCAAAAGTTATGCCTCCCGAAAGTTCGATTACCGTTTCTGGATTCTTCTAGATTTGTGCCAACTTCTAACACAACTTTTAGAACCTTCTATTTGGTCGGTGGATGCCTACTAGCACCTTCTAGAATATATTCCTAGTCCTTAACCCTCCAGGGTCTATTTAAGGAGATTCCTAGCATTATAAAAGGCAGTTCAGAGTGGAGTTTGAGAGGAGGTACTGAAAGGAGAAATTATCTCCACATTTATGCTATTGCAAGCCCTAAGGGCATGTTTTGAAGTTTATTTTCTCTGTACTGAATGTAATAGCTTATTTTTTAGTTAATACAATTTCCCTTTTCTATTGTGTCCTTTTTGTTCTTGGGTTGTCTTCCCATCAAGTGGTATCAGAGCCGATTTTCCTAAGTGTGTAGATAGAGCGCCGACTGTGAGGTAGTTTGCACCAGGACTATGTGGTTGTGGGTTTGAGTTAAGAAGATGCCTCCATGAAGAGAGCATGGAAAAAGGACTAGAGCTATTAATCTTGAGGAGGTTAGAGCCCTCCAAAGGTAGGTACAAGAATTGCAGGAGGAGCTCCGTAGAGGAGCAATTGTGGCCACAGGTGATGAAAGTGAAGATGACAATGAAGAAGATAAAATTGGACCAGAAGGGGAATTTGATGGGGAAGTTCTGAATCATGTAGAGGAAAGGATTTTTAGGGCCATTACTAAGTTTGGGAAAAGACCTACAATTAAAGAGGGTGTATTTTCGAGAAATCTAAGACCAGATGAGTTGATCGATTGGATCAATGAACTGGAAGAATACTTTGAGTATGAGGATATTAGGGACCCAGATAGGGTTAAGTTTGCAAAGGTCAAACTGAAAGGCCATGCCAAAATTTGGTGGCAAGAGGTTCAATTAGAAAGAAACAAAAGAGGAAAGGAGAAGATCACAAGATGGGATCGCATGGTGGATAAATTGAAGAAGCAGTTCATTCCTGTGGACTACGAGCTTGATTTGTTTAAGAAGATGCATGGGTTAAAGCAAGCAAGAAGATCAGTCCAAGAATATAGAGAGGAATTTTATTGACTCTTGATTAGAGTGGGGCATGCAGAAGAAAATAAGGATAAGGTTGCTCATTATATCAGTGGGTTGCGACCTAGCATCCAAGAGGAATTAAGTCTGGTAAGAATGACCAGCGTTGAAGAGGCATACCAATTTTCCCTATGAGTTGAAGAGAAGCTGAATAAAAGGTTTGAAGGAAGACAAAGAGGGTGCAGTCAAGGAGGAAGGAAAGTAGTAGATCATCTGGAGGCCACAATGAAACCCAAAAGAAAAATGAAGATGTGGGTACTAGCAGGAACCAGAGGAATGAGGGTTTCAACCACTCCCATGATCAAGACTTTGGAAATCAAAGAGGAAGAGGTAGAGGACATGGACAAGGAAGAGGAGGCTTCCGTGGTACCTGTTTCCATTGCAATGAAGAAGGTCATCATGCCTTTGAATTCCCTCAATGACAAGGAAGGATAGATAGGAGAGTTGAGGGCAAAGCTAGGGTTGCTCATGTGGATGAGGATGCATAATCATCAAATTCAGAGGATGTAGAAAGAGGAGAGACCTTGGTAAATGAAAGAGTCCTACTAAGTGGTGAGATTGAACTAGGACAATGGAGGATTTTGTTTCATACCAAATGCAAGTGTGAGGATAAATGTTGTGACGTGATCATTGATGGTCATAGCACTGATAACTTGGTATCAGAAGAGATGGTCTCTAAGCTGAAGCTCAAGAGGGAGAAACATCCCTAGCCCTATCAGATTGCTTGGGTAAAAGATGATCATAAGGTCCTGGTAAGTGAACAATGTTTAGTGAAATTCAAAATTGGGAGTTACCATGATGAAGTTCTTTGTGATGTTATTTCGATGGATGTTTTCCATCTATTGTTGGGTAGACCATGGCAGTTTGATAGACATGCAGTACATGATGGACATGCAAACACATACTCTCTGACAAAGGATGGAGTTCGCCACAAATTGAAGCCCATGAAAAAGGAAGGTTAAAAGGTATGTAGCAGTGCTACGATTTGTCTTGTTGATGAAAGGAAGTTTTTAGATGGCATGAAACATTAGCATATATGTTATGCTTTGATTCCTAGGAAAGATAAAGAAGGTAGTAGTGAAATACCACTTGAAGTTTCAAATTTACTAGGTGAGTTTGGAGATATTGTCTCTGATAATGTTCTAGATGGATTGCCACCAGTAAGGCAAATTAGTCATCAGATAGATTTGATTCTAGGAGCTAGTTTGCCTAACAAGGCTGCTCACAGGATGACTCCTACTGAAACAGAGGAGTGAAATAGACAGGTTCAGGAGCTTTTGAGGAAGGGCTTGATTCAAGAGAGCCTAAGTCCATGTGCAGTACCTATAGTACTCATACCAAAGAAGGATGGAGAGTGGAGGATGTGTATAGATTCTCAAGTTATAAATAGGATAACTATCAAGTACCAGTTTCCTTTGCCAAGGATGGATGATCTTATGGACTGCTTGAGTTGAGCTCAGTACTTCACAAAGATAGATCTCAAGAGTGGCTATCATCAGATATGGATTCAAGAAGGAGATGAGTGGAAAAAAACCTTCACGACCAAAGAGGGTCTTTATGAGTGGTTAGTCATGCCCTTTGGATTGACGAACGCCCCTAGCACCTTCATGCGGCTCATGAATGAGGTACTTAAGAAGTTCTTGGGAAAATTTGTTATTGTTTATTTGGATGATATTTTAATTTTTAGCAAGACTTTGGAAGAACATTTACTACATATTCGTAGTGTCCTTGAAAGGCTAAGGGAAGAGAACCTATTAATTAATCTGAAGAAGTGTATCTTTGTAAAAAGGGAGTTAGTCTATTTGGGATTTTTTATATCACCTGAAGGTCTCAAAATGGATCCAGAGAAGGTAAAAGCCATCTTGGAATGGCCTACTCCAAGGTCTGCTACTGAAGTAAGATCATTTAATGGTCTAGTTAGTTTTTATAGGAAGTTTATTAAGAATTTCAGTGGCATATGTGCACCCATAACTGATACAATAAGAGGGGATAGAAAAGAGTTCAAATGGACTACAACAGTTGTGAGAAGTTTTGAATTGCTGAAGAAGAAGGTGACAGAACAGCCTATGTTGGCACTTCCAGATTTGAGAAAGGTTTTCTAGGTGGATTGTGATGCTAGTGGGAGTGCTATTGGGGCTGTATTAAGCCAAGAAGGTAAGCCTATTGCATATTTTAGTGAAAAATTGAATGATGCAAAGAAGAAGTATTCTGTTTATGATCAAGAGTTCTATGCAATAGTTCAGGCCTTAAAGAAATGGAGGCATTATTTATTACCAAAGGAATTTTTTTTGTATACTGATCATTAGGCATTACAGTACCTAAATAGCCAAGGTAAATTGAATCAAAGGCATATGAAGTGGGTAGAGTTCTTGCAGAGTTATACATTTGTGTTGAAGCATAGAAGTGGAAAATCTAATAGGGTTGCAGATGCACTAAGTAGGAGACAGTTGTTGCTTACAGTAATGCAGGTTGAAGTAGTTGGGTTTGATGAACTCAAGAATTTGTACCCTGAGGATCTTGATTTTGCTGAAGCATGGAAAGCTTGTAAAGAACTTTTTGTTGTATATAGAACCAAGTGGTTAGACTATTTGATTCAGGATGGCATGTTGTTCAAGGGTAGTCAATTGTGCATTCCAAGGAGTTCCATGAGGGAAAATATAATTAAGGAGAAACATAGTGGAGGGATAGCAGGACATTTTGGTCGAGATAAGACCATTTCCATTCTTAGAGAACATTACTTTTGGCCTCAAATTTCACAGGATTTGAAGAAGTTTGTACAGAGTTGCTAGGTTTGTCAAGTTGCCAAGGGGTTTAGTCACAATACTGGCCTATATCAGCCATTGCTTGTTCCATCAAGGCCATGGGGGGACATAAGCATGGATTTTGTTCTTGGATTGCCAAGGACGTAGAGGGTTAATGACTCAGTATTCGTGGTGGTTGATAGGTTCTCCAAAATGGCACATTTCATTCCATGCCACAAAACTCATGATGCTGTCCATATTGTAGACTTATTTTTCAAAGAGGTGGTAAGAATACATGGTCTTCTAAGGAGTATAGTTTCTGAAAAAGATACTAAATTTGTGGGGTATTTCTGGAGGACATTGTGGAAAAAGTTGAGAACAGACTTGAAATTCAGTTCCACGCATCACCCACAAACTGATGGCCAAACAGAAGTGGTAAACAGAAGTCTGGGCAATTTGCTGAGATGTTTAGTTGGGGATAAGCCCAAGGGATGGGATTTGATTCTACCACAAGAAAATTTTTCTTACAATAACTCTATACATAGGAGTACTGGAAAATGACCATTCCAAATTATATATGGGAATAGCCCAAGGACTGCACCAAAATTGAGGAAGATAGAACAAGGGGAGAGGACAAGTGCTAAAGCTGAAGAATTTGGTGAACATATCAAGCATCTACATGAGGAGGTTCAAGCACACATTACCAAGGTGAATCAAGAGTACAAAGCTAGGGCTAATCAAAGGAGAAGACATAAGGAATTCCAAGTAGGAGATCTAGTCATGGTGCACTTGCAAAAAGAAATATTTCTAGTTGGCACTTACAACAAGCTGAAAATGAAGAAATTTGGCCCCTGCAAAATTTTGAAGAAACATGACTTAGGAAATGCATATGAAGTGGAGCTAGCAGATGGTATTCACATTTCTCCCATTTTCAACATTGTAGATTTAACAGAGTATCATGATGATGGTGCAGATGAGGAGCTAGTGTTAGAGCCATGTTTGATTCCTGCTTCTAAGAAGGAGGAGATAGAAGACATTCTAGATCATCGTGTGGGTAGGAGTACCAGAAACAGGCAGTATGAAGAGTATTTGGTCAAATGGAAAGGATGACTGATCGAGGACTCAACTTGGATTTCAGCAGCTGAGGTTTCCCATTTGGGATTTCCTCTACCATTCATAAAGTGACAGGGTCACTTTTCAATCTACCCTGGGTGTCTGATGTAGGAGCATCCAAAGGTATAAGGGAAATCCTGTGTCACCTAAAAAAATGTACTTAGAGTTAGTTTCTATTTCATGTGTTTTCATTTTTGGACACCCATTTGGGTCAAATAAAGGTTCCAACTCTCACAGTTCCACTATCAGTGTGCTAGAAAATCCCAAAAAAATAGGAGCATGTAATTGGGCCATAATTTTGGTAATCTAGAAGGTATGAATTGGCCAGATGAATGTAATTGTGATTTAGAGAATTTCAAAAAAAGAATCAGGTCAAAAGGCCCCACGATTTGAAAGTTATTGCAATTTTTTGGGTTTTGGAGACCTCCTAAGAATGCTTCAAAGTCAGGTTAGGAGCTTTAAATGACCTCAAAAAGGGCCAAAAAATGGGGGATGAGTAAAGCTGGTCCATAGGGCTATAGAGTGCTTCGAGAGCTTTTCAAAAATGTAAACAGTTCATCATTCGGAGCTACGGTTCAAAAGTTATGCCTCCCGAAAGTTCGGTTACCATTTTTTGATTCTTCTAGATTTGCGCCGACTTCTAACGTAGCTTCTGGAACTTTCTATTTGGTCGGTGGATGCCTACTAGCACCTTTTAGAATGTATTCCTAGTCCTTAATCCTCTGGGGTCTATTTAAGGAGATTCCTGGCATTGTAAAAGGCAGTTCAGAGTGGAGTTTGAGAGGAGGTACTAAAAGGAGAAATTATCTCCACATTTATGCTATTGCAAGCCCTAAGGGCATGTTTTGAAGTTTATTTTCTCTGTACTGAATGTACTAGTTTATTTTTCAATTAATACAATTTCTCTTTTCTATTGTGTCCTTTCTGTTCTTGGGTTGTGTCCCCATCACAACACCAACTTCCAAGTTAAAAAAACAAAAGGATTGCACACATTTTAGAAAAAAAAATCTACAATCACATGAAATGGTCACTACAATAGGTATTTGATTTAGTGGGATGGATTACTGGTGACATATAGCACCTAGATCTCATAGTTGGAGGTGATTTAGTTGGACCCCATAAAGTTGTAGCCATTCAATGCAACTGCCTACAACATCTACATTCCTTTCAAAAAGGGGAGGAAATAATGTTGGTACATTTGAGGGCCATAAATTTTCAACTTGGATGTACGTTTTGACTGAAATTTTAGGGTGGCTTCATTAGGAAGAGTTAAGGGTTTTGTTGATCTAGCTTAGCTCTATCATTGACTACAAAAAAAATATTTTCAAGAGACAAAAAGATCCTCTATGCCTTCAAAATTAGCATTTAATTTCATGTTTCTAATTTCAAAGCTTGGCTAGTGATTCTTCTTGTCTAGTTAAAAGGTAACTTTAGGGGAAAAATCAACTTTCTAGGAGTTAAGAGGAAAAATTACCCAAGATGGAAAAAAATTGAAATTTGTGAAAATCTATTAAAAAAGGATTTTTTTGGTTATTTAAGAGTTTGCAGATAATTGTAGAGGAAGTTGATGATGAATGGAAAAATAATTGAGCCTCATAATCTATGTGTGATCTAAAACTATGCTTTGTTGTGAAGTTCAAGTTCTGTGCTACATCAAAAGGATGGAAAGAATTTTTTGACTTTGCAATATCAAAAGTTAAATAATCAAAATTACAATAGATCAATGACATTCAAATAAGGTAAGAATTTTTTGGCACTCTAATCTACTAGTGATTATCTACTTTTAATTTTATCGCTCTACGTGTATTCATGCCTATGTTTAATATTCTTCTTTGACATATATTTTGAGCTTATTTATGAGAAGGTAGAATGTTCAACCTAGGAAGTCTCTTAGTGTTAATAACTAGGAGTCACATGATTTTACACATGCAATAGTGAGTTGATTAGAGATTTGATTTTTTAAAAATTCATTTATAAGAAAACAAAATTAGATATAAAAAAATTAGCAAAACTATACTAGACATAAATTAGAGTGAAGATGGACTTCGTTGTGTAATCTAGAAATCATTAATTTTAAAATTTTATATTATTTTTTAATTAAGTTAAATTTAAGTAACTAATAATGATTAATTATGTTAAATATATAGAAAAATAAAAAATAATTTAGAAAGTATGAAAATATAGTTTCAAAGAAATTTATAACAACCAATTAAGCTAAATAAATAGGAAAAAAGAGAGATAAAAGTAGAGTGGAAAAAATCAATAAAAACTAATTAAATTAAATGAATAGGGTAAGAAATAATTATGTTAAGTAAATAGGGAAAAAAATAAGAGTTAAAATGGAGTGAGACGAAAAATGGCAAGATTGAAAAAATTAATTTTAAGTAGTATAGCTCTCACACAAAAGCTATCTACTAACTAGTATATTCGATTAAGTTTTTATTTTATATTTTAATAAAAAAAAATTGTGATTTATATTTATTAATATATTTGTTATATTATTTTAAATTATTTATAATTACTATTATAATTATATATTTAATATTATTAGTGTCTAGACTCTTTATAATAAAAATATTCTATATTAATTAATAACATAATATTATAATATTATAAAAAATTATAATTATATAACATAAACTAGTATAGATATCTTAAATAAATCTATCTAAAGAAATGTCCATAGATATCCACTACAAAATAATTATAATTTAATTTACTACATCTAAAATTATTTATAGTTCCTTTATTTGTATTTATTTAGGTTTTTGCTAAACTTTTTATTTTAATTTCTTAAAAAATGGATGATTTATATCTCCAAAGATTATAATTTAAACGAATATTTTATGTGGTATTTATTAAATTATTTTAAAATTATATTCTATTTATAATAAGATTTAAACTTTTGACATGTAGATGGTTGTCAAATTTAACCTAAAAGAATAAAAGTTAACATTAACACGCTCATACCATCTCACTCCCCCATTTTGCCATTGTAGAATGCCTATCAACATTAATAAGGATTTAATATATATCATAGTGATTATAAATTTCTTATTTATTATATAATTATAACAATAAATTATATAATTATAATTTTTTTATAATATTATAATATTATGTTATTAATTAATATAGAATAATTTTATTATAAAGAGTCTAGACACTAATAATATTAAATATATAATTATAATAGTAATTATAAATAATTTAAAATAATATAAAAAATATATTAATAAATATAAATCATAATTTTTTAAATTAAAAATATAAAATAACAACTTAATCAAATATACTAGTGAATAATAAGTGTCATGTAGTGGGGTGTACTTGTCTTATAGTTTTTTTTTTTAATAGTCCCTTCTCTATCAATTAAGTATTAAAGTCACATGTTTATGCAAAGAAAAGATTGGAGGATACAATATTACCCCATTAGAGTACACATGATAGTAAGGCTAGATTAACCATGAATTCTTCACTAAAAATAGTATTAGTAACCTTAGGTTGCAAGAGAAGTGTTAGTCAAGAGAGAAGGATCTTGGCAATCATTAGAACCCCATACATCAATTGGGTTAATGTGATGGCAAGTTAAAGACCACCCATCATCATTATCATCTTTTTCTTTTTCTTTTCCCTCCTCATTCTTTGGAGGCAAAATAGTCAAGGCTAGATGAGGAAAGGACCATTTGGAAGTAATGGCCTTAGACCACATAGAACCACCACCACCACCACTAGGGGTGGACCAACTAGTAACAAAATGAATATAAGGACTAGGACTTAGTTACCAACTGGAGCCATTTTGTAGCAAGAAAGCCAAGTGGTGATGTGATCCACCATTCTCACTACTAAGAGAGTGGTGAGGAGCCTATGACTAAGGTGTCTTCGAGTAGTAGGTAGAAAAAAATATGACCCCAATAGTGGTCATGAAGTAAAGAATGGTTGGAAGAACTAAAATATAGGGATACTCTAGCCACCGTACAAGGGGATTTCCTCTAGTGGTTGAGTAGCTCTTACAAGTGGGTTGTCTCAAGGGACACCTTATTATCATGTGTTTGTATCTACATCATTACATTGTTACATATATAAGCATTAGTATACATAGAAACATTTATATCTATAAAGATGTGAGTGAAAATAACATCATTAATATCCTTCCAAAGAGAAAATAGAATTGTCATCCTAAAAGTATTTTAAATCTAGGTATACCTGAAAGGAAATCTAGGCAAATCTCCTAGCAATATATCATATGCCAAGAAAATGGCTCCAACCTAAAAGGATTGAAAGATTAAATAATTTAAATATTTTTAAAGGAATATTAAGATTACTACACTAATTATAATTTAAAAAATATTCATGTAATTGATAATAATAACTTGATTTAATTAAATTTGAAAGTTTATTGTGAGGATTTATATTCATGCATTGACAAATTTTGGCAATTAACCAATTGTCATGCCCAAAAATACGGGGCAAAACACACCAACAATTTTTTTTTGATGATCATTGAATTAAACGTAATACATAAGTATTCGAATAGAATTTACTTAATTTTCTCACTCATGTATAATTACAAAATTTAAGTACAAATCAAATGTGAATTAACTTAACATATTTTAAACTTAACTTGCATAACTTGATATATATATCACTATGCTATCTAATGAGCTTCAATCAAATGAATGTGATTACAAAACATACAAATGTCATAGGAAGAGTGAAACACCATCATTTTATCCATTTTCAAAAAAACATATGTAAAGAATTGAAATACTAAAAGGCCCTAAACAAGAGTATTACTCAATCTTTTCCCTTCTATTAATCAACCTAGTTCAAGGCTCCATCGGGAAAGAACCAATAAGAAAACTCGACATCTTTTCCAAACACATCAAAATTTAAATACATTTCTTATATAATGATACAATTCAATTGAATTCTCTTCTAGGTTTTTCACAGGAGGTCTTTTCCAATATCTTCAATGCACCAAGAGAACCATGTAAAAACAAGAACCGACCTAGAGGTAAAACAACATATATGATGAACAATTCAAGCATGCATTCCCAACCCAGTTTTGCACAATGGTTCAACATTGAACCAAAATATGGGGGAGGTGGATTTTCTCAATAGGAGACGTCAATCACCATACCATACCATAGCCCTTTTGGAGCTAAAATTCAAGAACTTCCATTCTTCTACAAATGCCCTTTCAAGGCCAATATAACAAGGGTTTTTCATTCCTTCCCTTCATCAAGAATTAAAATTTTCATACAAGGTATGTGATGACAAGTAGGGGCCCATACACCCTACCCTCTTTTCCTCTTCTCACCATGAGAAGAGACTCTACACTATTGAGGTCCAACTAAGGCCCTTCCTCCATACTTGGCCACTTCTTCCCTATCCAAGGTGAGTGATGCCAAAACAATCCCCATGAAATCCCCCCAAAATTTCAAAGCAAAGCATAAGAATGATACCCAAGAACAAGTTAAGATCCCTCCCAAAACACCCTCAACACACATACAAGCAATAAAAAGATCATCACAATGCTTTATGCATGAATCAAGCATGAACAATAAGAAGAAACAAGATCAAAAGAGTAAAGAACCCTACCTTCACAAAAAGTTATGGTAAAATGACAAGTTGAGAAGAGCTCTTTCCTTTCTTTTCTTCAATCTTCAAACTTCTCTCTAAAAATTAGAGATTGGGTAACAACCCCAAAACTTCTCCAAATGCATCTAAATATGATCACAACTCAACTAGACTTTAGGTAACCCCAAGGTGGAGTTTGAGTTACCAACTCATGAAGGAAACAAATCAATTTTCGCAATCAACCAAAAGTAGGGTTTTTGAGTGACCCTAAAAGTCAACCAAAGAGGCTAAGGGTGTGGAAAGTACTCCCAACCCATACCCTTACCCATAGGGTACTTAAATTTAATATTTTTAGGCCTTGAAGACTTAATAGAACCAAAACCAAGGCTAGGAGAATTTTAAGACTTTATAACAACCTTAAAATAAAGACAATGCAAATTAGCACAATAGCAAGGGGTTCAGTTTAGTCTTTCCATTAGATTTTTTGGTTGAGTATCCTACACACTAATTGCACACATCAGGAGTTTAAGAAATCACATGCATATATTCAAAACCTATCTAGATAGTTACGTAAATCAAAATATGAATCTTTCATGTAATTAACTTATTTAATTCATTTTGACTCACATTTAATCATCAGAAATCATGTATTCTATATAACACAACATAGTCATTAATTTAGATTAAAATACTAGAATGATCATCGAGGTATCAAATCAACATCCTTATCATCAGGTGAAATGCTTCGTATCATTGTTAGTGAAATTTTAATGTTTTATCAATCAAGATAATGTAGTAGTTCTTTAATCACTAAGCATTTAAAAACATGGATGAATTAACTGGTCTAAATCTCATTAGGGAATTCACAACATAAAACATTACATCTTATCCATTTAAATCTCCTAGAATAGATTTAACGAGAAAATTCATATTTAATAATTGCATATGAGGAGGGTCCTTACACCAATGATAAGCATATTAAATTTTAGGTTGAATTTATTAAGTGACAAATATAGTACACATATGAATTGATTTAAAATAAGATCTACTATGTTAATTAAATTAAAAAAATTTCACAATAGTTATAATCTAGTATATTACTTAAAAATATTAAGTAGAGGCTAAAATCTAGTGAAAAATATTAGGTAGAGGTTAAAATCTAGTAAATAATTATTATTATATTAATAATTTAATATGTTTGAATTTTATTTCTAAAATGTGCAACCTCAAAATCTTGGTAAAAAGAATGTACTATGGAAGTAGCCTCCACAAAAAGGAGTTCTATATAACTAAACTAATTTAATTAATCATGTGAGATAAATATTTTTTATAATATATAAATAAATATAAAAACTATAGAAATATGTCAATTAGAAAAAATAATGACTTGTGATTAAGAAAGAAAACACAACATGCAATAAGTAAATTTTGTAAATTTGTTATCATATCTATCATTGATTAGATTGAATATTTTTATAATAATTTTTTAATAGTTTTTTTAAAACTTCACAAAATTAGTAGAAAAAGGGAAAAAAATAGATAGAAATATAATTGAAAAATCAACACATGCAATCTAAAAATTAAAACACTTATTTATCTAAGGAAATAAACAATCAAACATGGTGTTATTTTTTATTATTTTATCAAACTATAACTTTTCTATAATTAAAAATATCTATAAAAAACTTCAAACTATCTTTATAAGGAAATCTCAATGTTTTTGGTAAATTTTCTTCTAATTTTAAAAAGTTAATCAACTAGTTTTTCTAATTTAAAAAAGGTTGTAACCTATTTTTCCTTTTCTCAATACAAGTTATCAATATCATCTATACAAACTCATTCTTTGTTGGGATTCCATTTATGAGAATGAATCAACACTATGGTGAGAGAAATATTGTTGAGAAAAATTACGCAACTATTGAAGATGGATGAAAAAAGAACAATACTAGGCAATCAAAGTGGCTCATTAAAAGAATTTTTAAAGAGTAATCTTTGTGATAATCAATTATTTGTGCTTCCTACCTCTTTTGAGATTGCTAATGTCAATTTCCTCTAGAAAAGATTGTCCTTATTTGAATGACAACATGTGTGAGAAGATCTTGGGAGGACCTTCACTATCATCCTTGCTGAGAACCAAGATTATTTAAAAATCCTGGAACACAAAAATATCTTCCCCTAATTTCAATTCTAAGGATCATATCATTAATTTTTGATTCAACTTGTTAATAAAAATATAGTCTTGTTTAGTTGCATCCTCAACTACTAGGTTTAAATACATCTTCCCAAGAGTACAAATGGTTCTAATATTTGCATGTGCACAACATAAGCATTGGGGCTTTACCTCTTTCTTCATTGAAATGCACATTTATGATATTATATTATGGTAATTGTAAACCCTATAACTAAATAGAAAAGGTCATTGTCTCTTCTTCCAAACTAATAGAAGCAAGTAGTAGTGGAACTTGTCAACCAATTTGACCACATTGATATTATTTCTATAAAAGTGAGCCCTTATATTTGTGTGCTCTAATTTATGATTTCTTAATGAAGTAGTGGAGGAATGTTCCTATGATGGATGCAATTCTCTTTATATATTATCAAAAAAACACACTACATAATAACATTGTCCACATTATGACTAATTATGGTGGTTATCATATTTGGTATGATATTAAATCTAAAGAGTTTTAGTTTAGATAGATTGTGGGATATTTTATGGAGGGGTATTTTCATAATTATTGTATGCATTCGTTAGTTTTGTGTTGTAGCACTCTTCTTTGATAGTGTGTGTAATGCTAGTTTGAATTGAGAAGACAATGGTTGGAATATGGGAGTTGGATAAGGATAATAATGATAATATATGGTCTTGTTCTCTTATTTGTCTTAGTCCTCAAGATTTGATACAAAGATTTCTTGGTAAATTTCAACTCATGGTTGTTGAATATGATATAATTTAGCTTATAAGTAAAGGATATAGGAATTTGATCACCTTTGATATGCACTCCATGAAATAGAATAATGTGTTGTTCAACTATTTGGTTGAATATGAAATAAGCATGTTCCTAATTTTTAATTTTCAAGGACGGTAGTTTATAGAACATTGTCCATTCACAAAAAGCTTCTTTTATTTTGAGTAAAAATTTAATATTAAAGACACATCAACATTGTCTTTATCATATATGTGAACCATTTATGTATATTTTGAGTTTTTAGACTAAATTATGTATATTTTAGATTTTTAGACTAATTTATGTATAAATGTACAAATATGATGACCATCTTTTGAATTTTTTAGACTAATTCAATTATGGTGTATGCATATGATCTCGGTTTCACTTTTATGAGTATATTTTAGATTTCAAGATTGAAACATCTCTCTTTTTTAATAAATGAGTTGTCATGTTCATGGAGAAAATACAACAAACCATTTTTTTGTGGAAATATTAAATCACATGTAAAGATTTTATGCTATTTTTCATACCTTATTCAAAGTTTCACAATGTGGTATTAAAATTTTAATAATATTTGAGCTATTTTCTCATGTACAACTCAAATATTAATATTTTTAATAATGGGTGCCAAATAATTATATGCTCAATGATGATATCCTAAAATTTCAAGTGCTATGTCAAAAAATTTAGGCAATAATTTCCCTTAGAAAGAGAACAAAGAAATCTCAACAATTAAATTTATTTTCTTGAGGTGTTGAAAATCCATCAATTGGCCAATTGTAAAAGTATATTGCATATAAATGTTGATTCCAACTTTTAGTTGAACTTTAGTTCAACAGTGATTTATAGATTGATCAGTCATGTATTAAGTTCATCTTGTTAATAAAGATATATATATATATATATATATATATATATATATATATATATATATATATATATATATATATATATATATATATATATATATATAAAAGATATTTTACTACCTTTAAAAAATATAACATATTTTAATATACACATTTCTACTTTATTAATATTAATACATGTTTGTAAGCAAGAGCCTACAACACATCAGTAAATTACGAGCCTTTCATTGGAGAGGTTTTAGGTTTGAATCCACTTGAGGTTAACATATAATAATAATAAATCTTAGCAATAGTAATAAATAAATAATACATGATTTAGGCTTATGAGATTGTTGTATTTTCTACTAATTTATACTAATTTGTATCTATATAAAATAATCATATCACTAAAAAATATTTCTTATCAAATAATTGCATCTCAATTTTATTACAGCTAAATTTTTTTCTTTCTTATCATATTGAATCATAGAAGGTAAATTTTATGTATTTTTCAACAATTATTAAATTTTTTTTTACACATTTATTAATATTATATTGATTTTTGTCGGTACCTCAAAAATATTGTCAAAGAAAAGGAAACAAAGAGTTATTAGAAATAAATTGTGTGTTATCATGGCTAGGGCACAATAATTTTTCTTAATATGTAGTTTAGAGGAAAAACATTTTGTAATTTTCTCAAAAATCTGTCAAAAATGACATGAATCTACTTTTTCCTCACCATCCACTATAATCAGCATCACCAGTCCCAACACCCACTCATGAGTTGCTTTTGTCTATAGTTTATAATTAGATTTTATCAAAGTTATGATATTAAATTTGAAATAATGATATGGTTAAAAAGTTATTTCATATTTTGATATAATTAATTAGTGGTTTGTAAATAAAATTTAATGCTTATTTAATTTTATTAACCTTTGATACATGGGGCATTTTTTGTTATATTAATAGAATCAAATTTCATTTAACATATTTCTTTTGAAATAAATCATTTTTAAGATAACAATAAAAAATATTCCTTAAATATAATTTGTATTGATTTTGAGTTTTAGATAAAAGTAAACTTTTTCCTTTTGTTTGAAAGTTAAGATAAAAGTAGACATATTTTTACTTTCTTTTATTAATTTCACATCTTTCTTATCATTTACATTTTATAGATGTCTAAACATTTTTTGATCAATATAAATGTATCTTTTATAGTGAATACAATCTATTTAACATTGTTAAACTATTTTGATAATTTTGTAGATCTATAATAAGATGAATTTAATGTCGTTATTTTGAATTTTCTGTCCACCCAAGCTTAATTCAAATTTTATAATTGACAAACTTGAATTCAAATTTGAACCTTGTGACTTATGAAATAACTATTAGAGAAAATAACCATATAAGTAATTATGTTTTGAATATTAATACGTAACAATACCTACTAATAGTTTTATAATATATAATGCCATATACAAAAGATAAGATATAAAGTAAGTTACTTGAATATATATTATTTTTGGTAATATATAAAATTAAAAAAAAATATTTTAAAAATAAGTTGATATTTTATTTTTCGCAAAAAATTAAGTAGTTTATAATATATTAGTATAAAGAAATTATATATAATATTAAAAAAGACCATTATAGGTCAAATGTTTATATAAAACTTATACATCCTAATTGAATAAAAGGTAGATAACTAAATCATTTTTCCACATTTCTACTAATCATTTATAGTTCTAGATTTTTGAGAAATAAAATTGTGATATTTATAGCAAAAAGTTGAATTATTATTCTTTTGATCAAGTTTTTCTTTTCTTGATTGCAAAGCTTTTACAAGCTACTAATTTATTTCTGCTTCCTACAACTAAATTGCATCTACAACCATTACCACTATAGCCAAATCCCAACCCAAACAATAATATGTTGTAAGTGATGATTCCCTTACGCTATCAGATGTTCATTCTCTAGTTAAAGGATGACAATGTGTACAATCTATATGATAATTATTGAATAACAATTGCATTCAAACCATTGTAGCATCTTGTTTTATTATCTCTATAAAAAAAACATTTTTAGATCTCTTACTAAGATCTCTAGATTGATGAGTTAGAATAAAAGGTAGTTGCATATAGTAACACTTTCTAATAGATCTGGTTGTAGGGGAAATGTTTCACTAGGTATGAGCCATCCAAGAGGCCCCCATGACCAAGAAAAGGTTGAGACAAACCTTTAAGAAGATTATCATTCTGTCTTATCCCATTGATGACTAAATAGTAGTGTGAAGCATCATTATTGAAGCCCAGTGTCTATAACTAGAAGAGAATGAAATCATAAAGTATAATATCATTGATATTGTTAGAAGAACTGAAGACACATTGTGATGATTATTTAAGGTATGTTTATCCACTTTAGGCAACTCCTGAATGGATATTTAATTGTATATTGAACATATATTTTCTTAAATTGTTTAATATGTAGCTAAATATATATTTTATATATAATTTTTTTAAATTATTTACTTTTAAATTATTTTACTTCTTTATAAATAGTGAGAAATGAATATAAACTAACTACTAAATTAAAAAAGAAATATATAAATATTTTAATTAAGAATGATAATCTATTTAATTTAGATGAAATTTATATAAATATAAAACATATTATATGTCATATATTGTAATAATTTAAGTTATTTATATTTTAAAATTTACTTATTACACATTTTAATTAAAATTTATGTTTTAAATTTTAGATGTAGAATTTAATAGTTAACTTTATATTATATATTTTATATTTTTACTTTTAACAATAATATTATATTTAAAATTTATGTAATATGTTTTAATTTAATATTAATATATGATTAAAAAGATAATTTTGTCTCATCTTTGGTTGTACTTCAATATTATTTTCTTTGCACAATGATGCAAACATGACATGAAAAAAACTTTCCAAGTTCAACCGAGTGGTGGGTGGGCATACTGATTAAGAAATATAGTCAGCAACATATGAATTTTTTAATTTTTGAAAATGGATGTAAATCAATTATGGTCTTTTCATATATTCTATTAATATTTATAAAATAGAAATAAGTTATTAAACAAGAATACAAATTTAAAGGTGGAATCTATTTTTGACAACAATATAATTTAAAGGTTTCTAGAAATGCATAATAAGTTTACGATCTGAGATTTTAAAGAAAATTAAATCAACTTTAAACATAAATTCTAAGTGCTACCATAGTTGCAAGTAGACATTTCAAATTATATAACAAAGACTACAATGTTTAGTTTGTGCATTTAATTGAGTTGGGGATTTCAAATTATGTGTGGCATGATCAACATTGAAGAAAGAACCTAAATAATGCACTTGCATAAAATGTATTGAAGAATAGCTACTTCTATTAAAAGTGGTTACTACCTTATCAATTTTACATACTACAAGCTAAAGGATTTCATTTGTACATGAATGAAGAGGTTTTTATCAAACTAGGAAAGTATTATAGAAACTCAATATATAGAAGTGTTTAAAGAGCATCCAAATTAAACTATGTGGTTGAAAAGTTGTTTCACATGCACTGACTACTCATAGGAGATTAAGAGCTTCATTACTCATCTATAATAATTTCAAGAAAAGAAAAAAATTGAACTTGTATTTAAAAATGCCTAAATAAATAATTAAATTGTAAACTAGTACTTAAACATATTAGTTGCATAGGAATATGAGGAAATGAGTATAGACAAGTCATAAAAGGAAATGTGAGGAACATTCATAAATATAGTAATTGACGCAAGAAAATATTTGAAAAATGAGTATAGAATAGCCATAAAAGACAATATAAGCAACATATTTACTTAATGTCACAAGACCCACAGGTGGGCAACTGAGAAGATTTCTAAATGAAAATAAATATCATAAAGAAAAAATAAATCTTATATGATGAATGTATAAATGAAGCCATTTAGTTTAATGTTTTGTAGAGAAAACTACTTCACTATTATTTACAAACCAAAACAAAATATCAAAGATAAAAAAAAGTTGATCATAGTAAGAATCTCAAATTTATATGATTTTATATATCAAGATAATAGATATAAATTATTTGTGAAATAAATATCCAAGTGACAAAATATTACAAAAAACCCAAAAAAATGAAAGAATTTAAAGAATATTCAAAGTAAACAATGTAATTGAAAGGATGTCCTTGTGAGATTAAGAGCTTTGTCACTAATAATTTTGAAAAATATAAGATTATAATTTTTGAAAAATCAATTGAATAAATAATAACAAAATATTATATACATGTGTTAGTTGTGTAACAATACAAGGAAATTATTAGAGAATAACAATAAAATTTATTATGAGGAACATTCATAATAATCAATAGTTGACACATGAGAATATTTGGAAAATGAGTAAAGGCCAACCATAAAAGGGAATATGAAAAAAAAAAATTATAGAATCAAACAAGGAAACTATAAAGAATTCAAAATGAAAATGTATATCAAAAAATAAAAGAAAACACACAAAATTGAACAAATTAAGCGAAAATTTTCAAGGATTTCATGACAATAAAACATAGTAAAATGCAGTAAAATTTCATGAATAAATATCAAAGTTTTCTATAATTTCACATTAAAGAGTTTAACCATAGATTTTAAATAAAGTTAATATTACTCTAGGTACAAATTCCAAATGTTACCATAATTTAAATTAGAAATGTCATAGCTTAATTCAAACATTCAATTGAATCAATGAATATAAATTATTTATGGTGAATGTTATTGGTGAAATAATCCAAACATTGCACTTTCATGGAATGTATTATAGAATAATTAATATTTAAAAAAATTAGTTATTGCCTTATTAGTCTTACTTGCTAAAAGTTAAGAGATTCTATTTGTACATGAATGAAGTATTTTGTAGTGAGGGAATCTACACACAACCAATATTAGAACAATACCCTATAAAGTTTCAGTACTACCATAAGTACATATTCTACTACCAATGTCTTTAGAGAGTCATAAAAATGAAAGAGAAAACAAAGATTACATAACAGAGTAAAAAAATTGTTATTAGAAAAATGTATAAACAAAGATTATACCAAAAATTATCATCATGTGTTCTCCTAAAATGACACCAACGAACATACTATATTAGAAGATTGATAAATGAGAGAATAAAGAAGTGATTAAATAATAATCACAAAACAATCCAATGACTGGTTCAGGTGGAACACAAAGTAGAAAATTAAAATATGAAATAGTATGTGCAAATTATCAAATTGGTCAACGAAGTGGAATAAAAGTGACATAAACCATTGTTCCATTTTAAATACAAGAAATATTTTGAGATCTTGTTTGTTTATTTATTTAGTTATTCTTTTTACATATTTTATGACTTGATTCATCTAGTTGTATTCAATTTTATCCTCTCCTTTCTCTTCCCCATTTCTCTTTTCTCTCTTTTCTCTCTTATCTTTCTCTTGAGTTCTTGTATTTTAGCCTACAAAAGATCTTAAATTAAATTTGTTGGATCTAATTCATTGAAGTCTAAAATTTTATATATTTATTTTCATGTATTCCATCTAGTTTCTCTTCATAATGTTTATGATTGGCATCCTTATTTTCTTGTGATAATATGTCATATAGGCTTTTAAAAACTGATTATATTTGCATTCTTAGACATTTAGAGTGTTTGTAAATGGAATCAATCCCTATCTAAGATGGAGAGCTTAAACATGGAATTAATTCTCTCCTAAGATTAAGATAGATAGTAATACTACATGCTAGGTCATTTTGGATTACTTAATAGTATTGCACATACCACCATAAAGTTCCAACTATTGTTAAATTCAGGCCTAGCTTAACTTGTGTAGTGTGATGTAGGGCCCATTATGAAAACAATTTATATTTTGTTTTAGTGAAATGAACTATCCTTCCTATTTCAAAATATTTGTTTCCATGTGACTTCCATTATAGCTTAAGAGTCCCTTAAGGAACTAAGAAAGATAACACAATATGAGTTCACACTATGCTTAAGTAAACATTTCACACAACCTGAAAAAGCATCTAAAATTTGTTTTATGGAAAAATGTTTTTTTATCTCACATTCATTGTGTGAGAGAATTTAAGAGATAAAGAGACTATAAGTAGTAGTTCAAAACTCTTGAAGGACTTGAAGAAGGAGAAGCAATAAGTATAAATTAATATATTATAGTGTGAGCATACATAAATATGTAATTGGTTTTTTAAATTGTTTAGTTTTTAATGTTTTTTATTTTAATGTTTTTATTAAATATAATAATAATTAATTTATTCTTTAATATAATTGAAAATTGAAAATTTCTAATAATAACTTTATTAGATACAATAATATGCATAAAGAAGAAGAATAAATACTCTAAATAAAAATATAATGACATGGACTTTGAAATCTTATTTACATAGATTTTAGTCTTATTTACATAAGATCTTATGTTTATTAATATCTCACTTCTATATGTATACACATCTATTAATTTGATCTTTGGATCTTATTATTCATAAGAATATACACATTAGTTTCTAATTATTTATGAGTTTCATCTTTGATAATGTATATTATATGTTTAATTTGATTAGAATATAGTATTAAATTTGAAATTTGAAAGATGATGTTAGCATAAAACATAAAAATATAAAATATAAAATATAAACTTCATGTAAAAATATTTACTAATATAAAGTAAATAAAATAAAGATTGCACTTAAATCTTTTCTAATTTTTTTTTATCAGTAAGAGATCGATGTCAAGATTAATTGTTATGTATTGTGATTAATTATTTTTATGGTTTATTAAATATGATTAGAGTCAAATTCAAGACCTCCCAAAGGCTCATAATTTACCATTATGTTGTAGACTCTTACATAAGATTATAATTAAACCTTATATCTATAATATAAAATAAATGTGTTATAAAATATTTGTAATAAATGAATTTAGATATAATTTAACATAAGTTAAAATAATATAATTATAATATATAACACTTCATGTATGTTATTTTGATATATATTATTTTAATATTTTTTATATAGAATAAATTTACATATTTTTGAATATATCACACACACACACACACAATAAGTTTATGCTAAATAAAATATATTATATGACTATTGTTGATCTATAAGCTTGGTATGTTATCTATTAGTGTCTGAAGAGTTGTCATTTAGTAGGCAAGATTACATGGTCATCATTATGACTGAATTATCTAGTAAAGGTCAAGCATACAAAGCTTACATCTAACAACATAGTGATTATTGAGTATTCAATAGAGACTGAGAACATGTATGCACTGAGCAATATAGTTGGAACCCAACATATTGACAAGTTAATGATTGCCTAGAAAACAAGTATGCAAAAGTTGACTAACAACATGAAGGAGTCCGCAAGACTGAGCATCAGAGCATTCAAGTGTCAAGCAGTTTAGTTTCATCATATAAGTTTGTAATAGCACAAACACATATGTAAACTATCTTGGCCAAATTTTGTATGACATTTAATATTTGTAGAGCCAGCTAAGAAGGTGGTCATGGGTCATTACAAAAGGTAATGATCCCAAGACATGCAATTCAACCAATCAAAAAATTAGATAGAAATAAAAAAAGATGGTGAATTGTAAACCATCAATCAAGATCTAGAACCTTCATTGAACATCTAGTTGATGATTCTAACCCTAGAATCAATGTGAATGAGATATTCATGAATGAAGGAACAAATGGATATGTATGCAAGTGAAAAATTGTGAAGACTAAGTTTGAAATAAGATCGTAAAGTGGACAATTGAAGTAGAGAAGGATAAAATAGAGATATCAAATTAGGGGATCAGATTAGAGATATAGCAAAGAGGAGACCCAAGACCAGCTTATAGAGAAAATTGAGGGTCATGTACTGAATCAATTACTATTAAATGAGTCAACATAAATCTCTTAACAAAGTGGTTTTAATAGACCTATGTAAACATCCTAACAGAGTCCTTACTTCATTGTGAGTGTGAATCCTTTAACAAGATGAGACCTAACAACCTCTAAAGCTTTTAACATGATAGATCCCTCATAGAGTAGATCATATCTTATGATCAAACATTGTAACCCTAATAGGTTAACTTTATTGTTGCAACAATGAAGATTTGAGAGTTTCATCCCCAACCCAATTTTAGCTTCACATTAAAGTGTTTTTGGGTTACCACATCATTGTGTTATGTGTTCAATCTTTCATGGATTTGACGTATTTCATTTATGTTTTACCATTACAATTTTATTAGTAGATCTATTGTATAAGATGAATTAGTTGTGAATTCAGTAACTTGACATTGAAGTTAAAAGTTTGAGATATTGATTCACCCCCCTTCTTAGTATCTTGTTTCCCATTAACCCTTTCCATCAACTATATATTATAAATATTATTTCCAATTATATTTAAAAAAAAATCTACTTTATATATAATTAAAAAATTACTTCTAACTGTGATATTTTTCAAATTCTAAAATGGTGAGGAAAGAATGAATAGAATAAAAGAACAAAATAAAAATAATTAAAACAAATAGCAAGTAAAAGAAGCATATAAGTACTTCAATTTTGGATAGTAATGTATGTTAACACTTATAATACTTTTATATGAAATAAGATTTCATATATGTTAATTTTGACAATATAAAAAATAAATAGATATTTTAAAATAATTTTTTTAACTATACATAGAAAATATATTTTTCTAACTATATCCAAAATATACTTCAAAAAAATTATATATATAATTATTTTTAAAAATTACTTTTTAATTTGTCTCGCTTTTCAAATTAGTTAATTTAGCTATAGCAAAAATATATTAAAAAGTGATCTAATACAACTAATTAATAAATAAAAGAAATATTTGACCACTTTATGAATAGTAATATATTATGACAGATGAAATTTTTATAAATAAAAACTAATAGTTGTATATTTTTGTGCTTGCAACAATATTTCAATAGATTCTTCATAATATTATAACTAAATTTTAATTTAAATAAAATAATATTGATTGACTAATCATTTAGAAATAATTTATTCTGAAAAAAAAAATAGAATTTTTTTTTAAAAAAAGATTAGAAAAAATAGAAATTAAACAATTTGCAATCCTCTCACAAATATCTTAACTAAATAAATTATAAAAATTAAAAATTTTGATATTCAAACTAAAACTTAAAAATAATTAAAAAAACATATTAAAATAATTAAAACCCTAAAACCTAAATAAATTTTAAATATTGAACTAAACTTGTATTTCTAATTTCAAAACTAATTGTTAATTTCTAGGAAAAAAAAGAAAAAAGAAAAATCATAGCCAAAAATGAAATTTATCAAAAAGAGGGCTAATAACCTTTTGGTCAAGAAATTTATATTTTGTACTTTTTATATAAGATTCAATAGCTAATCTCATGTTTATTTATTTTTTGATCTATAAACGAGGCCTAGAATAATTATTGTTATAAGTTGAAATTGATTATTACTAAGTATTTTCCTCAAGTAGACTTGAATCCAAGTCCTCCCACATAAGAGGCTCACACGTTATCATTGTGGTGTAGGCTCTTACTTACTAGTTTCATATTCTTTCCTTCAACATTAATGTTATATTTTAAATTTCAAATATATTTATATATATTATAATATGAATGTATGATGAAATGATAAATTTGGAATGTCTTCATCATGCTTTAATAGTATTTTGCATGAAGAATGGTGCAAAAATGATATGATGAAAAATTCCATGTTTGGGTAGGTAATTGGTGGGCATAAGGAGGAAAAGAGTATGTATTTATAATCATGTGAATTTTTTTAAATTTCTTGTGAAGGACAATAAACGATTATGATCCTTTAATATATGTACATATATTTATAAAATGGAAACAACTTATTAAATATGAATAATAATTTACAAGTGGAGTCTATATGAGACAATAATGTAAATAAAGGTTTCCTAAATTCTATATTAAATCACAGCATCCTAGATTTTAAAATAAAGTTAATATAATTTAGGAATGAAATTTGATTAGTCTCATTATTTAAACTAGTAATATCATAGTAAATAGGAAATGCTTTATTATTTAGTTTAAATGCATTTTACCAAGGTGGAAATTACAAAATAATTATGGCATGATTATTATTGATATTCCCATTTGAAAAAGTGGCTACTATTTGATGTAGAGGACAATATGGATTTTGTTTCCAATAAACTGCTCTCACTATTATAGGGTTCTAAACTCCAAACAAAAAAAAAACTAGGGTTTTCCCAAGACCCCCTATGGACTTTCCTTCATATATCCTAGGCACCTTGTAAGAAATCCTTCACTTTTTTGCACTCTATTAGTGGAGCATATTGGGCAACCTTGTAATCCTACTCATTTGTTCATTTGGACAGTTTTAACCAAGTTCTTGCATTGTTAAGCAAGCTCCAATAGTGTTAACTAAGTTCTAACAATGCTTACTGAGTTGTAGTAGTTACCTAGTGGCTATGTTGGTTGACCAATAGTTCTAACCAAATTCATGGATTGACTAAGTTGTATTTTTGGTTGATTTCAATGTTTCCTGAGTTTCTTTGAAGATGAAGCTCTTTCATGTGCTAAGGGGTCAGGTGATCCTTCTGATGGTTGGTCATGTCCCACTTTCTTTCTTTGACCAAATTTGTTTGTGATTGGTTCTTAGTTCAAGTTGACCTATATATTTAATTTGGATCATGAATTTAATGATAGAATCTTATTTTGGGATGACTATAAACTATTTTAAGGTTAGCCTTTCTATTATCTAATGATTTAGAATATTCTATAAGTCTTTTTGACAAGTATAAGTAGAGGTATTTGGTTTATTTTAGGGTAAGAACTTAGAGTGTTCAAAGAAGATGTTTCATGAATTGTGAATTTGAAGTTGGATCATAGATATTGAATTCATGTTTTTTATTTGGTTGTAACCCAGAAGGCTTTACAACTGTGCATGTATTCTGGTAATTGGATGAATCAATAAAAGTGTTTTGTTCTCTCTCTCCTTGGTGTTGTTCTCTATGTGTTTACTCAAAAAGGTGTTTGGATAGTTAGGTGTTCCTTTGGCCCTAGTTGTTTAGATCTCTCCTCACATCAAGTGGTACCAAAACTTGAGGTTTGTCTTTGTGGAGATTGGTTATTGTGGAACCCTAAGTTGAATTTGGTTGTAGAATGGAAAATTTGTAAATTTGACCTACAACTTGCAGAGGGTTATGATCTTACTAGAACCTATTTGTAAAGATGGTTCACAATAGAGGAAATGCTAACACTATTATTATGGACATGTTGAGACAAATTGTAGCTAGATTAGATGTCATACAGATAATTGATAGAAGAGGAGCACATATTAATGATGTGAGTGATGATGAAGCAATGTCACCAAACCCTAATCCAAAACCTAAGGAAGATCAAGATGAGGAAATATTGTTAAGAGTATTGTTTAGGGAACATTCAAAGCCTATTATAGAAGTTGTTTGTTATGATGGAAAATTTGACACCAATGTTGTGTTGTATTGGATTTCTAATATGGGGAAATTCTTTGAGTTTGAAAACACTCCTAATAATAGAAAGGTGAAAATTGTAGTGATTAGGTCAAAAGTTCATGCCTAACTATGGTGGGAGCATTTGAAAAATGATAGATAAAGGAGAGGAAATAAGAATATCATGACTTGGCTGAAAATGGTGAATAAGAGGTTCCTTCCTTCTGATTACCAAGTTAGCTTGTTGAGAAAGATCTAAAATCTGAGACATTGGCTATGAAGGAGTATAATAAGGAATTCTATAGATTGGACATCAGATTTAGACATGTAGATGATGAGGTTGAGAAATTTGAAAGGTATCTAAACTAATTAAGATCTAGAATTAAAGATGAGTTAAGTTTTATGAAATTGAAAAGTGTGGAAGAAGTATATTAATATGCCTTGAAAGCTAAGGAGATCTTGACAAATAAGCATGAACAAATACAAAGAGGAAGAGGTGGTATATTTCAGAGAGGCAAAGGTAGATCTTATGGAGAAGGTGGAAAATCTAAAAATTCCATGCAAGATAAGGGAAAATATGAATGGAAAAATGATGACAAAGGCAAGATCGCATGGAAAGGTGGCAATTCTTGCCAAGGATATATTAGTTCTTATTGAGGATGGTTATTACTGAGGAAGAGGTAATTCTTATTCTAGAGGTGGTTTTTGTGGTAATTATTTTAGATGTGGTAAATAAGGGCATAGATCCTTTGAGTTTAGATCCTCTAGTGAGAATGAACAAGGTAATAGAAATGGTATGATTCAAAGAGACCTTGAGGGTTCACCAAGTAGACCTAAGGTTAGAGAAAATCTAATGGTGAGAAGAACTTTGTGTAATAAGGGAATTGGTGAGGAACCTATCCTAAAGAGAATTCTTTTCAAGATCATATGTAAGATGGTTGGAAAATATTGCAAAGTGATCATTGACAGTGGAAGTTCAAAAAATTTGGCATCACAAGAGTTGGTTACAAAGTTGCCATTGTAGAGGTTGCATCATCCTAAACCCTATCATGTTTCATGGATCAGGGATGAGTATATGATATTCATAAGTGAACATGTTGTTGTAAAGTTTAATATTGGAAATTACATTGATGAAGCTTTGTGTGATGTTGTGCCTATGGATTTTTGTCATAATGTTTTCATGGTAATTATTTTAGATGTGGTAAAGAAGGGCATAGATCCTTTGAGTATAGATCCTCTGGTGAGAATGAACAAGGTAACATAAATGTTATAATTCAAGGAGACCTTTAGGGTTTACCAAGTGGACCTAAGGTTAGAGAATATATGATGGTGAGATGAACATTTTGTAATAAGGAATTGATGAGGAACTTATCCTAATGAGAAGTCTTCTTTAGACCATATGTAAGATGGCTAGGAAATGCTTCAAAGTGATCATTGTTAGTGGAAGTTTTAAAAAAATTATATCATAAGAACTTGTTACAAAGTTTCAATTGAAGAGGCCAAAGCATCCTAAACCCTATCATGTTTCATGGATCAAGGATGAGCGTAAGATATTGGTAAGTGAACAATGTGTTGTAAAGTTCAAGATTGGAAATTTCTTTGATTAAGTTTTATGTATTGTTATGTCTATGGATTGTTGTCATATTCTATTTGGTAGACTTGAGAATGGAAGTTTTGTGTGATGTTATGCCTATGGATTGTTGCCAATGTACTCTTTAGGTGAATGGAAGGAATAAATTATTTTTTCCTTTGAGTGAAGGTCCAAATGAGGTGAATTGTAATACTATTCAAGTTTGTGTGGTCAGTGGGAAGAAATTTTAAAAGGAAATGAAGAAGAACCAAATCTATTTTTCAATAAGTTTCAGAAGATCAAGTTATGCCAGTAGTAATTGAGTGACAAACAACAGTGATGACCAAGTGGAAGATAGTAATAATTGAATGATAGAGGTTAGTAGTAATTGAGTGACAACAAAAGATATCAGTATTTCTTGAGTGCCAATAGAAACTAAAAGGTTGATGAATGAATATAAAGAAATTACTGCAAAGGATGTACCTAGTGGTTTACCACTAGTAAGAAGTATAAGTCATTGTATGGGTTTGATTCTTTGAGCTAGTTTTGCAAATAAAATGCTATATATTTGACACCTATAGAGAATGAAGAAATTAATAGACAAGTGGATGAATTTTTGTAGAAATTTTTGATTAGAGAAATTTTGAGTGCATGTGTTGTACCTATTGTATTATCACCTAAGAAGAATATAAAATAGAAAATTTGAACTAATTCTAGTGTTATTAACAAGATCATAGTGAATTATAGGGTTCCTATGCCAAGGATGGATGAGATAATGAATTTTTTGAGTGGAGAAAAGTATTTTACTGAGAATGATCCTAAGGATGGTTATCATCAGATTAGAATTAGAGCAGGTGATGAATGGAAGACTTATTTCAAGAAAAAAGATGTTTTATATGAATGGTTGGTAATGTCTTTTGGTTTGAACAATGCACCTAGTACTTTTATGAGGTTGATGAATGAGGTTTTCAAGAGATTCTTGGGTAAATTTATGATTGTTTATTTGGATGATATTCTAATATTTTGTAAGACTAATGAAGAACATCTTGAGCATGTTAGACAAGTATTTTAGAGATTGAAAGAGGAGAAGTTGATGATTAACTTGAAAAAATGTTTTGTTATACAAGAACAAATTGTGTATTTGGGATTTGTTATTTCAGATGATGGTTTGAGAATAGATCTTGAGAAGGTTAAAGAAATTTTGGAATGGCCTACACCTAAGAATCTGGGTGAGGTAAGATCATTTCATGGTTTGGCTATCTTCTATAGGAAATTTATAAAGAATTTTAGTTTTGTTTGTAATACTATGGCTGAGCCAATGAGAGGAGATAAAAAGGATTTGAAGTGGACATCTAGAGTGATAAGAGTTTTGAGACTTTGAAACAAAAGGTTTCTAAGTTACCTATGTTGGATTTTCTTTATTTCAATAAGGTATTTCAAGTCAAATGTGATGCAAGTGGTAGTGCAATATGAGCTATATTGAATCAAGAAAGTAAAACTTGTTTCTTTCTTTAGTGAAAAGTTGAATGATGCTAAAAGGAAGTATTCTATGTATGATCAATAATTTTATAGTATTTTTCAAGCATTGAAGAAGTGGAGACATTGTTTGATTCCTATGGAGTTTGTATTATATATTTATCATAAATTTTTATAGTATTTGGGAAGTCAACATAAATTGAATCATAGACATATGAAGTGGGTTGAGTACTTGCAAATTTTTACATTTACATGATCAAGCATAAAAGTTGAGTTACTAACTAAGTTGTTGATCCATTGAGCATAAGGTGTCCTTTGTTGAGTAATATGGAGGTTGAAGTTCTTGGTTTTGATGAAATGAAGGAGTTGTATTATACTAGCCTTGATTTTTTTGAGGCATAGAGAAAGTGTAGAGAAACAAATCTATCAGATCACATAAGTAAGTATGATGAGTATTCCAATCAAGAAGGTATGTTGTTCAAAGGAATTTAGCTATGTAAAATTTCTATGGGATTTTATTTGATTAAGGAAAAACAATATAGTGGTTTGACTAGACATTTTGGGATTGATAAGACATTAAGTTTGCTAAAGGATAAGTATTATTGGCCCACAAATGTATAAGGATTTTCAAGAGTTTTGGAATTTCTCAAGTTGCAAAAGGAGTCAGTTAGAATATTGGTTTATATACACCTATTTATGTTCTTGAGAAACCTTGGAGTGACATTAGTATGGATTTTTTTCTTAGATTACCTAAGATAACAAGAGGGTATGATTCCATATTTGTTTTTGTGGATAGATTTTATAAAATGGCACATTTCATACCATGTTAGAAGACATTAGATATTGTGCATGTTGCTAAGATTTTCTTCAAAGAGATTTTTAGATTACACTTATTACCAAAAGGTATTATTTATAACACATACAATAAGTTTGTTGGTTACTTTTGGAGGAGTTAGTGGAAAAAAAATGGGCACTGAGTTGAGAATTAGTTCTACATTCCATCCACGTATAGATAGAAAATCAAAGGTTGTAAATAGAAGCTTGGGTAATTTTTTGAGATTTTTAGGTGGAGATAAGCTGAGCAATTGGGATATGGTATTAGCACAAGGTGAGTTTGCATACAATAATTCTATGAATAGGAGTACAGGAAAAACACCTTTGGAGATTGTTACTAGAATGTAGCGTAGATAAATTTTAGATTTGAGGGATATTGCTAGTGAGGACAAATGAAGTGCTAAAGGGGAAGAATTTGATGATTTTGTGAAGTCTATATGAGGAAGTGAAGTTGAAATTGGAAGAAAGTAATCAAAAGTATAAGGAGAATGTTGATAAGTGTAGGAGACATTGTGTTTTTAAAGGTTGTGATGAGGTAATGGATCATTTGAAAAAAAGGAAGAAATTTAATTTGAACATATGGTAAGATGAAGAAGAAGAAGTTTGGACCTTATAGAGTTTTAAGGAAGTTTGACAGTGGTAATTATTATGAATTTCACTTACTTGATGACATAAATATAATGCTACTGATTTGCATAAGTATAATGAGTCAGATGATGATGTTGTTGTATCAAATGATTATCCTAAGAAGTGGATTGAAGAGCTTGACTAGGTATTGGATTAGAGAGTTCGTAAAAGAACGAAATGAAAAGATTACTATGAGTATTTGGTGAGTTGGAAGAATAGACCTACTTAATATGCTACGTGGATTGCTTAATCTAAGTTGATGTAGTGCCTCCCACATTTGTATTTTGTAGCTTGTTATATTTTGGTTTCAAGCGATACTTTGATACTCATGTTGGATAACATTCGAGATGAGCTGATGGTTAGATACTATATTTTGATTTCCATTATCATATATATTAGATGTTATGTTGTTCAATTTGATAATATCTGCATGATGATGCTTATTGATGTGACATGATGATTTATGATGATATCTTGTTATTTTATATTTGGATATATACTCTATTTATTATTATATGATGGACTTATTGGATTCTAGGCACTATGATTTTTTGCTATGTATATTTACTTCATTCTTTATTTGAGATGTTTTATGATGCAATGAGTGATGTAAATAGATTATTTTGATGTAATCTTGGGGTTTTAGGTCATTATTTTGATCATTTTGGTAGACAAACTCTAAGTCCTTTTTATTTTTGATATTTGTGACTTTTGTACCCAATGAGATAATGGGTTTTAATTTCATGATTTTTGGACATTTTTGGTTTTTTCCTTGGTTTGCATGTCACTTGACTTTCTCTAGTTTTCTTGCCATTAAAGTTGGTCATGGATCTAGATTATCCATAGGGATATCTATTTGACCCTAGGTGTATTTTATTACATTGGGATTTGTACTCCCAACCATGTGCTCAATTGAGTGATTTGAGACTTGATATTTTATTTGTTTCTCATCGAACCCTTGCTATTTATGATCATCATGTTGTTGGTGTGCCCACACACAAGTATGTGAGTGTGCACTTTTTGGGTTCTTATGAGACCCAAACTCCTAGTTTCTTTTGATTGAGTTAGGTCCATTGGGGTTGGGTTGGAAAATTGCATTTCCTACAAGCACTCATCATGTGATGAGCATGGGTATGTAGGGTAGACAAGTGGAGGGGCTTCTCTTGTAACCCCGAGTCATGTTACCAAAAAGGCATATATGAAGAGGTTTATGATAATAGATAACTAAATGAGTTCATGGGTAATTAAATAAGATAAGAAAATATTATGTACCTATGTAGCTCATCTGAAGGTATGTGTCTATCAGTTAATCTAAGGGCCAAATGTGTACCTGATTCATTTGGGGACATAGTACTATGTCCTCCCAAGGGAGAGTTTTCATATAGTGGTTAGCTTGGGTTCCATGATGATAAAAGATCTACTCTCCACTAGAGTCCCTACATAGTAGACCCATAGAGCTTCTAACCAAGACCTATCATATTGTATTTTCTCATGATCTTGGTTTTAGTCCTCTCTACTATTCGGCATGAATTTTGGTCATGGATTACTATTTTGTGTATGTTTGAGGTTGGATCACTATCTCCATCAGCATGGTGGGAGTGGGTGTATGGTTTCTATGTGGTTTGGAGGCATAGCTACCTTTATCATTGCTAGGTATTGGCCTACATAGTTGGCCTTCCTCCATGTTCAGTTCTGGAGCTGGATGCTCACATGGTTCTTTGTATTTGCCAGAGTATGTTTCCATGTGGTTTATGTTATTTTAGTTTATTGAGATAGTTGATTTATGCATATGTATGTTCACTACGATTTTCTTTCTACATGATTATATCAGATGCTATGGATTAGATGTTAGAATTAATTGATCTCCTTAATTGATCTAGTACTCATCATTATGGACGTTCTAACTCTCTTCCCCTTCTATTTGTTTGTTAGGCTATTTCTTTGCAAACCTAGGTGATAGATGTTCAACATTAGGAAATATTTGAAAAGTATCACATGACTATAGAAAGAAATTCTCATTTGATACTGGAAAGTATCACACTATAGTAGTAATTTCTATCATGTGACACTGGTAAAGTATCACATAGTAATAGTAAAGTATATCATGTAATACTAGAAAGTATTACTTGGTATTTTTAAGAAGTATCACACGATACTAGAAAAATATCATTTGGTAGCATTGTATA
The DNA here is from genome assembly GCA_028749045.1 of Cupressus sempervirens. Lineage (NCBI taxonomy): Eukaryota > Viridiplantae > Streptophyta > Pinopsida > Cupressales > Cupressaceae > Cupressus > Cupressus sempervirens. The sequence continues at coordinate 799,170,319 of CM053792.1, read as the reverse complement.
GTATCCTAAAACACTAAAAAATATCACCTGATTTCTATACAAAAACCTACTTGAGCAAACAATAGGTTTCTCTAGACTTGTCAATTGAGATTCAAAGTGTGATTTTGGATACCCTATTGGGTTGCACCCCTTCCTAGGTCTTAACAACGTGGAGATTATGGATTTATTGTTTGTTTTACTTTCATAGTTGGTTATTGAATGCATTATTAATTAGTGACACTAGGAGATTATTGGTTGCTTGGTTAAGTCTCCCATTGAGATATTTTGATTAGTTGTATGTTGATGTTTCTTGAATCCATGCTTGTTTCTTTAAAAAAATATTAACTATTATTTATCCTTTTTCTAAGATCTTTGAGTAGGGCATTACATCTGATATGAGAGCCAATGTTGCAACATTGAGATCTTTGTGTTATGCTCCCACTATGATATTGTTTTGGTTATGCATAATAGTATCTTATTTTAGCTTATGCTATGATAATTATTATTTTTGTGTATGACTTTGACTCTTATATTATTTCTCCCTTAGAGATGCCTCCAACATGTAGACCTAGTGGTCAAAGGAATAAATGACAAAATAATGATGAAGAAGGATACCATGAGGAGGAATATCAGGATGGTGGGGGAGGATAGAGTAATAGTAATCTATGTGGAATGGAGGCATTGGCACCTTTGTCATAGGATCTTATAGCTTTATTAGTACTCTATGTTGAGGAAAACTTATTAAACTATGGCCAATAAGAGGGATCTCACTATGGAATCTCCCACATGTCAGAGCATGGAGGAAGAGAAGAGCATGGGCATGAATGAGACTGTTCTTGCACAACACCTGATGGTGGCGGCTATTGTAGGAGAGTCCACAGTTAGGATGATGAAGATTCCATCCAAATGAACATGATGAGAGACCTCCAAAGGTCTAAACCACCACCATTTGATGGCTTGGGAGGTTGTTTCAAGGTCGAGACATGTTTACTAGATATGTGGTGTTGATTCTCCTTGCATTTGTATGATAGAAACATGAAGGCCTATTATGTTGTTATACAACTAAAGGACCATGGATCTGTATGGTGGGATATGGGGAGGAGAAGCTCTAGATTAGTATAATGGATCTCCCTTGGGAGATCTTTGAGGAGAAGTTCAAGGAGAAATTTATATCTCCATAGTACTGAGAGGCTCATGCTTATGAGTTCCATGAACTCAAACAAGGGAACATGTTAGTGGATTAGTATGAGAGGTAGTTATTTGGGCTGAGATAGTAGTCTAGCTACCATTATGATGAATTAGTCCTCACACAACATTTTTAATAGGGTCTTAAGGATTCTATCATTGGTGATTTTCATCTTCACTAGCCTAGGACACTTGCTTTGGCCACTGAGAAGGCAAGAATTGTTTAGAGGCATATGGCTAGGTGGTTCAGTGTTACATCAAGCTCTCAAATCCATAACACACAATCTACAAGGAAAAGTGTACCAACCCCTCATACATAGGTCACAGGGTAGGGCCAATCCCAATCAATACCCTCACAAGGTGGTTGTGGTCATCATGATCAATGACACCAACATTATTAGCAGAAGTGTGGACAAATTTTAGGTACTATAGGAGGAAAGGGGTGTGACTAGAGTTGAGGTTCAGTCCCAATAGATTCATCCATCTCAAGGTAATCAACAAGACACTAGCAAAGGAAGTGCACCATATTCTACCACTTCCTAGGGTGGACAAGGATCTAGTTCCATTTTTAGAGGAGCATGTTCTTCATGTGATAAAATTGTCCATAAATCAATGGAGTTCCCTATAAAGACATCTGCAAGACCTAGAAGAGGTGCAACCATGTATAAACCTACCATATTTGATGTAGATAGATCCCATAGAGTTTTTTTGGTAGTTAAAAATTGTCAAGTTGAGCACTAGGGTACCATAGTCAAGGCTATAGGTATGTTGCATGGTAATTCCTTTATAGTATTAATAGGTTCAAGTACATTAGATTCTTTTATTTCATTATCCCTTATTCATCGATGTGGGCTAGTGGTTGCATGACATGTTGATAGGTGTCAAGTTGAGTTAACTACATGTTCCAAGGTGACTTTGGATTCCATAGTCAGTGGTTGTGTGTTGGAATTGGACACCTTCACCACCATAGTTGATATTATGATACTGTGTTAGGTATGGATTGGTTATCCACCCATCAAGAAAATATAAATTATAGACATAGTTTGCTATAGTGTATGGATGACATAGGTGGTTAGGTGGAGCTTGTAGGGGTCTAGAGGCCAATTTAACTCTGGATGATCTCAACTAAGCAGCTAAAGTGGAGTGTTCAACATGGATGTCAGATATATTCAATCACTATCAATGACCTAGAGGAGGCTAAGATCTATGAGGAGATAGTGGACAATCACCCACTCCTTCATGAGTATGTAGATGTATTCCCTGATAAGATATTGAGTATGTCATTAGAATATAACATTGACTTTCATATTGATCTCATTCCAAGAGGTAAGCCTATTTCATGAGCTCCTTATCGTATGACTACTTAGGAGTTGAGTGGGCTTAGATTAAAATTGGAGGAATTGTTGGCCAAGGGGTACAACTACAAAATCATCATAGATGATGGGTATTTAGGGCATATCATTGTAGGTGATGGTATTGCAGTGGATCTGGAGAAAATCAAAGCTATTATGGATTGTTTGGCACCCACTAATATGTTTGAGGTTCATAGTTTTATGGAATTGGTAGGTTACTACCATTGATTCATAAAGGAATTCTCACAAGTGGCTCATCCTATCACTTCTCTTTATTGGAAAGGGAAGAAGTATGTTTGATTTGACCAATATGAGTCATACTTTGAGGCTCTAAAGGAATGATTGACTAGTATGCCAGTCCTTGTTGTGCCTAACCCTATAAGTGATTTTGTAGTTTTCACAGATGCATCATTGGAGGGTGTGGGTACAATGTTGATGTAGGATGGTTGGATGATTATATATGAATCTAGAAAACTCAAGAACCATGAGCTTAACTACCCCACTCACAGTTTGAAACTTGCAAAAGTTGTGCATATGCTTTTGCATTGGAGCCATTTCCTTTTGGGACATAGGTTTGAGCTACATAGTGATCATCGTAACTTGCAATATATCTTTACTTACCCAAACCTGAATGCACAAAAATATCACTAGATAGAGTTTGTTTGAAAATAATTTTGATGTCCACTACATCAAAGGAAAAGAGAATGTCTTCATGGATGCCTTGAGTAGGAGATGACATGAGATATCAATTTTTTCATTGGGAGTGGATTTATAGGTTGTATCTTGGAGGTCTTACATAGTAGTCTAGATGTACCCTTGATGGGATGTACCCTTAATAGTAGTCTAGATTCCCTAGATTCTAATGGATTGTTGTGATAGTTGGGGTGCATTTATGTGTTAGTGTTAGGTGATATTCATACCTTGATTTTGGTAGAAATACATCATGTACCATATATCACACATTCTAGAATCAAGAAGATGCATGTCAACCTTAGATAGTTGTACTTTTGGGTAGGGATGAGGAGCAATGTTAATTTTTTTTCTCTATGTCTTTAGTGCTAGAGGGTGAAGGTAGAGCATCAGCATCTAGTAGGCCTTTTGCAGCCACATATCATTCTAGAGTAGAAGTGGAATACCATATCTATTGATTTTATCATAGGGTTGCCTATGCCATCATGAAAACATGATTGTATTATGGTGAGAGTGGACAAGTTGTCCAAGGTAGAACATTTTTCACCCATGAAATCATCCTACACAACTTCTTCTATAGTACAAGTTTTCTTAGAAGACATTGTTTGATATCATGGAATCCCTCATCATATTATATTGGATAGAGATCTAGTGTTTAATTCATCATTGTGGACATCTCTCTAGCATGTCTTGGGTGCACAACTCAATTTTAGTTTGGCATACCACCTAGAGACTGATGGTCAGATAGAGAGAGTGAATAAGCTTCTAGAAGATATGCTTCACATGTATGTGATGGATAGGTAGGTAAAGTGGGAGGACTACTTATACCTTTTTGAGTTTTCTTATAACAATGGGTATCACAATTCTCTTGGCATGTCACCTTTTTTGGCCTTGTATAGTATACCATGTTGTACCCCTTCAAGCTAGGGTCATTTTGAGGATCGAGTAATTCTAGATCTAGAGATGCTTTAGGATATGTAGCAATAGGTTGTTAATATTAGAGAGAATTTGGTTACTACTTAGGACACATAGAAGAAATATGCAAATACCCATAGGTTAGATCATCACTTTTTAGCTGGTGATAGGGTGTTCGTGAGAGTGCATCTGAGGAAGAGCCCCATCTATTATGGGAAAGGCTCTAAGTTGGCACCACATTTTTTTGGACCATTTGAGATCCTAGAGAGGATTGGTCCCATTTCTTATTTATTAGCATTGCTACCTAGCCTATTGTGCATCCATGATGTTTTTCATGTTTCTATCTTGCAGCAGTATATTCACAATGTGACCCATGTACTTGACTAGGATGTATCACAGGTGGAGGAAGAGACACTTTCTTGGAGCCCATCTGTATCTTTCAACATCAGAGGCTGACCCTTAGAGATTGGGATCTAGATGAAGTATGGGTTCAATGGGACCCAAATGATGAGACTTCTACTAATTGGGAGGATGCTTCATAGTTGAGTGATTTTTACCATTATCTTTTTGCCAGCTTCCAAGAATAAGCCTATATCTAGTGGGGGAGGATGTAGTACCTCTCGTGTTTGCATTTTTTACCTTGTTATATTTTGGATTCAAGAGATACTTATTTAATCATGTTGGATGACATTCAAGATAACCTGATGGTTAGATACTATATTTTGATTGCCAATATCATAGATGTTAGATGCTATGTTGTTCAGTTTGATCATATCTTCATGATGATGCTTTTTGATGTGACATGATGCTTTATCATGATATCTGGTTATTCTATAATTAGACATATACTCTTTTTATGATTATATGATAGACTTATTGGATTCTAGATACTATGATTTGATACTATGTATATTTTCTTCATTCTTTCTTTGAGGCATTTTATGATTTAGTGAGTGATGTAAATAGATTATTTTGATGTAATTAAATGAATGGTTAATTACATGATATAATGTATTTATCACTTTAGCTATATTATTATATACAATTGCACTTGATTGTGTTGTTTAGGGTGTATGATTTATATTTTGAAAGTGGCACATGGAGTTAGTGATTCAATTGTTGTTCATACCTAACCAATGTCGTCCCTATATGGTTGATGTATCCTATTTAATTTTTTAATTAAAACCTATGGTGATTTAATAAATCTAGACTCATTTGCATTATGTGATTAGACCTATGAGCATGTCTATGCATTTAGAGGTTTGAATTTATCACAAAAATTATTAAGAAATATTTATATTTAATAGATTATGGGAATTTTATATTTGATTTAATCATTTTAATTCCTGGTAACTTTGCTGAAGTTTAAATCCATTTAATTGGAATTACCCAATTTTTCTTGGGTGGAGAAAGAGTTTTTTTAGTGGGCCAGTTAATTTCCTAAACTTATATTTCACTTTTAAAAGTGGATTTATATTCCAAAAAGGAAATTATTTTCACTCACTTCTCACTTGTGGAATAGAAATTTGGAGAGAAAATTCTAAAATCCTCTAAGAAGGATTTATTGTTTTATTCGATGTAGGAGCTATGAGCATGGGATTGTCATGAGATTTAGCTCATTGGATTTGACTTGAGGAGACATTAATTTACTAAGACATTCAGAAATGGCCATGGAGAGATTATTTTATCATGTGTTCATGTTTCAACCCTTTTTGTTGGGAGGTAGGGCTCTCTTGTTTTATTCCTTTTACTTCATTTTGGAGTTTATTTTTGTTAGTCAACCATTTGGAGGCTGAGAACTAGGGTTCCCCTCCATTTTTGTATGCTAACTCTACCTAGTTGTATAGGTACGAGCATTTGAAGCCTTTTGGGCTTGGGGTTTTGGGGTTTTGAGCCATTATGCTAGCCATTTTTGCATATAGACTCTAAACCCAATTTTTACTTGATATTTTTGAATTTTGTACCCAATGGAATAATGGGCTTTAATTTCATGGTTTTTGGGAATTTTTGGTTTTCACCTTGATTTAAATGCCACCTAGCTTTCTCAAGTTTTCCTGGCACTAAAGTTGGTCATGGATCCAAATTATTTGTAGGGATATCTATTTAACCCTAGGTATATTTTATTGCATTGGGATTTGTGGAAAATCTATACTCCTAGCTACATGCTCGGTTGAGTGATTTGATACTTGATATTTAATTTTTTTTATCATCCATCCCCTGTTGTTTATGATCATCATGTTGTTGGTTACCCACACACAAGCATGTGAACATGCACTTGTTGAGCTCTTGTAAGACCCAAACTCTTGGTTGCTTTTAGTTGAGTTATGTTTGTTGGGGTTGGGTTGGGAAACCACATTGCCTATGGGAACTCATCATGTGATGAGCATGGGTATGTAGGGTAGACAAGTGGAGAGGCTTCTCTCACAACCTTGAGTTATGTTCCCAACAAAGTATACATGAAGAAGTTTCTAATAAGAGATAACTAAATGAATTCATTGGCAATTAACTAAGATAATAAAATATTACGTACCTTATGTGGGTCATCTGAAGGTATGTTCCCATCATTTTATCCAAGAGACAAATATTTGCATGATTCATCCAAGGACATAGCACTATGGCCTCTTGAGGGAGAGTTTTAATATGGTGTTTAGCTTGGGGTCTATGATGCTAATAAATCTATCTCCACTAGAGTCCTTACATAATAGATGCATAAAGTGTATAACCAGGACCTATTGTATTACCTTGTCTCTTTATCTTGGTTTCAATCATCTGTACTATTTGGCATAAGTGTTATCCTTGGATGACTATTTTGTATGTATTTGAGGTTGGATCACTATCTCCATTAGTATGGTGGGAGTTTTCCTATGGGTTCCATGTGGTTAGGAGGTGTAGCTACCTTTACCACTACTAGAGACCAATGTACAAGTTTTATTTTGAAGTTGGATTCTCACATGGTTCTCTATACTATTAGAGTACATTTTCATGTGGTTTATGTTATTTAATTTTATTGAGATGATTTATGCACATGTATGTTCACTATGATTTTTCTTTCTACATGATTACATTAGATGCTATGGATTAGATGTTAGAATTAATTGATCTCCTTACACTTTCAACTATTTAGTCTTTGACCATTGTGAATCCAATACCCCCCAATATGGAGGTTCTAATTCTCTACCCCTTCTAGTTGTTTGTTAGGTTGTTTCTTTGCAAAACTAGGTGAGAAAATTTCAACATTGGGTGATATAGGAAAAGTATCACACGACAATAAAAAGAAATATCATGTGATACTGGAAAGTATTGCACAACAATAGTAAGTTATATTGTGTAACACTAGTGAAGTATGACATGATAATATTAGAGTATATCATGCAATACTGGAAACTATCACACAGTATTTGTAAGAAGTATCACACGATATTGGAAAAGTATCATTTGACAGTATTGTATGATACTAGAAAGAATCGTCTAATTAGTATGAAAAAGGTTACTTGGGAAAACAATAGGTATCTCCAGAATTGTTGGTTGAGATTCAAAGGGTGTTTTGGATACTCTGTTGGGTTGCACCCCTTCCTAGGTCTTGATAGCTTAGAGATTATTAGTTTCTTGTCTATTTAACTTTCATATTCAATTATTGAATGCATTATTAAATAGTTATGCTTGGAGATTGTTGGTTACTTGGATTTCTTAGTTAAGTCTTATATTGTGATATTTTGATTGGTTCCATGTTGATGTTTTAATCCATGCTTGTTTATAAAAAAAATATTGGTTGTTATTTATCCTTGCTCCAAGGATCTTTGGATGGGGCATTACAATTGCATTCAACTCAAGTTGTGACACTTGCATGATTTAGGAGCATCAATTCTTTCAACCCTAGTTGTCTAATGAAGGATCATATTTGGTTGCATTGTAATCTTTCTCATTGATTCATTTTGGCAGTTTTAACCAAGTTCCTACAGTGTTAATCAAGTTCTAAAAATACTTTCCAAGTTGCATTAGTTATCAATTGGATATTCTTTCCAAGTGAAATTTATGACCGAGTTCATGTATCAACCAAGTTCTAATTTTGACCAAGTTCATGTATTGACAGAGTTTCATTTTGGGCTGAGTTTAGTGTTCATTGAGTTTCTTTGATGATTGAGCTCTTTCATGTGCCGAGTAGTCAAGTGATCCTAAAATGTCCCTTTTTTTGATTTTATATGATATTTCAAGCCTCTAATCAGATCTTTAAGATCAAACAACCAATATTTCAAAGATCCACCAATTTCTCAATAAACCCCAAATCGGGTATGCCGAAAATAGTGCCAAAAACTTCACAGCTTCACATATTATTAATCAATCTGAAAGTGGAAATTTTTTATAAAAAATTTCAGCAGCATAAAAGCCTAAAAAATGAAATTTCTAGATCTGTATAACATTTTCAAAACAGCTCCCAAACGAAGGACAAAACCGATGCTCATCGGGCTCCCGAAAACAACACAAAATAGTTGAAAACACCACAAAAGCACTAATAATCTATCACAGAAGTATAATCATGACCAAATAAATATATTCAGATCTATTTTAATATCTAAATGTATGATATATATCAGAAATCCAAACTGATATGAAATACTCAACCGGAATGCTCATCGGGCTCCCGAAAACAACACAAAATAGCTGGAAACACCACACAAACACTAATAATGTATCACAGAAGTATAATCATGGCCAAATAAATATATTCAGCTCTGTTTTAACATATAAATTTCTGATATACAGCAGTAACCCAAACTGATATGAAATACTCAACCAAAAACACCAAACTCTTACGAAAAACACACTCGAAAACTCACAAATCTGCACTGTTCAGCACAAAGGAAAACTCTTCATGAGCATGCACATGGAATGGCTTTAAAATTATATCCTTAGACTTCCTAGAAACCTGAAAACTCCCTGATGGGAACACAACCCAACAACCAGAATAGACACAATAGAAAGGGGAAATTATATTAACTGAGAAAATAAGCTAGTACAAACAGTGCAGAGAAAATAAACTCAAAACATGCCCTGTGGGCTTACAATAGCATAAATCTGGAGAATATTTCTCCTTTTAGCACCTCCTCTCAAGCTCCAATCCGAACTTCCTTTTACAATGCCAGAAATCTCCTTAAATAGACCCTGGAGGGTTAAGGACTAGGAGTACATTCTAGAAAGTGCTAGTAGGCATCCACCAACAAAATAGAAGGTTCTGGAAGCTGCGTTAGAAGTCGGTGCAATTCTAGAAGAATCCAGAAACGGTAGCCAAACTTTTGGGAGGCATAACTTTTGAACTGTAACTCCGATTGACGAACTGTTTACATTTTTGGAAAGCTCTTGAAGCGCTCTATAGACCTATGGACAAGCTTCGCTCGTCCCCCATTTTTTGACCCTTTTCGAGGTCATTTAATGCCCCAAACCTGACTTTGAAGCATTCTTAGGGGGTCTCCAAAACCCGAAAAACTGCAATAGCTTTCAAACCGTGGGGCCTTTTGACCTGATTCTTTTTCTGGAATGCTCTAAATCTCGATTACATTCATCTGGCCAAGTCACACCTTCTAGGTCACCAAAATGATGGTCAAATTGCATGCTCCTATTTTTTCAGGATTTTTAAATGCACTGATAGTTGAACTATGGGAGTTGGAACCTTTATTTGAGCCAAATGGGTATCCAAAAATGCAAAGATATAAAATAGAAACTAAGTCTAAGTACATTTTTTTGGGTGACACAGGATTGCCCTTATACCTCTGGATGCTCTTGCATCAGACACCCAGGGTAGATTGAAAAGTGACCCTGTCACTTTATGGAGGGCAGAGGAAATCCCAAATGGGAAACCTCAGCTGCTGAAATCCAAGTTGAGTCTTCGATCGGTCATCCTTTCCATTTGACCAAATACTCTTTATACTGCCTGTTTTTGGTACTCCTACCCACACGATGATCTAGAATGTCTTCTATCTCCTCCTTCTTAGAAGCAGGAATTGGGCATGGCTCTAAAACCAGCTCCTCATCTGCACCATCATCATGATACTCTGTTAAATCTGCAATGTTGAAAATGGGAGAAATGTGAATACCATCTGGCAGCTCCACCTCATATGCATTTCCTGAGTTATGATTCTTCAAAACCTTGCAGGGGCCAAATTTCTTCATTTTCAGCTTGTTGTAAGTACCAACTGGAAATCTTTCTTTTCGTAAGTGCACCATGACAAGATCCCCTACTTGGAATTCCTTATGTCTTCTCCTTGCATCAGCCCTAGCTTTATACTCTTGATTCATCTTGATAATGTGTGCTTGAACCTCCTCATGTAGACGCTTGATGTGTTCAGCAAATTCCTCAGCTTCAGCACTTGTTCTCTCCCCTTGTTCTATCTTCCTCAATTCTGGTGCAGTCCTTGGGCTATTTCCATATACAATTTGAAATGGTGATTTTCCAGTACTCCTATTTATAGAGTTATTATAAGAAAACTCTGCCTGTGGTAGAATCAAATCCCATCCCTTGGGCTTATCTCCAACTAAACATCTCAGCAAATTGCCCAGACTTCTATTTACCACTTCTGTTTGGCCATCAGTCTGTGGGTGATGCGTGGAACTGAATTTCAAGTCTGTTCTCAACTTCTTCCACAATGTCCTCCAGAAATACCCCACAAATTTAGTATCTCGGTCAGAAACTATACTCCTTGGAAGACCATGTAGTCTTACCACCTCTTTGAAAAACAAGTCTGCAATATGGACAACATCATGAGTTTTGTGGCATGGAATGAAATGTGCCATTTTGGAGAACCTATCAACCACCACGAATACTGAGTCATTACCCCTTTGGGTCCTTGGCAATCCAAGAACAAAATCCATACTTATGTCCTCCCATGGCCTTGATGGAACAGGCAATGGCTGATATAGGCCAGTATTTTGACTAAACCCCTTGGCAACTTGACAAACCTGGCAACTCTGTACAAACTTCTTCACATCCTGTGTAATTTGAGGCCAAAAATAATGTTCTCTAAGAATGGCAATGGTCTTATCCCGACCAAAATGTCCTGCCATCCCTCCACTGTGTTTCTCCTTAATCAGATTTTCCCTCATGGAACTCCTTGGAATGCACAATTGACTACCTTTGAACAACATGCCATCCTGAATCAAATAGTCTAACCACTTGGTTCTATCTACAGCCACAGGTTCTTTACAAGCTTTCCATGCTTCAGCAAAATCAGGATCCTCAGGGTACAAATTCTTGAGTTCATCAAACCCAACTACTTCAACCTGCATTGTTGTAAGCAACAATTGTCTCCTACTTAATGCATCTGCAACCCTGTTAGATTTTCCACTTCTATGCTTTAACACAAATGTATAACTCTGCAAGAATTCTACCCACTTCATATGCCTCTGATTCAATTTACCTTGGCTATTTAGGTACTGTAATGCCTGATGATCAGTATACAAAACAAATTCCTTTGACAATAAATAATGCCTCCATTTCTTTAAGGCCTGAACTATTGCATAGAACTCTTGATCATAAGCAGAATACTTCTTCTTTGCATCATTCAATTTTTCACTAAAATATGCAATAGGCTTACCTTCTTGGCTTAATACAGCCCCAATAGTGCTACCACTAGCATCACAATCCACCTGGAATACTTTTCTAAAATCTGGAAGTGCCAACACAGGTTGTTCAGTCACCTTCTTCTTTAGCAATTCAAAACTTCTCGCGGCTGCTGCAGTCCATTTGAACTCTTTTCTATCCCCTCTTATTGTATCAGTTAGAGGTGCACATATGCCACTGAAATTCTTAATAAACTTTCTGTAAAAACTAACCAGACCATGAAATGATCTTACCTTAGTAGCAGACCTTGGAGTAGGCCATTCCAAGATGGCTTTTACCTTCTCTGGATCCATTTTGAGACCTTCAGGTGATATAACAAATCCCAAATAGACTAACTCCCTTTTTGCAAAGACACACTTCTTTAGATTAATTAACAATTTCTCTTCCCTTAGCCTTTCAAGGACACTACGAATATGCAGTAAATGTTCTTCCAAAGTCTTGCTGAAAATTAAAATATCATCCAAATAGACAATAACAAATTTTCCCAAGAACTTCTTAAGTACCTCATTCATGAGCCGCATGAAGGTGCTTGGGGCGTTCGTCAATCCAAAGGGCATGACTAACCACTCATAAAGACCCTCCTTGGTCTTGAAGGCTATTTTCCACTCATCTCCTTCTCGAATCCGTATCTGATGATAGCCACTCTTCAAATCTATCTTTGTGAAGTACTCAGCTCCACTCAAGCAGTCCATAAGATCATCCATCCTTGGCAAAGGAAATTGGTACTTGATGGTTATCCTATTTATAGCTTAGGAATCTGTACACATCCTCCACTCTCCATCCTTTTTTGGTGCAAGTACTGTAGGTACTGCACATGGACTCAGGCTCTCTCGAATCAAGCCCTTCCTCAACAGCTCCTGAACCTGTCTATTTAGCTCCTCTGTTTCAGTAGGAGTCATCCTGTGAGCAGCCTTGTTAGGCAAACTAGCTCCTGGAATCAGATCTATTTGATGACTGATTTGCCTTACTGGTGGCAATCCATCTGGAACATTATTAGAGATAATATCTCCAAATTCTCCTAGTAAATCTGAAACTTCAAATGGTATTTCACTACTACCTCCTTTATCTTTTCTAGGAATCAAAGCATAGCACATGCGCTGATGTTTCATGCCATCTAAAAACTTCCTTCCATCAAAAAGACAAATCCTAGCACTGCTACATACCTTTTCACCTTCCTTTTTCATGGGCTTCAATTTGTGGTGAACTCCATCCTTTGTCAGAGAGTATGTGTTTGCATGTCCATCATGTATTGCATGTCTATCAAACTGCCATGGTCTACCCAACAGTAGATGGCAAACATCCATCGAAATAACATCACAAAGAACTTCATCATGGTAACTCCCAATTTGAATTTTACTAAACATTATTCACTTACCAGGACCTTATGATCATCTTTTACCTAAGAAATTCGATAGGGCTGGGGATGTTTCTCCCTCTTGAGCTTCAGCTTAGAGACCATCTCTTCGGATACCAAGTTATCAGTGCTACCACCATCAATGATCACATCACAACATTTATCCTCACACTTGCATCTGGTACGGAACAGACTCCTCCGTTGCCCTGGTTCATTCTCACCACTTAGTAGGACTCTTTCATTTACCAAGGCCTCTCCTCTTTCTGCATCCTCTAAATGTGATGATTGTGCATCCTCATCCACATGAGCAACCCTAGCTTGGCCCTCAGCTCTCCTATCTGTCCTTCCTTTTCGTTGAGGGCATTCAAAGGCACGATGACCTTCTTCATTGCAATGGAAATAGGTACCATGGAAGCCTCCTCTTCCTTGCCCATGTCCTCTACCTCTTCCTCTTTGATTTCCAAAGTCTTGATCACGGGAGCGGTTGAAACCCTCATTCCTCTGGTTCCTGCTAGTACCCTCATCTTCATTTTTCTTTTGAGTTTCATTGCGGCCTCTAGATGATCTACTGCTTCCCCTTCCTCCTTGATTGCACCCTCTTTGTCTTCCTTCAAACCTTTTACTCAGCTTCTCTTCAACTCGTAGGGCAAACTGGTATGCTTCTTCAACGCTGGTCATTCTTACCAGACTTAGTTCTTCCTGGATGCTAGGTCGTAACCCACTGATATAACGAGCAACCTTCTCCTTATTTTCTTTTGCATGCCCCGCTCTAATCAGGAGTCGGTAAAACTCCTCTATATATTCTTGGACTGATCTTCCTACTTGCTTTAACCCATGCATCTTCTTAAACAGATCAAGCTCGTAGTCCACAAGAATGAACTGCTTCTTCAATTTGTCCACCATGCGATCCCATCTTGTGATCTTCTCCTTTCCTCTTCTAAGTCTTTCCAGTTGAATCTCTTACCACCAGATTTTGGCATGGCCTTTTAGTTTGGCCTTTGCAAACTTAACCCTATCTGGGTCCCTTATATCCTCATATTCAAAGTATTCATCCAGTTCATTGATCCAATCGATCAACTCATCTGGTTTCAAATTTCCCAAAAATATACCCACTACAATTGTAGGTCTTTTCCCAAACTTAGAAATGGCCCTAAAAAGCCTTTCCTTTATAGGATTCAGAACTTCCCCGTCAACTTCCATTACTTCCTCTTCATTGTCATCCTCACTATTGTCATCTGCGGCAATATTTGCTCCTCTACGAAGCTCCTCTTGCAATGCTTGTACCTGTCTCTAGAGAGCTCTAACCTCCTCAGGATCAACAGCTCTGGCCCTTCCACCACGCTCTCTTCGTGGAGGCATCTTCTAACTCAAACCCACAACCACACAGTCCTGGTGCAAACTGCCTCACAGTCGGCGCTCTGTCTACACACTCAGGAAAACCCGCTCTGATACCACTTGATGGGAACACAACCTAACAACCAGAATAGACACAATAGAAAGGAGAAATTATATTAACTGAGAAAATAAGCTGGTACAAACAGTGCAGAGAAAATAAACTCAAAACATGCCCTGCGGGCTTACAATAGCATAAATCTGGAGAATATTTCTCCTTTTAGCACCTCCTCTCAAGCTCCAATCTGAACTGCCTTTTACAATGCCAGAAATCTCCTTAAATAGACCCCGGAGGGTTAAGGACTAGGAGTACATTCTAGAAAGTGCTAGTAGGCATCCACCGACAAAATAGAAGGTTCCGGAAGCTGCGTTAGAAGTCGGTGCAATTCTAGAAGAATCCAGAAACGGTAGCCGAACTTCCGGGAGGCATAACTTTTGAACCGTAACTCCGATTGACAAACCGTTTACATTTTTGGAAAGCTCTCGAAGCGCTCTATAGCCCTATGGACAAGCTTCACTCATCCCCCATTTTTTGACCCTTTTCAAGGTCATTTAATGCCCCAAACCTGACTTTGAAGCATTCTTAGGGGGTCTCCAAAACCCGAAAAACTGCAATAACTTTCAAACCGTGGGGCCTTTTGACCTGATTCTTTTTCTGGAATGCTCTAAATCTTGATTACATTCATCTGGCCAAGTCACACCTTCTAGGTCACCAAAATGATGGTCAAATTGCATGCTCCTATTTTTTTAGGATTTTTAAATGCACTGATAGTTGAACTATGAGAGTTGGAACCTTTATTTGAGCCAAATGGGTATCCAAAAATGCAAAGATATAAAATAGAAACTAAGTCTAAGTACATTTTTTTGGGTGACATAGGATTGCCCTTATACCTCTGGATGCTCCTGCATCACTCCCATTCTTGGGTCTCCTTCTTCACAGGTTTGGTAGCCTCTGAAGAACAACAAAGCAATGAGCAAAAATCAAGTTTTGGAATGAGCCCAAAATGCCTCCAAATCCCTTAAAAGAGGCATAACCCTAACTCACATCCAAGAGAGGTTAATACAATATATTTTAATAATAATTTTCATTTATTAGTCCATTGGTTTCCAAAGATTAGCCCCTTTTGCCAAAACTTCACCTTTTTGGGCTTGCCCACCTTAGCAAAAATTATTATTTTTAATTATTTGAAAAGGGGACATGACAAGTCCTCCCCTTCCAAATATTGCTTGTCCTCAAGAAATGGCTGAACAATAAACCAATCAATCCACCTAGATCCCAAATGTAGTCATGAACTATACTACTGTCAATTAACATAGGCTCCTACAATATCCTCTGCAATATAACCAAGAGGAATCCATAATCAAACTGACAATTACAGCTCAACCAAACTCCAAAATCACCACTACCACAGTCAGAAACCCATGAGACACAAACTCTTAGAACATTAAAACCCAAGTAAAGTGGACAAATCAAATTGCCAACATAGCAAATACCATCAATGCATCCCACTAGCCTATATGAAATGTACAATCCAACTCTGCAACAATGGTGAACACTCTTGAATGAAACTATACCAAGTATGGAGAATCCACACACTGTACAACTCCTAAATTCAACACAACTCTGCAAATTACCAACCACTTTCTCATAACCATAACTCCCATGCACTGTTGATGGTGAAAATACATTACAAGATAAATAGCATGAAATGGAACCCAGACCAAATTTTCCATGAAAAAGTGATACAACCCACTATGATTGACCACTAGCTAAGTCAAGAGATTTCATAGCCAAAGGAGTAGAATCAATAACAACAACTACTAAAACATCACTCCCAAACTCCTACTCTAAGTCATGTATTATCAAGCTGTCAACTATAGAACCTATTGCCATGTCATGCCCATCACAACTCTCATCCTGAGGTGTCAAACCGTCCCATAATTGATGACAAGCACTAGGAAGAAAAGTACATCTCTATATCATCATCTCATCAACATGGTCATCAAAGGTAAATTGATGATCATACCTCACAGTGTAATGCCGATAGAATGGGCCAATCTTAGTTGGTGGCTCAGACTACAATCCAGATAAAACTAACTGCAATCGATCACTAACCAAGTTGGAATTGACTACTACCTCCGAAGACATTACCAAGGGAGTAATATTACTAGCAAGAACCATGTCAACTATTGGCTCACCAACATCACACATGATGTTTGATACAACATCTCTAGTCTCCATGCCATTAGTACTAGAGGCCACCATCATGTCAGGCATACCATAACAATCTGTTGTAGCACCCAACTCAACTAAACTTGACTCTAGTGGGAATGAACCTAATATGCCAATGTTAGTATCAAGGATGGATGCATCCCCATCTCCACTGTCTCTAACAATCTCGACCATGGACATCCTCGGATCACTAGACCATAGCTTGTAATTATATAGAATCTGGTAAATATTGTAGTCACTCCAACTCCATGGTCACCTTAGTTAAATAAAACTCTGACTCCTCGAAAGCCAATTGTGTACTCTCAAGAATCTTAGAAGTCACATCGAGCTGCTGAGTAAGCTCACTCACCTCATCTTCTTTGGCCAATAATGCATCATATGCTGTACTCCCCCACTCCATAAGATAATCTCTGTCAGCTACCAATTGCATATAATTCTATCTCAAAATTTGAATAGCCTCCCATAAAGAGTGAATCTCTGTGAAGGAAATATAACTGCCTCCCTGGTCATCACTAGTAGGAGAACCCCATCCATAAACTGCTAACAACTGACGAGAAGCATCGAAATGCTAGCAAACAATAGCAATTTCTTATTCACTAACTCTCAACTAACTAGACACATGATGGCACTAGCTATACTATCTCCTACAAACCTCCTCTGATGCACTATCTAAAGGAGTATCCTCAAAGTTACTGGTCTCTAGAGTATTACCATCCATATCCTGCGAATCAACTCCAAAGCTCATATAGACATACAGAGTATCAAAAATTATAGCACTACTATCCAACTCCTCTGTACCAAAAGAAATTTCCAAGGAAACTAAGTCTTCAAAACTACCCACTGCATCCTCTTGGATGTCATCAATGCCAATATGATCCTGGGACTCATCTATACACACTGTCAAATATGAAATATCATCAACACATTCCAACAAGTATGGTCGACTGAATATATGAACAAAGCCCAACACTGGTGTATAAAAACTAATACCAACATCAAACAAGCTGTTGGCACAAGAAAAGACAACACTATGCAATCTGCTAATCAAATCCATGATAGCACCCAAACAAACATTGCTAGCAAAATTTATTAAAGATCTCCAATCAACTGAATCCCAAATGCTAATATAACAATCTTGAGTCCATATTTGTATACTAGAATTAGTTGGTAACTCAAGCAAACTCCTCACCTGAGTAATATGACCAATACCAACTAACTCCACATACCTGTCTGACATTGTCCCTGTATCCTAGATGTGAATGCAAGATGAACTTACAACGTTATCAATGATCACATATGATTCACCTGCCATAGAAAGTTGAGTATTAGGAGTGCAAGATGAAACTAAACTCAACTCCATGCCATGTGTATCCCCATGTCTCTCCCAATCCTGTAATGCCGATGGAGTATTCACCAAAGAAGCTCAAGTATCCTCAAGCTTGTGAGAAATCTTGTCAACTTTCTCCTCCTTCCTCCTCAAGGCATCTGAATAGTCTCTAACAAGGCTAAGAAGATGGTCACGATCTGATAGAAGATGTAAATAACTCAACTTCATCATTCCCATTCCTTCCCTAATTTCTTGTAAGTCAACACAAGAAGACTTTTCTTGAACTCCCTTATGTCTACCCCATAACTGAATCATCTAAATTTGATCCTCTATCATATCTCGTATCCTATCATGATGAGATAATGAAGTCACAATACTATCTTTGTTCACCTTCAGCTAGTTGGACAAATCATGTGAAGTACTAATAGCCTCAACCTCATGTGACGAAGCATCTAACTATGCCTGGTACTCTTTCTCAGAAAAGTCATGAATGCTCAATTTCTAATCATCTCTACCAGGTATCTCACCATCTACACAACAACATCCTCATAATCATCATCTGAACCCACTATGTTGTAGTCACTGCCTGTTGTAACTATACCATCCCAAATACCTGTGACATCACCCTTTGATGACCTGTATACAATTGCCTCAATTAGAGTATCAAGTTGACCGTTACTATCAATCTGCATAATATCCTTTCCCACTACCTCCTGTGGTAGAGTAGAATCTGAGACCTCTACCTAACTATAAGCTAGTTTCTGAAACTCCTCATGCAAGTTCTTGGTAATTGTGGCATCTTCCCTATGAGAAAATTTTCCAAATAGAAATCTAGTCAACTTATCGACCTTAGCTGGGTCGGACAACATGTCATTCATCATATGGTAGTGCTTAACTAACTATTCAAACATGTCATGGCTTATTTTCCTAAGTTTATCTTGAATGTCTAAATAACAATCATTTCTACTATTTTGACTCTAGATATCAATTGTCCAAGATCATGTCCTCTAAGACTCTATACTATACCTGTCCATTCTAAATAAAGTAGAGTGTAACCCCAATAGGTTATAACTTCTTCAAACACCAAGAATCTTTATATTTTAGTTGTTTGACATTTTGTCAAACACTTTGCAAGCAAGGGGTCGTATGAATGATATAATTTTTAAGATTGTTGCAAGTACTCTTGTTTCAATTTGTATCAAAGATAATGCTTACAAAAAGACTCTAGATTGTCTAAAAAATGACCTAACATGAATGTGCAACTAATTTTAGCAATATTCAATACAAATATGAGACTTAAACTACTTGCAATATGCAGCTACAACAACTAGTAATTATGAAAAATACCTTGGATCTCTTGGAAGAATTTCTTTTCCATCTCATCTGGATCAGCCATACTTTTTCCTTCCTTGGATTTTGTACTTTTACTTTCAACTGGAGGTTTGATCAAATTTTTTTTATTCTTTTCTCACTGCAAATATCCCTTTTCTCTTTCACTTAGTTGCATACAAACTTCTAAAAACCCTCAGGCTGGCAAGATCATAGCCCTGATGCCACTGAAATGTCCCTTTTTCTGATTTTATATGATATTTCAAGCCTCTAATCCGATCTTTAAGATAAAACAACCAATATTTCAAAGATCCACCAATTTCTCAATAAACCCCAAATCAAGTATGCCGAAAATAGTGTCAAAAACATCACAGCTTCACATATTATTAATAAATCTGAAAGTGGAAATATTTTATGGAAATTTCAGCATCATAACAGCCTAAAAAATTAAATTTCTATATCTATATAACATTTACACAATAGCTCCCAAACGGAGGACAAAAACAATGCTCATCAAGCTCTCGAAAACAACACAAAATAGTCAAAAACACCACAAAAGCACTGATAATCTATCATATAAGTATAATCATGAACAAATAAATATATTCAAACCTATTTTAATATCTAAATTTCTGATATATAGCAGCAACCCAAACTGATATGAAATACTCAACCGAAATGCTCATCGGGCTCTCGAAAATAACACAAAATAGTCGAAAACACCACAAAAACACTAATAATCTATCACATAAGTATAATCATGGAAAAATAAATATATTCAGCTCTATTTTAACATATAAATGTCTGATATACAGTATAAAACCAAACTGATATGAAATACTCAACCGGAAACACCAAACTCTTACAAAAAACACACCCAAAAACCCACAAATCTGCACTGTTCAGCACAAAGACAAAATTTACATGAGCATGCACATGGAATGGCTTTAAAATTCTATCCTTATCCTTCCTAGAAACCTACAAACTCCTATTCTTGGGTCTCCTTCTCCACATGTTTGGCAGCCTCTAAAGAACAACAAAGCAATGCGCAAAAATCAAGTTCTGGAATGAGCCCAAAATGCCTCCAAATCCATTAAAAGAGGGCATAACCCTAACTCACTTCCAAGAGGGGTTAATAAAATATATTTTAATAATAATTTTCATTTATTATTCCATCAATTTCCAAAGATTAGCCCCTTGTGCTGAAACTTCACCTTTTTGGGCATGCCTGCCTTAGCAAAAATTAGTATTTTTAATTATTTGAAAAGAGGACATGACAGATCCTTATAATGGTCAATTATGTCTTGATTTTCTTCTTTGACCAAGTTTTTATGTGATTATTTTTTAGTTCAATCCAACTTACATATTAAATTTGGATCATGAAATTAATGACATGACCTTGTGTTGGGATGAGTATAGACCATTTTGAAAGTTGACCTTTCTATTGTGTAATGATCTAGAATCTTCTGTAAGTCATTTTGGCAAGTATAAGTAGAGGTATTTTGTTTGGTTTAGGTTAATAACTTAGAGATTTTAGAGAAGATGTTTTTGGTATTGCAAATTTGAAGTTGGATCATAGTTCTTGAAGTTGTATTTTGTATCTAGTTGTAACCCATAAGGAATTACAGTTGGGCATGTATGTTGGTAATTGGATGAATGAATAAAAGGTTTTTCTTCTCTCTCACCTTGGTTTTGTTTTCTACTTTTGTTTCAATTGTGTTTACTTAGCAAGTTTTTTGGGTAGTTAGGTGTGCATTTGGCCCTAGCTATTCAAATCTCTCCTTGTGCAAGATCTAAACAACTAAGGCCAAAGGAAAATCTAACCTTCTAAACACCTTGTTGAGTAAAGACAAGGGAAGAAAATAAACATAGAAAATTACCAAGGAGAGAGAAAATAAAGCACTTTTATTGATTCATCCAATTATGAGCACACATTCTTGTTGTGGTTTCACAATACACACCCCATTTCTCCTAAAAATGGGAGCCCCATAGTAAATTTGTTTCTCCCAAACCCCTAGTCCTAAGCCTGGGTCACTTTTGGAACTTTTCAAGGAGTTAGGATCAAGCCTTAGTCTCTAATTGGTAACTCTACATGTCCAAAGTGGAGAGAGAAAGTGAGATTTTGAAGTTTCTAGTACAAAAATGTGCACTAGTGCACTAGCACACATGTACACACCATCAAGGTGTGTTGATGCACTTAGTGTGCAAGTGTGCATTCATCTCCCTCTGGAGATACAGACATGCACACTTGCACATGTGTGCATCTCTAGACACACACCCTAGGCCCAAGGTCTATATAAACCTTGGAGCCCCCTTCACTTCCTCATTTGTCTTCCACACTCCCTCAGTCATCAAACCTCCACACCCTTGCTTACTCAGCTCCCTATGCTTACAACCTATATCAAACATTAACAATGCATGACACCAAAGGTGCGCACATATGCACATCCTCAAGGTGTGCATGTGAGAACCTTTTTTCACTTAAAAAACCTATAAAGAACCTAAATAACAAAACATTTAAGTCCAAGAAAGGTGCAGCCATGTGCACCTCCCCAATGTGCACACATGCATACTTTCCCAATGTGTGCACCTTTTTTAAAGAAACCTTAGGCATATAGGGCACACAAATGCACACTTCATCAAAGTGCACATGTGCACACCCTTTGTGCACTCAAATCCATTAAAAATATAAGTCTTTCCCCTCTTTGCACTTCCACAAGTGCATGTGCATAGTTGTGCTCATGTGCATGTATGCACCTTACCTAGGTACGCAAGTGCACAACTTTTCCTAAATGGTCATTTTTGGGCCATTTAGTGCACCTAGCACACCTATAAGGGTGCTAGTGAAGGGTGCTCCCCTTAATACCATAAACACATAATACAAATAAAAAAACAACAACAAATACAATAACAAAATATAGAATTCTTATTATCATTGCAAATGTGGAATTAGAAAATTCATGAGTACAATATGTTAACCCACATGGGTGCCTTCATTCTAGTAATCTGTAAGACAAGTTGCAAACTATCAACTAGAGCTATCATAGACAATGTTTGGTCCTTTCTTAAATATGTAATTTTATGTTGTCCAAGAAGGTTCTAGAAATTTAATCTTAATACCTAGGGCTGACAAACCCCAACAATACATATAGAGTCAGCCACATATATCTTTGACGATTATTTTATAAATTTTGGGTCGCCCAAATTTGGAAGGCCATAACTCTTGAATCATTCCTTTGATTTGCTATTATAACCACTTTTCAGAAATGCTAGCTCTTGATCTAAAGGTTTGCAATCATGCTAATGCCTTTCCATCAATTTTTTTAGACCTCATACAAGCACTCTAAGGCCTCCAATAGTGAGCCTAAAGATTATTCTCCTAATTTTTCCACCAAAAATCCATAATAAGTTCTTTGATCCTTAAGCTAGAGCAATGAGATTTTTATGGTAGGTTTATAACTCTAAAATGAACCTTCCTTTAGAAAATGACAACATTTTGAGCTCATATGGAAAACTTACTAAAAATAGGAAGTTGCTAGAAATAACAACCCCCTGTCTACTAGTCCTTATTAAAATAGAAAAGACCAATAACAAAAATATTTTTGGGTGATGTAAGATTGTTCTTACACCTAGAATGCTCATGCATCATGTGCACTTTTCTACATTTTAGGGCTTTGTGAAGGGAAATTGACTATTTTGCACTATTTTGGGTCATTTTTATAGGTTTTGGTATGTTAGGGTTTTCTTTGTGTGAGATTTTTAGCTTTTTGGACTAATGTTTTCTTCTTGTGCAGATAAAATGACATATTCATCCTCTTCAATAGCAGAAAAGATTGCTCCCAAACCTATATTTTTCAAATACCAAGGTACACCAAAGAGATCTTGCTTTTAGGATGGACATTCCCAAATTAGAGACACCAAGCTTAGACATATTGATTCAAACTCTTTCCTCATTATATGTAGTAAGCCTAAAGATATGTATAGTATGGTATCTGCATGTATATGTTTTGACCTAGTTAACATAGTATTACATCTGACTTTAGTACAATCATCAGAGTTAATTATGACCTTGGCAAAACATTATGTGGCTATGGAAAAGGTTGTCAAGAGTGTCACAAGGGAGATAGTCCTAGACCTCCAACTTAGGAATATTGAGAAAGTGTTCCATCTCCAAAGTGTTGATCAGTATGTGAAGGTAACCTTTGATTGGGGGTAAAGATGGTATTGAGAGAATTAAAAGGAACCCAAAGAGATAATTTGATCATCCTTCCTAATAGATAGAACATCAGTAGGGCATAGAGTTGTAAAAGTGGATATGACATGAGGATACATGAAGGATAGTATTGGCTACATAATTTTTCTTTTGAGTAGAACAATGGGACTCCTTATGGCTAGACATCTTCACACATGGATGGTCCATTTTATTAATACCATCAAGATGAAAAAAATGCCAATAGACTAGGCCACTATCCTTACCAATAATTTTCATGAGTAGCTCATAGCCATGAAAGCCAACCCAAGATTCCATATGACATCATATAGGGTGTACTTACTGGTAGTAAGGACCATGAACTACCCAAGACTTCACAAAAAGGGGAGCATGCAAGATGCTAATTCTTGGCCCTATGTGGTGTACCCACAACTAGTGAAGAAGAAGCTCTTAGACAAGAGTGTGGAATAGAGGGTGGTGAATGATAGTTTTATATTTGTAATCATCTAATTCATAGAGGGAAATTATGCTAAAATAATGTCAGTAGAAGTGATAGCTCAAATTATAAAGATTGGCACCTACTACATTTAGTTAAAACATTTCACATATGTCAAGGTTGTAGGCACACAAGTGAACCCAAAAGAACTCCAAATGTATTTGTCAAAAAGGCTAATTGTGCTAGAGATTTCTAGGAAACTCACATCTACATATGAAAAAGTGAGGAAACAACACAAAAAGACATGGGTATTTCCAATCACCATTAGTTCTTTCAAGGTCAAACAAAAAAAAGACATCATGACTTTCAATTCAGAATGGGATCAATATGCCTTAGAAGAGTGCAACTCCCCTCTCCCATACTTTGACAATATTGTGATTGTGCAACATCTTGCAAGGAAGCAGTTCATACATGAAGATGAATTGGAAGACCAATGGATGAATGTAGTAGATGACTATGATATCCATATAAGGGATCATTATAGGATGACTCTATATTTTGAAAAAAAAGGGTGCTTAAGATGAGGATCCTACTAAAGGCTATTAAGAAAGACACAAAAGGCATATTGGATCCGTTATACAATAAGGAAAAGATTTATAACAAGCCTAATATGAATGTGGACATAGGAAGGGATGAAAATGTAGACATTAATCATAGATCTAAGAATATAATTTGATTAACAAAGGATTAGGTCAAGAAACCTTTCAAACTTGATCCAATTCCTCAAATTGTTACTCTTCAAGCCACAACACACCTAGTGAAGGGTAAGGGTGCAAAAGTTACTATACCAACCTTCCCTACTCAATCCCTAGTGAGGTCAAAAATGTTTTATCGATATGAGAGGGAGGTGGAGTACTTTATGGAAGATAAGGGAAAGAATAAAAGGAAGATGCTATCTAACAAAGAAAAAGCTAAGCCTGAAGCTCAAGAGCCTAAAGCATAGGAGCCTAAATAGAAACCAACCATGAATTGCAAGCACCCCCACAAGAAGAACATTCATAGGAAGAATAGGTATAGGGAAAACATGTACAAGAAGAGGAAGAACAAAGGGTTCCACTAGTAGGTACAGAGGAATAGGCCTCCCCTTTAGCTCCTAAAAAGGCCAAGATTGAGCCCACTATGGTAGGGACATAGAAGGATAAGATTGAAGAAGAGAAACACTCCACCCCCATAGGTGTTTGAGGCAATTCTTGAAGTTTAAGAAGAAGAAGAGGATGAATAGATTGGATATGTTCGATTGAGTTAAAGGACTTTCTCAACTAGGGCCCTAAATGAGGAAAGAAGAAGAAGCTCTACATTGACCCCTCCGTCTACTCAAAAGGAGCCTATTCACATTTTGACATAAAAAGATGATTACAAAAAATGGATAGATTCTATAGAGGGGCAAGAAAAGATGTCTTTGATCTCTCTAATCTCAAATTTATGCCATTTTATACTAAGATGTGGTTGAGAGGATAAGAGATACTCCCAGGGATGAATCCTTAGCAGGGGAATGGAGTCAAATGTTGCCTCTACCTCAAGGATCTCTAGGTATACCACCACCACCATCTCAAGATTTGTCATTTTTAGACAAAGGCTTGCTAACACCCTACCTCTTGCTACAAAATTAGAAGAACAAACATTAGAGGATGTAGAGCTCTAGAAACTACAAGCCAATGAAGTATTGGAGAATGGTAAAATACTTGAAGAGCCTCAACAAATTCCTCACAATATAGAGGCTAGGAGCTTAGCCCAAGCAGATATAGATTCTCCAATAGATCTCAAAAGGAGAAGAGTCCGAAGAGGACTAATAAGGGAAAGGCGCCTGTAGTAGAAATCATCTCTTCAACCAAATACATGTCTCCAATGGGAACCACACCAATGTGGCTAAAGAGGAATGCTTTTTTTTAGAAAATAAATTAGTTGGACATAACTATAGATGAAGGAATGGTAGAGCTAATCAAATCTATCAAGAAACTCAAGCCACCTATGGGTGATGCATGACTACTAGCCTTCATCATGAAGAACCAATATTAGGACTTGTTGGCACACATAGCTATTCCTCCTCCACATGCTGACACCAAGGAACTAACTCCTAAATATTATCAGATCAAGGAGGTCATGTTAGGAAGGCCCACTATAGATACTGCAAAAATGATGATCACTATGGGCATGAAAGATGTCTTTGAGCAAATGGATAGAGATGAGTCTGAGTTGTTTATGCTAAGGAAATAGAATGAGCTTCTAAGAGGTTATTTTCATGGAGTTGTGGGCCCAATAAACTTGGATCATCCAAATATCACTCTTTTTGTGGTACTAGAGAGAAGAGAAAAGGGAAGTTTATATTCATTTTTTGGAGCATGTCAGTAATGGCCTGAGAATTTTGAGGAAAAGGGTATACAGATAATATAGGGCAATTTGTACCTATTACATGATATTTAGGCAAGTGTGGATAAGCTGGTGTCCATAGTGAACCATGATTTTGGGTTGATGGATGAGGTACATACCTAGGAAAAAGGCCTTTAGGATTTGACATCAATGAAAGATCAAAGTTATCATAAGCTCATGGAAGTATATACTACAAAGGAGTTGGACAAGCTTGATGACTAGATAGAGAAAATATCTGCCAGGAATAAATCTACACTATACAAAGGTTGACGAATTGGATTCAAGAAAAGGTTTTGGAAGTAGAGAGGTATTACAACACTCCTGACCGTGACATTTTTGAAGATGAGTAAAAAAAAAAGCTTAATTTATTGCAATCAATAGTTCAACAATTCCAAAGAGCATTTGAGAATGGTCTATTAGATGAAGATATCAGGCAAGCATTTAAAGATTGAAGAGATATTGGTGGAACTAGACACTAAACTTGAGAAGTTTGTGGAAACTTGTATAGTGGTTAGTAATTATTAAAAAAAATGAAGAATAAGTATGGGGCTTTTGATTTACCTAAGGTTTCCCAAGTAATGGAGATTATAGATAAATTCAAGAATAAGCATCCATACATTACTATGGGATAAGGAAAGAACAAACCCGGATGTTGGAAATTCAATTTTGACACTTGGGAAAATTTTGCATTTTTTGGAACTTGTCATCAATGTGTGCAAGTGCACCAATTTTTTTAAAGAACTGATAGTACACTAATAGTTAACTATAATTTTCTATTTTAAAAGAATTCCATGAATTGAAAATGCAATTCAATGATAGTTCAACTCCTAGAAACACTTAGACAAGGCTAAACTTCCATTTTTAGAGCTTCTAGTGACTCTCAAATTTTCTTGTAGCTTCCTTCTTCTTATCTACTTCTTCTTTCATTTTTTAAGTCATGTAAAGGATCATGCACCCATTAATTGATATAAACAAGAGTGGAGACCTACTTAGCACCATTTAGAGAGTTAGTTTGTATTTAATTAACTTTATTTTATAGTGTTTAAGCATGTCTTTGTATTAGAAGAGCTCTCACTCCTAATACAAACTTGGAGGGGATTTCTTATAAATACATGGATGCAATATGTACTCTAGGCTATTATTTTGATGAAATAATATATGATATTAGTGCTCTCATTTTGAGTATAGTTATTCTTTCTTGGGTGTATTATTATTTTTAATGGATGTTCATGAATAATAATAGAGCCAATGGTTTTGTTGTGTTGATTTGATTTTGTGACCTTTTAGTTCTAGTGCTTGCCTCATGTTAACAAATTTTGTTGATGTACCAAGTTTAAGAAAAGATCACCTATTATTCCTATATAGCTTCTTGTCATGCATTAGCACACTTTCTTTGGCCTTGCAATCAAATGAGAAGTGAAATTTATATTTTGGTTATTATTGAGTTCCTATCAATAATTACACCAGTGGAATTTAGGAAGTGCTAGACCTATTTTCATTAGGTTCCTACTCGATATTTTTTATGACTTAACTCATAGACATGTTGTTACCATGGTTTATGTCCATTAGGAATATCCCTTTCAAGTTAATGTCTTCAATCTCATGTTACCTTATCTTTATTATTTTCTTTGCTAAGACTTTGTTAAAATAAGAATTCATATAGTTGTATTGATAAATTGCATTAATCATAAAACAAAAATACCAAAAATATATCTTTTGTGGTTAATTTTCAAAATAGAAGATCATACATCTTATCCAAAATTAGTTAAACAATAAAAGACCTCCTTGTAAACATACAGATTATCTTCAATTGAGTGCATTCTAGTAGGTCACAAGATTTCCTAGAACCTTAGAGTTGATCCTAGATTAGCTTTTCAAGAGAGGAGTTTGAAAGCATTCATTATTAGTTTTGTTGGCATTATGGTCAAGTTTTCTTATTAGTGACTCACATTTAGTCAAATGGTTAGTAGCTACTAATCTTATCTTGTAGTCTATAGTGTTAACTAAGTAATCAAGACTCTACCAAGTTCTACAACTACTACCGAGTTCCAAAAGAAGAATTTAGTTCACACCAAGCTATATCTACCGAGTTGATAAGTAATAGTGCAAACCAAGCTTCATAGTATTTAACCGAGTTGCACAGTGTCAATTGTGGTCTCTAGTGTCTACCAAGTCCATAGTATCAATGATGTAAATCTACTATTAACTAAGCCAAGAAGTTTCAACCAAGTGATACAATTTATACAAAGCTCATAGTATTAGTGTTGACCAAGTTTTGCAGTGTCAACCAAGTGATTCTATTTATATGTCAAGTTTTGCAATGTTCATTGAGTCATTGGTGTTAAATAAGTTTAGACTACTTGGAAGTGATTAGTATGAGTTCAGCTTCTACATCTAGTAAGTACATGACAATGCTAAGTGTTGGAAATGGTTGCCAAGTATTAGAACCTCATCAAGTTTTTCTTTAGAATCTAAGTGCCAGCAGTTGAGCTAACTTTATGTATTTTGGTGATACTTCTATTGTAGTTGACTTTGATGAATGTTAATTTGGATTGGTATATAAGATATGTATTGTATCACATCCAAATAAAAATGATATATAATAAGAGCAGAAGAGTGAATTGAGTAAGATACAAGAAGTATAAGGAGCAGAAAAGATTTAACTATCACAACAAGGTGATCATTACACTTCAAAGGAATCTCAACCAAAAAATTAGAGTTTCATATTAGAGATTAGCCATTGGTTCATCCTGGTACATGGAATAGTTAAATCCTTTCATAAGGTAGACTTAATAGTCTTTTGCAAATCTCTCTACCAAGTGCATACTTCATTGTAAGTTTTGTAAATCCTTTAATAAGGTGGACCTTATAGTCCCTATTATTCCTAATAAGGCAAATCATTAGAAGTGATCAATTATAAGCCTTAACTAGCCAAATTTATATTATAGTACTAAATCTTGTGGGTATGATCCCCACCCCAGTTTTACTTTCTATTTGGAAGGTTTTTGGGTCACCATGTCTTGTGTCAATATGTTATGAATGTTTTAATGCTTTTAGTCTTTCATGCATGCAATCAGATCAATATATAAATGAATGATTATTTGGTGTAATAATATTAAGTTTTATTGGTTCCTAATTCACCCCTCCCCTCTTAGTAACTGAGTCTATCTTATATTTCCAACAAGATTGTGGTGATGGATGAGGGAATTACTATACATCATAATTCTTTGGGTTGTGGCCAACATATGGCTGATACATTGTAACCCTAAAGTGGAAAAAAATGTTGTATAAAAGGGCTTAGGCTTAGGTATCTTTTATAATGTGTGATGCAAAATTACTTCTTGCAGTATTATTGAGCTATAAGGGATTATAGATTTTAATCAAGTTGTAATCACTAAATTGTAATAATAGTGGACTTGTTGTTTGGTGGATGTAGCCCTATTAAATCTTGGTGTCTTGTGTTCTTGACTATGTGATTTATTATTTCTTGATATTGTTTATATTTGCAAGTAATTTTTATTTATATATGTGGTTTAATCCTAATAAGTGGTATTAAAGTGAGGTTTTTTTAAAGTTATCTTCTATAGAAAAGTCTCACGGTTGAGTAGGAGTCTCACAGTTGAGTGGCAGAAATGGCAGATGAGGGTAAGATGAAGGTGGAGAAGTTTAATGGGTAGAACTTTTAGTTATGAAAAATGTAAATGGAGGACTATCTTTGACAAAAGGACTTATGGAAGTTGTTGGAAGGAAAAACAAAGAAATAAGAAGCCATGATAGATGAGGACTATGAGAATTCAGACATAAAAGCACTTGGAAGCATTCAGTTATGCCTAGCACCATCAATGAGATTTAAAATTACAAAAGCAAAGATGACAAAAGAGTTGATGGAACCCTAGCAAAATTGTATAAAAATCCCTCTACTTAAAATAAGCTATTTCTCATTAAGCACTTATTTAATATGAATATAGTAGAAGGTGGATCAATTGTGGATCATTTAAATAAGTTTAATATTATTACTATTTAGTTATCTTCTATGGGTATTGATTTTGATGAAGAAATTAGGGCTCTCTTGATTTTGTGTTCTTTTCCTGAAAGCTAGAATGACTTGGTAATGGTTGTGAGTAATTCTATTTCTAGATCTAATACTCTAAAATATGATGATGTGATTGGTGTCATTTTGCATGAGGAAACTCATAGGAAAACCTTAGGTGGATCTACATTAGAAAGTTCTTTAAACACACAAAGAAGAGGCAAAACAACTGAGAGAGGAAACAATTCTAGAAATCAAGGGAAATCAAGAGGAAAGTCAAAGGGAAATAGGTCTCAATCTAGAGGAACAAGAGATTGTTGGTATTGTGGTAAACTAGAGCATAAGAAGAAATATTTTTGGACTCAAAAGAACAATGAAGTAGATAAACCAAAAAGGAAAACAGAGGCAAATGTGGTAAGTAACAAATCCAAAGAGGATGCCTTTCTTCTTTCTTTAGAAAGTGTTCATGATTCATGGGTTTTAGATTTTAATGCTTCATTTCATGCTACACCTCATAGAATTTATTTTATTGATTACATCCAAGGGGATTTTGGGCTTTTTTATTTAGGGGATAATGAACCCTATCATATTGTCAGAAAGGGAAAAGTTAAGATTAAGTTGCAGAATGGGAATCATTGGCTACTACATAAGATAAGACATGTTCTAGGCCTAGGCAGGAATTTAAACTTAGTAGGGAAAATTAGTGATGAAGGTTGTGTACTTATTTTTAATGATAAAAGTTGGAAGGTTTCAAAAAATTTCTTTGTAGTAGAGAAAGGTGTGAAAGTAGGCACCTTATATCTTTGTACATGTCATACTATTCCTTCTACTTCAATTGTTTCAAAGAAAAACAAATGTCCAAGAACAGTTGGTGCAGTTGAGTAGGGATAACAAATAGTTGTAGATTTTGATACAACACTATGGTACAACAAACTTGGGGACATGAGTGAAAAAGGTATGAAATTAATTAATTCAAATAAAATTTTACCAAGTTTGAAATGTATCAATCTAGATTTTTGTGAAAGTTTTGTGTGTGGAAAATAAAAGAGAGTGAGTTTTGTGAAGACTGGGAAGGAAAATAAAAGTGAGAAATTAGAGCTTGTGCATATAGATGTATGGGGACTAGCTTAGGTATCTTCCCTTGGCATATCTCATTATTATATTAAAATTATTAATGATGTAACTAGAAAAGTATGGGTTTATTTCCTTACATAGAAATATGATGTATTTCAAACTTTTAAGAAATGGAAATATTTGGTTGAGAATAAGACTAGTAAAAAGATAAAATGTCTTGAATCTAACAATGGTGATGAGTATTGAAGTTATGAATTTGAATATTATTTCTCCATAATGGTATTCATAGATAGAAAACTATTCCAAGGAATCCATAGGAAAATGGAGTGGCTACATGCATGAATAGGACTATAATGGAGTGTGCAAGGAGCATGAGGTTACATGTTGGGTTGCCCTTAAACATGTGAATGGAGGCAATCAATACTATTATATATTTTATTAATAGAGGTCCTTCTACTCATTTGGACTGTGGTATTCCAAAGGAAGCATGGAGTGGTAAGAAGGTGAGTTATTCTTTTCTCAAAACCTTTGGTTATGAAGGATTTGCTCATATAGATTCTAAAAATAACCAAAGAAATGTGTATTTGTTGGATATGGCAGAAATAAATTTGGTTGTAGGCTTTTGGATTTTGAAAATCATAAAATTGTTGGAAGCAAGGATGTCATATTCATTGAGAAAGTGTTGTAAAAAGATCTATTGCAAAAAACATGAGAAGAAAGAAGATGATTAGGTAGTGTTGGATGATACTCCAAAAGATGTTCCAACAATTTCTCATGACCTACAACAACCACAGCCACAAATACCACACACCCCAGTGAATGTTAGATGCTCAACAAGGCCATGTAGACCTCTAGAAATATTTTCTCCCTCTTTGTACTCTATTTCACTAATAGATATTGGTGAACTTGAATATTATTATGAAGTTGTGCAAGTGGATTCTAAGATTTAGTGGGAGTATGCAATGGTAGATGAAATGGACTTCTTACTAAACAAATAAGACATGGGATTTTATAAAAGTTTCCTATAGTTAAATGAGCTTTAAAGAATAAATGTTTTTATAGTTAGAAAGAAGAGAATGGAGGTAAGAAAATATTTAAATCCAGGTTAGTTTTAAAAGGATTTTCATTAAAAAGGTCATTGATTTTGATGAGATGTTCTCTCCTGTTGCAAAAATGACTTCTATTTGTATTATTTTAAGAATTGGGCTACTAAGGATTTTAATTTGGAATGGATTGATCTTAAAACAACTTTTCTTCATGGTGATTTGGATGAAGATATATATATGGCATAGTCATAGGGATTTGAGGTCAAAGGGAAGGATAACTTAGTGTGCAAATTAAAGAAAAGTTTATATGGCTTGATGAAAGCACATAGCCAATGGTATCTAAAATTTGATAGTTTTATTCATGAAAATTGATATAGTAGGTGTCATTCAGATCATTTTATTTATTTTAAGAGGTTAGATGATGATAGCTACATTATTTTATGTTTACATGTTGATGATATGCTTGTAGCTATGACTAGCACGGATCAAATTAAGGGGTTGAAATGATGATTAGCACATGAATTTTCTATGAAGGATTTGGGGATAAAAAAATAAACCCTTGGTATGAAGATTTGTAGACATAAGAAGAACTAGAAATTGATATTATCTCAGGTTGATTATATTGCAAAGGTGTTGCAACATTTCTCTATGGAGAATGCAAATGTTGTCAGCACACCTATACCTGGTTACTTGAAGTTGACTAAGGAGATGTGTCCAAAGACACAAGAAGAGGAGGATAAGATGTCCAAGATACCTTATGCTTTAGTTTTAGGAAGCTTGATGTATGCTATGGTATGTACACAACTAGATATTGCACATACAATAAGTGTTGCTAGTAGGGATATGAGTCATCCAAGGCTTGTGCATTAGAATTGTTGATGTTTTCAAATGCTACAAGTTTCAAATTATCCCAATGAGAACAAGACACATCTAGGGGTAGCTAACTCCCATCCTTAACATGTCATTTCAAACACTGGGCCAACTATAAAGCTAGACCAAGCTCTACAAAACCTAGGCAAGTGGACCTATAGATTCAATTTACATTGTACTAGTGCTAATTATATTCCTAAATCTATTAATAGAAGATTTAACCCTTATTTCTCCTAATGACTCATGCAATAAAAAAGATATGTAGTAGCAAGTTGCAACTCTATACAATTCACAAGCTATGTGAAGGCATTCTTTTAAGCTCTTCAACATGAAAGAAAAAAATGTTTGATTAATGATATTGAGTTTAGTAAAACCCCAAATATGCAGTAGTAAGAACTAATTGATCCTATAACTGATCAGTGCCTTATCCATTGGGAAAATCTATGAATCAAATACATACATTTGTTATAGCTAGGACATATTTCATAGGTTCAGATATCTGATCTATCTTATCACTTTATGAATTAGACATCAATGTTCATAAAGACCTCATTTTTATGAAGTATCTTTCTCAGAATAACCAACAATCCTCTCAAATACATCAAGCATCTACTTAGCTCTTTTTTCCAACAACAAAACATTTCTAACATACAACCTTAAAGGGATACAAATGAGTCCCAGTTCTTTGTTCCTAGACTACATAAGATTGTAAATTACTAAGATAGGTGATGAGAATCAGAATGAAACTAAAGAAATTATTGCTCATTTGTATTCATTTCTTTAAAACAATACATTCAAATGCATGAAATCAAAACATAAAAATCACCTAATACATCTTAACTTTCTCTATTATCTTTACTACTCCTATCATACAAGATAAAATATGTTGAAGGAAATTGGTGTCACAGTGATGAGAACACATCAAGACTAGAACATTGGTTTAACAGATCTAAGTAAACTCTAGATTGGAACACATATGGTATCACAACAATGAGTCATTTTTTCTCCAAAACTAGAACATCTACAAAGAATGAGAAAGAGAATGATATAGAGGAGAGTGAATACCTAGATCTATTGTGCATTTGACATGTGTCCACTTGGAAAACATCTCCTAATAGTCAAAAGAATCTCTCTAATCTCTCTCTAAAATTGGTAAATCAAAACCACTGTCATTTGACCTCCCAAAAGCATAAAGTATATCAAATACTTGATGGAACAATAACCACTTTTGATGCCAAATCTCAAATCAAGGCAAAGGTAAAAATTAGTTAAATGGCCTCTAGAGGCAAAATAATCTTTTCAAAATTGTTTTTTCCACATTTAGGCTTAAACAAGCTTTCATATCTACCCTTTAACCAATTTTGATGATCAATGATGAATTTTTCCCATTTTACTAAGAATGCTCCAAAAATTACAAATATCCTTATAGAGAAAATTGGTTAATAGTTGTGTAAAATTTAACCTCATATTTGGAAAATTTGTTTCCTCCCGGTTCCAATGGTATATTGAAGTGCCTATTTCAGACAAAAATTAAGCTTCTAGTAGGCATTTAAAAATTTAGGCTCTCAACCCTATGTAGAGAAATTAAAAGATTTGAATTTGAAAAATTTACAAAAAATTTCTATAGTCTGTGCTATAGAAACCACTGTTTAAGATAAAATTTTCAATTTACTCAAACTAAATGCTCAAAAACATATTTACTATTTTAAAATCTTCCCTTAACCTCCTTAGGCCATTCATGTTATGTCACATGTAAAATTTTGATAGGTTGAAATACCACATGTTAGTTAGTGATATGCTAACTATACCAAGTGGGTCCCTTAGATACTTGCTATTTTTTTGGATTTTTTAGGAGGTTGCCATGTTGCTTGCCAGAAAATCCTCTCTTTTTTTGGTGGTGACATGGAGACCACCAGATTCTAGTAAAATTTCTTGGCAAACTCATTCCTTGACTACCACATCAGTGCCACCTCAATGCATGATCATTGCCACATCACTTCCACATGTCATCACCACCTAGCTAGTCGCTATGTCTCTATGGTTATCCATTGTGCATCTTTACTTGGAAACATAGTGACAAACACCTAATCATTCACATGGTGACATCTTGTTCCTTAGATTCCACATCATCTCCTCAATTTTCATGCTTGGGTCTAACCATTGTCTGATGTCATCACATTTGTAAGCATGTTTAAGCATTCAAAAGTTTGGTCTTCATCTAGCCATGCATGAGCCACACAACATGTGCCTTCACATCCACAAAAGAGTGATGTCTTTAAGATATCCTATATAATGTGTATTATTGCATTTAAACATGTAAAATGCCCACCCCACTACCAATGTGGGACAAAAAGAAAAAATGTTCTTCTCCATTTCTCATCCCTTGGTAGGGCTTTCCCACTGCTTTTCTGGACTTTCATTCACCTAAGGCAAGCATGTCATCCATTTATTTTATATACTTTGGGGAAGAACCTCATACCAACCAATTTCCTATTACACAGTGACTTAAAAAACCCTACGGCCTCTTCAAGTTCACCTTTCCAATGTTTAGGAATAGGCTCGAGTCCATGATCATTGAAACTCTTCCTCTCAAGCATGTGGACTTCTATTTGAGTTTCTCTCTAGCTATAGAGCCTTGGTGACCCTCTTTCCTTATTGTCGTAGACTGCTCTTTGTCTTCTTGTTATGAGTATGGGCCTCTACTCTTTTCTTCTATGCGATGTGTCTTCCTCATTCCTACTAAGGATGTGTTGATCTTCCCTTTTGCCTCCAAGTTTGCTTGACATTCTCTTCATCTACTTGAGTTTCCTCATTAGATGTATGGGCTAATGAGAATTGAGGAAAATGCATATCCTTTTCCTTCCACAATAGGTGCTAGCTTTATTCATATTGAGGCAATCATCCATTTTAGTTTTTCCCTGCTCTAGTCACAAGTTTCCTTGCCTCCCTCCAGTGGGTTGATCTTCTTACAAGGAAGATCCCATTTGAAAAATCTCCTTCATCTTTATTATCACCTTCCTCCCTTGCCATGAGTTACCTCTGCTCAATGTGGATTGCCTCTCATCATTAACATGTGCTTTCCCTTATTTATGCATGGGTAAAGACATACTTATCACCCACATGGGTCTACTCCTTTTTCTTATGTAAATGCTTCTACTTTGCATAGGAATCTACTCCTCCTTCTTCCAGTAGCTTGGTTTTTTTCACTGGCCTCTTGCCTTGACATGAGTTATCCCCTTGTGTGGGATTCCCTCTGTATTTTGCAAGCCATTGACCAGTAGGACATAAAGCAATGTTGTGAATCTCAGCTCTCTCATTTCCTCTATAAACCTCTCGCAAAAGTGTTTTGTCAAATGTGTTAAACATGCACACAAGAGTCCCTTTTGTACTAGTAGTTTCAAGAAGAATACCATCTAAAGTTAGTGTAAAACAAGAAATATGTGAACCATGTGCAAGTATAAACCTTGTTTTTTTTAGACCATTGTGTTCAACATGAACCTCCCCATGGAGTAAATTAGGGCATGCCAAGATAGAAGTTTTTTATGCCTAAGAAAGAACACAAAGATCTTTCAGATTAGCATGTGTTTCTATTTGGTGAAGAAGCTTCAAACCCCTAAAGTTCATATACAAATATCAAATGCTCCAAAACAACCACTAGAAGATCTTGTCTTAATTTCACTGCCTAAATTTTGGACTTGAAGGTAACTTCACCAATACAAGAGTGGCCATGATCATCCCAAATGATAACATCAGTAGGAGGAAATTAAGGGCTTCCCTTGGCTAGAACAAAGCTAAAATATTGGACCTAAATAGCATCTCCACTAGGCCAATTCCTCCATTACAAAAATTTCTTATGAAAGTTTCCTGAAAGGGCTCATAGTTGTAAATCCTAAGGCCATGATTGGGACCACAAGAAAAGAAACCAAAGTCTTGATTAGAAGATATAGAGAAGAAAGTTAGTTTCCATGTTTCTATGAGAATTAGAGGTAGACTTATGAGGCAAGACAGGTGCTAAAGTTGGATTGTAATTTGACTATGTTGGATGCCTAATGTCAAGAGACTGAGATACACTTGATGACATGGATGGCATAGATGACATGACCATCAACTTTTTTCTTTAGAAAACAATAATATAAATTCTAGAGAACTTCAAAAAACTTAGGGAAACAATTTTCCAAGCCTGTTAATAGATCTTATCTAATACATAAAATTTGATAAGCCCAACAAGCCAAGCTTGCAATCCTCTTAATTTCTTTAAAATTCAGTTAATATAGGCATGCCAAATTTATCACCATGATAGAATCACCAGAGCTAAGAACATCAGTCAAGCCCCAAAGCAGGTTTGGCTAAAAAAAACTTTTTGTTTCCAAACAACTAACATTCCAAACAAATCCACTCACCACCTAGCATTAATTTAGAACAAATTTGACCACTAAAAACAAATTTGCAACCTATTTTACATCTGTTTGCAAACTATCAACTTTGTGCCAGGAGGTCCTTTGATTGGCCTTAAAAACTAATCCAAACACCTGACCAAGCTCTGAAAATGGACACACCAATTCTCCATTCCACATATTCTTACCCTATTGAATCTCACTTCATGAAAAATTTTCATTCAAAAGATATTCACTATAGAAGTTACCCTTTTAGAATTGCCTACAAGCAAACATGTCAGAAAACCATAAAATGCTTTTAGATTTGGCTTCAAAAATAGGGTAAACTGACACTTGGGAAAATGAAACCTAGGATGTTGGTTCACTGTCATGAGGATAATATGAATATGTGATTTGGGCTCATGAAAATAACAAGATGCAAATGGCACATGGTTAACATGGGCTATTCAAAATTTGCAAACTGAAAACACTAACAAAAAGGTGATTTTTGCAAATGGAATGGACCTAGGAAAGTGTGCAAACAAATTCATCAAGGCTTGAAAATTGGCACACTTAAAGGATTTTAAGAGGGGAACACAATGGTCAAATGCATTTGATCTCATCTATCATGGATTTTGAGATATGGCATCATGAACAATTGTACCAACAAATCTGAATTTGTCGACATCGATAAAAAGTTACAAATTGCATTTTCAATCGCATTTGAAAACTAATCAAATGGATGCATCATAAGATCAAACTTTAAGCATAGAAATTCTCTAGCCTCTAAAATGAAATTCAATAGGAATTTTAGAATTCTAGTCAACTAGGTAAAAGTTATGACAAGTCAAACAAGGCCTTCTAGAATTCAAAGCAATTCACATCAACATGACATCGATAAATGAACAACTTTGAGGGATTCAAAATCTAGTCAAATAGATTCAAAATGACTCAAAATATGACACATAGGCTCTCTAGTATTGACACTAAACATTCACAAAGTATAAAGTCATGAAACATTATAAGGTGTGAGATATTCAATTACAAACATAGCCTCCTATCACTATTTGACACTTAGACAAAAATGCAGAATTGGACATTGCTCAAAATAGAAGATCATGGAATGGCTTAGAATGAAAATTTATCACCATGGAATGAGTGGCTATACTAAATAGAAGTTGTTAGAAATATTAAACACATCTTAATCCTTGAACGGATAGCTGGGTACACTCACATTAAAAGTACTTAAAAGGGCTTAATTTTTTCAATGGTACTCAAAATCAGGGCTTCAATTTTGTGTCCCAATAGTGGCTCTATCTGGTGATGCATGTCCCTTGTGGGCATGGAAAGGATTTAGATCTCTAGAAGAAGCAGACCATTCCAAAAATAGCAAAGACTTTTCTCAAACATATTTATTGAAAGCAAAAAACAACTACTCCTACTATGTGCAAATGATGACCCTGGGCCATTGAACTTCAGCAAAACTTCTTACCTCTATCATAAATTTTATTTTCATGTGAAATTTCAGAAGGTAAGTTTTAAATATCATTTCTATTAGTTTTACCAATTAGATTAACATTTTGAATCAACTCACTTGGTAAAATGGAGTCAACACCTTCACTTTCATTATGAATATAAAATAGATTCATTCTCTACCACTTGCTCATTATGAAAGTTCTAATCAACATGCTCAAAAATATTAGACTCAAACTAAAAATATTCTTCAACAAATGAATGATGCATGCTATCAGTTTTGGATATGAAAGCTTCATACTCAACTTGGGGGAAAAGGTCACACATACCTTGAGATTCTGTATCCTTATGTATAACCAGATAGTATTCATATGAGAAATCATATTTGTACTCACACATGTCATCAATGTCAGCATATGAAACTAATCCAAAATATTCAAATAATCCTTTGAAATTAGCAAATGAATTAGTCATCAGGTTAAAGTATTTATTATAAAACTTAGTACAAGATGCATGTTGATCTTCAATAATAACTTTATCAAACACCTTGTTATCAATCTCATGAGATGGAAGATCATAATAATTTTCACTATCATATTCGCAAGAAGAAAAATCTGATCTCTTATAGTAGTACAATAATGTATCATCATCATGATCATTCTCAACTAAATATAAACATTCCATGTGCTCTTCAAATAGTGGATTGATAACCCCATGTAATGATCCTCTTTGAACATTTTGATAAGTGATGTGTTGATCAACATCAAACTCTTCACCTTACAACAGGTTCATAAAAACCTTGAAAAAGCTTCTAACATCACTTAGAATCATTTGTATACTACTAGTTACTATTGCATGCATCTTCAAAACATTCATATATTGCGTAAACAAATCTTCTTCACAAATTTCAACCTCAAGCTGACTTGTATAACTCTAAAATGGAACTTCACTTTCAGATTTAGAAAAAGAACTCATACCTCTACTAGCATAAGAGTACTTACCTTTGTCATTGCTTTCTTCTTCCCAATTCACATTAGATTCACATGAAGACAAACATGTACTATTATTGTCATCTTCTTGACTCAAGAAACAACTCTTATCATTGTATTTACATGAAGCTTCCTCATAATATATTGGATCAACAACTTCACCTTCATTACTTGATGCATAACTTTCAGCTTCTTCATCATCATACTAAGATGAGTATCTTTACTCTTCATGATTTGTTACATTTTCAACGTAATGCGAATCATCAATAGAAGAATGAATAACTAAATTTATATCTTGCATGTATACTTTGTCAAATGAATCAACTCTATCATCTACTACTATGATATCAAAAATGTGTGCACTATATTCAAAAAGAATAAATTCAACTCCTTTTTGCAACAAAGAGACTTCATGTTCACACATTTTTACTTGTGAATTTTCAACAAGATTAATTACTACAGTAGTAGAACTTTCTTGTTGATCTGAAATCAAATATTCTTGATGACATTGACTCTTCCTTGGAACCTCATCTTGCCAACAAACATTCCTAGAGAAATGACTCCTAGTTAATCTGTACTTTAGTTATTTTCAATTTCTATTGTTGTCATGAATTCTTGATGCAAAGTCTTAGGTTCTTTATCTCTTAATAGGTAACTCATATTTTTATCAAATGCATCAAGATAAACTACTAGACACACTTGATCATCTAGTTACAACTTTTAGGGATCTTGCTTACAACCTTTGTAAATCTTATTTTAAATTCAGGAACTAATTCATCACTCCTTATTTGGATTTTCAAGAACTTATCAAAATAATCAAAGATGCTTACTCTTTCCATAAATTTCTTCATGAAGGCTGAAAGTAATTCATCCCAAGATGAAATAGAGCAAGCTAGTAGACAAAGGAGAACCAATCCCTAGCATCATCTTCTAAAGTTTGAACAAATAACTTCATATGAATGTCTTCACAATGTTACAATTTCTTTAGAATAATTGAAAGGGGAAGAGGGGGGTGAATTAGTTGTTCAAGGTCCAAATGTCCTAATAAATCTTTTTACCAAGTAAAGTGAGCCCATTAAACTATTCATGCATCCAAGCTAAAACTTTCCTACTTAGAAAATTACTAAAAATCAACATGCAAGAATAGCACATAAATAATCAACACATAACATAGTGATTTACGTGGAAACCCAATTTGGGGAAAACCACCAGTAATGTGCTACTCAATTCTCAGTCTTTTGAAGTGATGCCCTATGAAAGGTCTTCCTTGTTAAAGGCTACAAAACACTATTAAAAGGGACCAAATTAAAGGATTTTACCACCTTGTTAAAAGTGGGTCTAGTTAGATGACTTTAGAACATTCACTTGGAATGCCACCCTATTAAAGGATTTGCAAATGGTTGTTAAACCAACCTAAGTTCATAAGATTTTACCCTAACTGATAAAATTGTTAGAGAGTAACAATAAGGGCTTTTGATCTAATATAACTCACAACTTAACTTGCAAATTTCAAATCTTAGTTTAGCTCACAACATTGCCTAGATTTTAGTCTCTTTAGCTCTAACAGCTTGTTCTCCTTTCAAGATTTTTCTCCTTGGGTCACCATGCTTGATGTACGAGTGCAATCTCTTATATGTCCACTTATCGAAGTAGATTCTTTGTGCTTTGTTCTTTCTTCTCAATGCCTTCTCCTTAATACACTTCAACAACTTTGCAACTTGGCACCCCCAACAACTCTTGCTTCTTGGCCTGTGACTCCTTAAATAGAAGTCTACAATACTTTTCCCTCTTGAATCTTCCCACTTTTAATTTTAGATCAAGTAGCTTAGGTAGGATTCAATGAATCTACCCCATATCTTGTTCCTTCTAGGAACATGATGAAGAAACCTCTTGAATTTTCCAAAAATTAGTTTACCTAAAATTTTGTACCTCTAGCTCATTATCCTTATCCTCCATCTATTTCATAAAATTCAAGGTAAAAAACTTGTTAGCTCAAATCTGGTGAATCTTTGACTTTTCAAATAATTTAGTAGCTCAGTACTATTGAAATTTTAGTGCTTGACACATATTGTATTACTCAGCACCAACTGTGTTTTACTGATGCTCGACACCTACTATGGATTCACTCAACATCCACTAAGTTTTTCTAATTCTTGGCTCTTATCACTTGCTTGGCTCCTTCTATATCACTTGGCACACACTAGATATTTATTTTTCTCAATACTAACTAAAAATATGCTCAGCATGAACTAGCTTGCTCAGCACTCACTAATGAACTTTAGTCAAGCTTTGTAGACAGCCTTGTTACAACTTATTCCTCCAAGGTTTCTAAGTGTGACCAACCTCTATATCTTCAAGTGTATTATAAAATAAATCATTTTACCATTGTCTTAGCTGATCCTTGCACTATATTACAAAACCATAACTCAACCTTTCCCTTAGGTACTTTTGTTAGATCTTGTTGATTAAATCCTCTTCATCAATCAACTAAGTGATAGTACTTGGATCTTATGAGCATTTGTCATTCTAGCAAATAGTAGGTTTGACATCAATGATAAAAAAATGATTGAAAATATTCTTTATCAACAATCTCACTCTTTGGAAATAATATGATCTTTTCAATCAGATTTCTAAAAATCTCCCTCTTTGGCATTGATGGAAAACAAAACTAATCAACCAAGTTATCAAAATGCTAACTAGGTTAAAATAGTAAAACAAATGCCGAAAAGAAATGTTATTAGCATTTCTATTTTCATTAGCTTTTAGATCCCCCTCTTCGATCTACTATCCTATTTTTTTTCTTCTGCTTCTCCCTCTTAGCTGCTATTTCTTCTTCCCTTTTTGCTATTCATTGTCCCTCTGCATGTCTGATCAGTTCCTATATGACTTAGTTCCTGTATGACTCCTTTTCTATAGCTTACCACTTTGAACAATTTTTCTTCTTAAGTACTATTTCTCCCTCTTACATTTTTTTTCTTTAAATGTTCCATGCTATTTGTCCCTCTACATAGTATTTCTTCCTTTGTATGAATTGATCAGTTTTTGCTATTCTAGTATTGGCTACTTCTCCCTTTGTCTATTAAATTCTATAGATTTTATCAGTTTTTACTATTTCTCCCTCTTTGAAAATAATGCCAAAGACATATTATTTCAGCATCTTAACATGTAAATATAGCATATTCAAGAACTTCAATTTCTCCCTCAGTCACCTTGTGACTAATTTGAAACTTTAGCACTTTGATTACTTCAGGTAGAAACCTAAAGTGAGTTTCCTTTGCATCGATTTGTAACATTTCATCATTCAACTCATTTGATGAAAGAAAAATTTGTTGTTGCTCAAATAGCCTTGGATAGGGGTATCACCCCTAATTTACCTATAAGATACTCAAATGCATCTTTAGGTAGTGCTTTTGTGAAGATGTTAGTAATTTGTTCCTTTGAGCTAACATATTCCATCCTCACTTGCTTATCTTCCACCAATTCTCTTACATTATGATACTTAATTTCAATATTCTTTGTCTTGGCATGCATCATAGGATTTTTTGATATGTTGATGGCATTTGTGTTATCACAATAAAGTATCAAAGGTTCAGTTACCTCTTCCTTCATACCTTGCAACAAATGTTTGATTCATACAATATTGGTGCAGTTGATAGCAGCAACAACATACTTAGCTTCTGTTGTGGATTGTGACATATAAATTTTCATTTTGCTAGTCCAAGTGACTAAAATTTTACCTAAGAAGAGTGCTCCTCCACTGGTGCTTTTTCTATCATCAATATTACCTCCCCAGTCTACATCAGTGTAGGCTTTTAACTCAAACTTTTTTCTCTTCTTGTAATATATTCCAAAGTCAGTCTCTTTTAGGTACCTCAATATTCTTTTTGCTACCATCAGATGATTTTCTCTTGGATTTGTAGAAAATTTTTCCACTATTCCAATAGCTAATGCAATGTCTAGTTTTCTATGCACAACATATTGCAACTTTCTAATCATTGATCTATACATTGTCAGATTTACTTCAGCTAACTCATTGTTCTTGGATAACTTATGTCCTATTACCATTGGTGTACTAACTAGTTTTGAATCTTCTAAGCCAAATGTCTTGAGCATATCCTTGATATATTTTGATTGGGTCACAAAGATTCCATGCTTTAGTTCATGTACTTGTAATCTAACAAAGAATTTGATTTCTCCAAACATTGACATCTCAAACTCATGTTTCATTTGATGAGAAAAATCTTTGCAAAGGGCATCTTTCCCTCCAAATATTATGTCATCAACAAAGATTTTAGATATTATAACATATTTACCTTTTTCTACCTTGATGTATAGGTTTTTGTTGTCATTTGTTCCCTCAAATCCAATCTTCACTAGATATTTGTGCAGTTTCTCATACC
This sequence comes from Cupressus sempervirens, assembly GCA_028749045.1. Classification (NCBI taxonomy): domain Eukaryota; kingdom Viridiplantae; phylum Streptophyta; class Pinopsida; order Cupressales; family Cupressaceae; genus Cupressus; species Cupressus sempervirens. The sequence continues at coordinate 799,125,623 of CM053792.1, read as the reverse complement.
ATGCTTTAGGTGCTTGCTCCAAACCATAGAGTGCTTTATGCAATTTGAAAACCATATCCTTTTTGTTGTCATGAAAAATTCCCTTTAGTTGTTCTATGTAGACTTTCTCTTCTAGTATACCATTTAGAAATGTAGATTTTACATCCATTTGGTAGAGTTTGAAACCTTTATAGATAGCATATACAAGTAGTGTTCTCACTCCTTCCATCCTAGAAATAGGGGAAAATGTTTCCCCATAGTCTTGTCCTTCTTCTTGTGCATAACCTTTGCAAACTAGTCTAGCCTTATTTCTTGTGATCTCACCATTCTCATCTAGCTTGTTCTAAATACCCATTTGGTACCAATCACATTCTTATTAGATAGTCTTGGGACTAGGGTCCAAGTTTTTTTCTTCTCTATTTGATCTATTTCTTCTTCTATAGATTTATGCTAATTATCATCTTGTAGTGCATCTTTCACTATTTTGGGTTCAATCTTGCTCAGAAAACATGATTTATTTCTTAGTTTATTCCTTTTCATTGGTCTAGATTCCTTGTCACCAATGATTTTTTTAGAAAGGTGATGTCTTTTCACATACCTAGATAGTCTTGGTTCTATCATTCTTTCCATGTTTGATCTTTTAGCTTTAGAGTCACTATGCACATGTATTTTTGATATTTTATCATCTCTTCCATGTGTACTAATTCCTAAATTAGAATATGCATTATCTTCATTCTACAACTTGGCTTTTGAATGTAGCTCTAAATTCACTAGTTGTGACTTGGCTAATACTAAAACTTGTTGCTAATTCCCAACTTGATTGGCAGCTCCATCTTTAGCAGACATTCCTTCAGAGAAGTATACAAAGGATCTATAATCTTCTGATTTCTAGATTTCATCAACATGAGCCTCTGCATGCTCATCAAAATTTACATTTTCACTCTTCACAATCTTGATAGTGTTAGTATTCAAACACTTATATGCTTTACTTCTAGTGGAGTATCCAAGAAATATGCCTTCATCACTCTTTGCATCAAACATGTCATTTCTAGAATCTTTAAGAATATAGCATTTACTAGAAAACACTTTGAAATATTTTACATTAGGTGAGTGACCATACCATAATTCAAAAGGTATTTCATTTTTACTTTTCTTCATTTGTACTCAATTCAAGATGTAGATAGTTGTACTTATAGCTTCTCTCTAGTAATTTAGAACAACATTCTTTTCCATCATTAATGTTTTGACATAGTCTATCATTGGTATATTCCTTCTCTATGCAATGCCATTTTGATGTGGAGTTCTTGGTGCTAATGTTTGTCTTTTAATTGTTTTTTCATTGCAAAATGTCTCAAACTCTTTTGATGTGAATTCTCCTCCTTTATCTGATCTTAGGCAGTTCAGACTCTTTCTTGTTTCTTTCTCAACCCTAGCCAAATACCAGTTGAACATTTGAAATGCATCAAATTTTTGTTTTAAGAACATGTTAGTCATCATCTTGGAGTAGTCATCCACAAACAACATTATGTATCTATCTCCTTGGTAGCTTTGCACTTCTATTGGGCCATATAAATTAGTATGCACTAACTCTAATACTTCTTTGGAAGTGTAGGTTTTGCTTTTGAAACTTGACTTGGTTGACTTAGTTGACATTGTTTGTACATTATATTTTCAAACTTCTTTAGCTTAGGAAAACCTTTGAATTTCTTCATTTTGTTGATGCTAATTAGATTATCAAAGTTGACATGACATAGCCTTTTATGCCATAACCAAACATCATCATATCTAACAAAAAAATAGGATGCATCTTCTATATCTAGGTAAAACAATTTACTCCTAGTTTAGTGTCATAGATTTTGGTTAATTTGTTTCCAAATTCTATTTTGCAACCTATATCACCTAATTGTGACACACTCAGCACATTGCAGTTCAATCCTTCAACATAATATGCATTATCAAATGAAATTTTCTCTATAAGTTTAATAGAACATTTTCCTTTGATTTGACATGGAGCATTATTTTCAAATCTACCACTATTTCCATGATATTGAGTAAAGGTAACAAACTTACTTTTTTCTGCTATCATGTGACATGAGCATCCACTATCTATGATCCATTTGTCATTTTTCTTCACATAGGTTACCAATGTTGTTGCCTCATCTTCATCTGACTCATTCTTCATGGCTACATAGACTACCTCATCATCATTTTCACCAAAATCCTCTTCTTCAACAATGTAACACTTTTTGCCTTTGTCTTTGTAATCTCTACCATCATCTTCTCTTTTGTTCTTGTTCTTGTTTCCTTTTTTGTAATTCCTATTTTGTGTTCATCTTGCTGCAATATTTCCTACTTTATTGCAATTAAAACATATGATAGGAAGCTTACCTTGAATTTATCTTTGCCTCTATTAAATCTTCTAGCTAACAATGCTTCCTATTGTTCCAGATCTTCTTCATCTGTGCTACTATCACTAGATGCATACTTTACCTATTTCTTCTTCTTCTTTTGTTTTACCTCCTTAGTATCTTTCAATGATAACTTAGCCTTGAAAGTGGTTCAAGGTTCTTAGGTCTCTAGTTATCAAAGTTGGAAAACTTAAATGCAGTGAGTCTTCTCACTATTCCTTCAAAAGTTAGTTGGTTTCCTAGTACACATCTTAACTCTTGGATGGCTGAAACTCTAATAGCATGGATGGGAAGCAAGGTTCTTAATAATTTTCTATTGATAGTATCATATTCTAAATGACCACCCAAACTTCCTATTGCACTTACTACTTCTTTCATTTTAGAGGCATATTGAGTAGCATTCTCACCTTCCTCCATTTTCATATCATCAAAGTTTTCTCTGAGGCTTTCACTTCTTTCTCTTTGAACATCTAATTTCCTCCATAAATATCAATCAAAACTTTTCACATTTTGAACACAGAGTCACATCTCTTTATGTCATCAGATTTAGCATAATTGAAGGTAGAGGCAATCTCCAGCATTGCCTGATTGTGCTCCTTTTTTTTCTTAATATCTTTTGCAGTGGGTATAGATAGATCAACATGTTCTACTTCAATTGAGGTTTGTTCATGATCACTTATTGATCAAAGGTGCAACTTGATCAATTCTTGCCATGTAGTGAAGTTATCTCTATTGAGCTTGGGAACTTCTCTCTTGGACATCTTTGATCTTCCTACTTTTAGTACCTTTAAACTAAATCAGCATATGGCTCTAATACCAATTTTTAGAATTGCTTTAGAATAACTAAGAGAGGGGGTGAATCAGTTATTCGAGGTCCAAATATCCTAATAAAATTTTTTACTAGGTAAAGTGAGCCCATTAAACTATTCATGCATCCAAGCTTAAACTTTCCTACTTAATAGGTTACTAAAATCAACATGCAAGAATAACACATAAAGAATCAACCCATAACATAGTGATTTATGTGGAAACCCAATTTGGAAAAAACCACTAGTAACATGCTACTCAATTCTCACTCCTCTGAAGTGATGCCCTTTGAAAGGCCTACCATGTTAAAGGCTACAACACACTCTTAAATGTGACCTAATTAAGGATTTAACCACCCTATTAGAAGTGGGCCTAGTTAGAGGACTTTAGAATATTCACTTGGAATGCCACCCTGTTAAAGGATTTATAAATGGTTGTTAAACCAAACTAAGTCCATAGGATTTTACCCTAATTGATATAATTGTTAGAGAGTAAGAACAAGGGCTTTTGACCTAATATAACTCACAAATTAACTTGCAGATTTTAGATCTTAGTTTAGCTTACAAAATTGTCTGGATTTTAGTCTCTTTAGCTTTGATAGCTTGTTCTCCTTTCAAGCTTTGTCTCCTTGAGTCTCCATGCTTGATGTATTGGTGCAATCTCGTATATGGCCAATTATTGAAGTAGAGTCTCTATGCTTTGTTCTTCCTTCTCAATGCCTGCTCCTTAATACACTTCAACAATTTCACAACTTGACACCCCTATGAACTCTTGCTTCTTAGGCTATGACTCCTTCTATAGAAGTCTCAAATACTTTTCCCTCTCAAATCTTCTCACTTTTTATTTCAAATCAAATGGATTAGGTAGGATTCAATGAATCTACCCCATATCTTATTCCCTCTAAAAAATCATGAAGAAACCTCCTAAATTCACCCAAAAATGGTTTACCTAAAATTCTATGCCTCCAACTCATAATCCTTATCTTCCATATAGTTCACAAAATTCAAGGTAACAAACTTATTGGCTCAGATCTGGTAAATCTTTGACTTTTCAAATAATGTACCTACTTGGCACTATTGAAATTTTGGTGCTTAGCACATACTATGTTACTCAGTACCAACTATGTTTTACTGATGGTTGGCACCCATTGTGGATTCACTCGGCATCCACTAAGTTTTCCTAATGCTTGGCTCCTTCTATATCACTTGGCACACACTAGATTTTTCTTTTTCTTGGCACTAACTAAAAATCTGCTTGGCATGAACTAGCTTGCTCGACACTCACTAATGAACTTTAGTCAAGCTTCACAAACAACCTTGTTACAACTTATTCTTTCAAGGTTTCTAAGTGTGGCCAACCTCTATATCTTCAAGTTTATTATGAATACATCATTTTATCATTATCTTAACTGATCCTTACACTTACATTACAAAACCATAACTCATCCTTTCCCTTAGGTTCTTTTGTTACATCTTGTTGATTAAATTCTATTCATCAATCAACTAAGTGATTGTACTTCGATCTTATAAGCAATTGTCATTCCAACAAATATTAGGTTTGACATCAGTGATAAAAAAATGATTGAAAAAATTCTTTATCAACAATATCCCTCTTTGCAAACAATATGATCTTTTCAATCAAATTTCAAACACACAGGCAATTTCAAAATCACCAATCAAATCACTAAACAACAGAACATGATGATTGTCTGAATTTTCATGTTTTCCATTAAACTTAGGTAAATATTTTCTATGATAATACAACATAGGGTTTGGGAAACTAGGAATGCCATTGAAAACTAATGGCATGTATCTCTTGACAAAAATAGATTTACAAATTTTATCCATGGATTGCATACTAGATGGAGGGAAATTTGACATTTCTCACAAATTTAAAACTTATTCACCATAGTTATTTTCAAAATTCATTACTTGCATCAGATCTGAAACTCTTTCTACCAATTCAAAAGTTTGAATATACTTCAAAATTTGAAAAACATCTTTTTTGAATCTATCTCTCACAAAGTATGTTGAAATGTACCAAACCATTCTCCTATTTAGTGCTAAAAATACCACTTGATAGAGAAAATTTTGTAAGTCTTACTTTCATGTAAATGAAATCACATGAAAGTGGAAAATACCTTGAGTGTTGATGCTTGCAAACATTGATTTGCTGATTGGCATAGGTGTTGATTTTAGTTCTTCACACCACTGATCAAATCCTTGTAGAGTTGCCTTCTCCTTGAGGAGAATCAAATGAAATCAATATTGTGATTCAATTTTTAACCTTTACATTTCTTCTGATAGTAGATCAAATACAACACTTCAAAACTTATCAATCAAGAATTCATATATTCTCTCTTCTTCCTTAGAAATTATCATTAACTTTCAACTCTACACAATTTAGTTGAAATGTCCTAAAAACATTTATATGTAACCAATTTGCACTAGTATAGAAATCCTTTAGAGATCACCACTCACAATTATGAGAAGGATTTAAAACATGATTCATACTGTGACAAGTCTGAATTGAACTTTTGAATTATAGAACTTTGCAAATCACTAAGAACATAGAAGAGAGAAATCACTTTTAAACAATTCTGACTCTAAATTTACAATAGCACCTTCAAAACCAAACTGAATAAATTAATTGGAACTAAAACCTAACACAATATACATTCAATCCTTCAAAGATACTATTGTCCTAAATAAAGCTTAAGTGGGGAACATAAAACTTTAGCAAAGAAATGGAAAACACCTCACAACTCCACTGCAATAGAAAATTCTTATTGCTGTATTGAATCCTTTTCAAATTCTCAAGGTTTTTCTATCATATAGATTCTAAAATTGTTATTTATACTAAAGATTCCAATACTTTTAGCAAGGTGTATTGCCATCTTATCTCCCCAGTAGAGTTGTCATTTAGTTGGCATTTTGAAATGCTATAGGTTTCAAATTATCTTGATGAGAGCAAGACACATCTAAGGGTAGCTAACTCCCATCTTTAACATGTCATTTTAGACACTAGGCCAACTATAAGGATAGACCCTTCTTCTACTTCAGGCTCTGCAAAACCTAGGTGGGTGATCCTATAGATTCAATTTACATGGTACCAGTGCTAAACATATTCTTGAATCTATTAATAGTAGAATTAACTCTTATTTCTCCTAATGACTCATGCAATAACAAAGATATGTAGTAGCAAGTTGCAACTCTATTGAGTGAGGCTATCCTTTTCAGCTCTTCAACATGAAAGAGAAAGACATTTGATTAATGATGTTGAGTTTAGAAAAACCCTAAATATGCAACAGTAAGAACTAATTGATCCTATAATTGATTAGTGCCTTATCCATTGGAAAATTCTACAAATCAAATACATACATCTCTGATATCTAGGATATATTTCATACATTTAGATATCTGATCTATCCTATCACTTTGTGAATTAGACATTTGTGTTGATAAAGACCTCATTGTTATGAAGTATCCTTCTCAAAATAACTAGAAATCTCATCGAACATATCAAGCATCTACTTGGCCCTTTGTTCCAATAGCAAAACATATCTGACATACAACTTTAAAGGGATGCAAATGAGTCTCATTTCTTTGTTACTAGACTACATAAGACTATAGATTACTAAGATAGGAGATGAGAATCAGAATGAAACTAAATAAATTCTTTCTCATTTGTATTCATTTCTTTAAAACAATACATTAAAATGCATGAAATCAAAACATAAAACACCTAATAGATCTAAACTTTCTCTATTATCTTCACTACTACTATCATACAAGAGAAAATATGCTGAAGAAAATTGGTGTCACAGTGATGAGAACACATCAAGACTAGAACCCTAGTTTAATAGAGCTAAGTAAACTCTAGATTGAAACACACATGGTATCAAAACAATGAGTCATTTTTTCTCCAAAGCTAGAACCTCTACAAAGAATGAGAAAGATAATGATATAGAGGAGAGTAAATTCCTAGATTTTTTGTGTATCTGACATGTGTCCACTTGGAAAACATCTCCTAATAGTGAAAAAGAATATCTCTAATCTCTCTTTGCAACTGGTAAATCAAATCCTCTATCGTTTGGCCTCCCAAAATCATAAAGTATCTTAAATACTTGATGGAACAATAACCACTTTTGATTCCAGATCTCAAATCAAGTCAAAGGTAAAAATTAGTTAAATGGTCTCTAGAGGCAAGTTAATATTTTCAAAAAAAATTCCACATTTAGGCTTCAACAAGCTTTCATATCTACCCTCTAACTAATTTTGATGATCAGTGAAGAATTCTATCCAATTTACTAAGAATGCCCTAGAAATTACAAATTCGTGAATAGCTGTGCAAAATCTGACCTCATATTTGGAAAATATGTTTCCTCCTAGTTCAAACAATATATTGCATTGGAAATATAAAAGAAGTAACTGAGAGGGGGGGTGAATTAGTTACCATTTAAATAAATCCCAGATCCCTTATATGTCAACAATAAAATTTAGACTAAGAAAATAGATTGCTATTGTTACTCTGTAAATACACTAAAAATGTTGTAACACAGTAAATGCAAAGCGTGAATTAGTTTTAGCAAATCTTAAAATATTAACAATAATTAATTTGTGAGTGTTACGAATAAACCATAGACATAAATAACAATTACATGTAAATATAACCAATAAAAAAAAATAGGTCACACAGAAAAGAGCATAAGGCACCAAGATTTAACATGGTTCATCCAATCCCTAGGCTACATCCACCAAATAGAAAGTTTGATATTATTATGATCTAGTGATTACACCTTGATTAAATCTGTAATCCCTTATAGCTCAAAACTACTACAAGAACCAATTTTTGCATCACATTATAAAACAATCCCTAACCCTAAGCCCTTTTATACAAGTATTTTTACCACTTTAGGGTTATAATTAATAATTACATGTTAGCCAAAATCATGATAAAATAGGGCCCAAATTATTTTTTTCGGGTGATGCCTTGAGCCCCAAACAATTTATGAAGTATGTGTAGTACTTTCTTGATCAATCACCACAAACTAACAATCTCTCACTTGGGGATTGATCAAGCTCCATGCTAAACAACAATCTCCCACTTGGAGACTAATCCTATAGTTATGCTACTACTCCATGAGGCTCCCATTGGATCAAACCACCCTAGACTCTGCTATTCTTTTATTCATGTTCAATCTAGAAGACCAACCAAAGCTGAAGAGGAGTTCAACTTCTCTCTTTTCACTACCTTGGTAAACATATCTATTAGATTTTCATCTATATGTATCTTGTCCAGCTTTAACTATTCATCCTCCAAAATTGAGTGAATAAAATGGTACTACAATTGTATGGTTTGGTCTTGCAATGTAGAGGAATTTTTTGCAAGATGAATGGCACTCTAACTATTTGTAAACAAATAATTATCCTTCTAAGGATGTGCCAATTCTTCTAAGAAGAATTGAGGCCATATCATTTCTTTTGCTACCTCTATAGCAACAACATACTCTCCCTCTGTAGTGGATAATGCATTAACCTTTTGTAACCTAGAAACCTAGCTCACAACTACCCCACCGATAGTAAAGACATAACCTATAGTACTACACTTAGTATCCATATCCCCTACCAAATTTGAATCAAAATAGCCCTATAAATTAGTAGTAGAGCCCCCAAAGTGTAAACACTTATTAGATGTTCCTCTCAAATATCTAAGAATCTATTTGACTGCATTCCAATCCTCAATTCCTAGATGACTCGTATACCTACTAACAACTCCCACTACATGTAAAATATTTGGCCTAGTACATACCATAACATACATCAAACTTCCTACAACTGAAGCATAGGGTACCTTGGACATCTTATCCTCCTCTTCTGGTGTCTTGGGAAACATCTCCCTAGTCAACTTCAAATAATAGGTAAAGGTGTGCTGATAGCTTTAACATTCTCCATAGAGAAATGTTGCAACACCTTCTCCACATAATCAACCTAAGATTGATTCGAGAGATATTTTCACCAAAAATTGAAGTATCTCCAAAACTCCAACAATCAACATCATTTTAAAGTCTTCAAAATTTTGCACCCAACGTAATTCAAACGGGAAAAAATAGAGTTCATATGCTTGAGATATGGCCAGTCAAAGTTGGGTCAAACCTTGGGCAGAGGTCATCAAAAAGGAAAAATTTTAAACTCTCCAAAATTGGTCAAAGTTGGCACCAAAATGAGGGTCTTGTTGAGAGCTTTTCAAAAATGTTCATTTCATCGAAATTGGACTCTATATGCAAAAGTTATGTGTGGTCAAAGGTGGTTGACCAAAAGGATTGATAATGGTGACGTGGCAGATTACGGAGGTGACACGTGTCACCAACGTGGCATTAATTAATAAAAAAATTAGGCACCATGCATATGGCAGGAAGCCACGTGGCACCTTCGGGTTTGTTGGAAGTATATCTACATGGTGGAATTTAAATTTCAACATTGACAAGTGAGCGGTGGGGGTCGACCCCATGACCACTAGGCATCAAAATAGAGCCGGTGGCTGTTACGCCACCGAATACCTTCAATCATCTATTGTGCAATGTTTTTGATAAACATCAATTGACCTTAGCTTGGTGTAAAGGGGCGGAGCGATGGTTGGAACCACCTAACTCCCCCCCCCCTCCCTCCCTTATGTGCTTTGCAAAAGCTTTCATTGCCACTACACCATGTGAGTGGCATGTGATATTTTTAGCATAGATTTTATTTAAACTTTATCCAAGCTTGATTTCTTCTTGCCTAAATAAGGGCAACTAGTAACTAAGGACAAATTTATAAAATGGAAATAAGTCCCATTCCGAGGAGGGACTGTTGTAAGGGTCTAAATATATTTTGCCCTATTATTAGACATTGTTTGGTATAAAAAGAGGGGTTAGGGGCCTTTTGAAGGCCTGAAAATGAAGGGAGAAATAATGAAAATGTTGAGAGAGAGTTTGTCTATGTGGAGACTTAGTGATTTTTCTTGCACATAGAGGAATTTTGCTGCATGTGCTTGAAGGGAATTGTGACAAATCACTTGTATTGATTTATTGGAGTTAATCAGATCGGTCCCCCTATTGGAGCTGGACCCAGAGACATAGTCCTTCTCGGATGAACTCCGAAATCAAATGTGTTGTGTCTCTATCTCTCTTTCTATCATCTCATTCTACATTTTCTTATTTGCAATTACTTTGATTTTTTTTTATTAAAGCTTTAAAATTAACTTTATGTAATTGGTTAACATTATCTATAATAGTACTAGATCCTAGAAATCAGATCAAATTTGGTATTAGAGCTTTGTTGGGCTAGTATTGCAGATTTGAATGTTAACAAGATCCAAGTTGAATCAAGGAAAAGGTGATATTGAAGAATATAATCCTGAGATCAGAAAACGAAGAGCGAATCCACCGTTTCAGATGGAAGATAAAGGTGGTGGACAAGGTTTAGAAGATCAAAATGTCTAGAAGACCCTCTAGAGTTTGCAAACAACAGTAGAAGTTTTCTTACAAGAAAGAGAAGAGAAGATGTGAAGGCGTGCAACTCGTGATGACAAAGGGAAAAAGAAAGGCATTGATGATGATCCTGATCGTGAGCCTCCATCTCCTCCCTCTTCTCCTTCTCCCCCTTCTTCTCCCTCTTCTACACATTCTAAGTCTTCTAATATTTTTAAAGGTGGACATAAGCCTCAAATTAAGTTGGATGTAAAATTTGACTTGCCAAAATATTGTGGGGAGTTAAATGCTGAGAAATTAGATGACTAGATTTAGCAAGTAGAAGTCTACTGTAGAGTCCAAAACCTTGTAGATGATGTTGATAGAATTTGGTTAGCCACTCTTTGGTTAGGCAGTATAGCTCTAACTTGGTGGGAGAGTAGGACCAATATGTCTTTGTTAGAATTTGTTAGTGCTTTAAAGAAGCAATTCTACCCCCTAGGCCATACGCAGCAATTAATGATGAGCTGGCAACATTTTAGGCAAGGGAAAGGTCAAACTGTCCAAGAGTACACCCATGAGTTTCATAAAAGGGCTATTTCATTAAATGTCCCATTGTATACCCAGGACACTTTACTCAAGTATATAGGTAGTCTTCATTTTTACCTAAGCAACTCTATTCTCATCCTGAATCCTTGTAATTTGGATGAAGTATGTGTTCAGGAAACACATATAGAGTCAAGAGGTAAGGGTACCTTCATTGATAAGTCTGATAAAAAGATGTCTAAGTTTGAGGAAAAGTCCAAATGAAAAGGGAAGGGTAAAAAGATAGCTACAGTAAAGAAAGAGGGTGAGAAACCCAAATGCTCACATTGCAAGAAAGAAGGGCATGATGATTCTAAGTGCTGGAAGATACATCCTGAAAAGAGGCCGAAGTGATTTGGTGGAAATAAAGGAAAACAAAAGACTACTGTTGTAGCTCAGTAGGATCTTGGATCTGACTCCAGAGATGAAACAAAGATCGTTGCTACCGGGATCCAAGGTAAAGGAAAAGGTATTTCTCTTTCATCAACTACCAGTTCTTCTAGCATAAGTGCAAGTACAAGTGAAGATTCTTCTCCTAAGAATGATAAGGAAAGGAATGAATTATTTCACATTCAAGTTGTCATCAAGCAAAATAAGGTTGATACATTATTTGATACGGGTTCTTAAGTTAATTTGATATCTGAGGCAATTGTTAAGAAGCTCAATCTAACTACAATAGCTCATCCAAAGCCATATCCTCTTCGATGGGTTTGCAATGATGCACAATTACAAGTAACCAAGCAATGTAAGTTAAGATTTTCTATCACTGCAAACTTTGTAGATGAGGTAGAAGCTGATGCAGTCCATCTAGATATTTGTGGTCTTGTACTTCAGAGTCCCTATTTATATGATCGACAAGCTATCTTCTATAGGGGGGAAAATAAGTATCATTTGTTTAAAGACAATATTGAATACATTGTACGGGCACATAAGATTAAGACTACTATGGCATTAGTCAATGCTGGTCAAATGAAAAGGTTAGTCAACTCTAGTCAGAACTTTGTGTTAATGCTTGTAAAATCCAAAGAAGATAAAACATCCGAGGCATTTAAAGGATGTGATCCAAAACATAAAGATGAAATGGTCAAAGTTGTTTCTACCTATGATGACTTGTTTCAAGAACCGAAAGGATTGCCTCCTAAAAGAGAGATACAACATGAAATTTATTTGCAGCCAAAAGTGCCACTTCCTAATATTGGCATGTACTGCTTATCAGTCTTACAAAATGAGGAAATCAAGAAGAAAGTTCAAGAGCTCATGGAGAAAGGAGTTATCCGTCCTAGTACTTCTCCTTTTGGTTCTCCTATTGTGTTGGTTCCAAAGAAAGATGGGACTTGGAGAATGTGCATTGACTACAGAGCTTTGAACAAGATAATGGTAAAGAACAAGTATCCTCTTCCTAGAATTGATGATTTACTTGATCAGTTGAAACATGCAATTTATTTTACTAAGCTAGACTTAAATAGTGGATATCATCAGATAAGAATAGCAAGAAATGATATTTGGAAAACTACTTTTAAGATAAAACAGGGACTTTATGAGTGGTTGGTTATGTCATGTGGGCTTTGTAATGCACCAGCTACATTCATGAGATTCATGAATGATGTCTTTCATCCTTTTATTGATGATTTTGTCATTGTCTATCTAGATGATATTCTTGTATTTAGTAAGTCTTGGGAGGATCATGTAATTCATGTAAAGAAAGTACTTGATGTATTGAGAAAAGAAAAACTCTATGTAAAGATGTCAAAATGCGAATTTGCAAAGACATCCTTAGTGTACTTAGGCTATGTTGTAGGAAATGGTCAATTGAAAGTAGACCCGACGAAGGTCAAATGTATTGTAAAATGGCCTAATCCAAGTACAGTTACAAAAGTTAGAAGATTTTTAGGTGCAGTTCAATACTGGAGAAAGTTCATTGCAAACTTCTCTTATATTGCATCATCGTTGCATGCATTGACCAGTACCAAGGAAACTTTTTAGTGGGGAGGTCCACAACAGAAGGCTTTTGACACTTTGAAGGAAAATTTGAGCACCACACCAATTCTGGCTTTACCAAATTTACATCAACCATTTGAGATTGAGACAGATGCAAGCAGGTTTTCCATGGGAGCTGTACTCATGTAAGGAGGCAAACTAGTCTACTACCACTCTGAAACTTTTTCATGAGCAGTAAGTAATTATCCTACTTATGATAAGGAAATTTATGCTTTAGTTCAGAGTGTTAAGAAATGGAAGCACTACTTAATGGGAAAGGAAACTATAATCCACACTGATCACTAGCCACTACAATATTTGCACTCACAATCTAAGTTGCAATAGAGTAGGCATTTTAGGTGGATGGGTTTTCTACAACAGTTTCATTTGGTAATTAAGTATAAAGAGGGTTCCCATAACAAAGTAGCAGATATGCTCTCTAGGCCTCCTATTAAGAATGCTTTGATAATCCTTCAGAATAGTTCTATGGTTCATGAAATTTTTTAGGGACAATATGCTAATGATGAGGACTTTAAGGATATCTATGCAACTTTAATCTAGGGTAAACATGTGGAAGAGAAAGATTACTATGTGTAGGATAATTTGTTGTACCATAGGGGAAAACTATGCATTCCTAAAGATGAACAAGAACATGTAATCCATGAAGCACACTCCTCTTCGATTGTAGGGCATTTTGGGGTAAGTAAGACATTAGCTCAATTGCAGAAATATTGTTATTGGCCTCATATGCAGGAAACTGTCACCAAGTATATAAAAGGATGTGTAATGTGTGCAACTAGTAAGCCAAGTAATAGGAAATTAGGTTTGTACACACCATTACCTATACCATCCCATCCATGGGAAAGTGTTTCTATGGACTTTATGGGGGGTTTACCTATGTCTAGGAAGGGTCATGATTATTTGTATGTAGTAGTTGATCAGTTCAGTAAAATGTGTATTTTAATGCCTTGTAAAAAGTAAGTCACTGCTGAACTGACTGCTCATTTGTACTTTGAAAATGTATGGGTTCATTTTGGGTTACCCACTTCCATTGTATTAGATTGAGATTCTCGATTCTTAGGGGAATTTTGGTCATCTTTGTGGGGACTCATGGATACCAAGCTGAAGAAGAGTACAGCCTTCCATCCATAGACTGACAGATAGATAGAGGTAGTCAACAAGATAGTGGTTCATCTACTTAGAGGTTACTGCAGCAAGCATCCTAAGTTGTGTGATGAAAGTCTTCACTATGTGCAACATGCTTACAACCATGCAACACACTCTTCTACAAAGAGGTCTCCTTTTGAGACTTGCTTTGGATACTTGCCAAAAACACCAATGGATTTTTCTTTTGGAAAGGATGACATCATTGATGGATGCTATGATGCAGAAAGGGCTTTGAAGTTCATCCAAAAGGTCCAAGCAATCCACCAGGTAGTAGAAGCACAGTTGGAGCAGAGCCAAGCTAAATACAAGGCTCACCATGATAAGCATCGCATCAATCATCAGTTCCAAGTTGGTGATAGAGTTTGGTTACATATCAGTAAGGAAAAAATGCAAGGTGAAGGAAGGAAACTGAAACCTATCAGGTATGGTCCTTTTGAAATCTTGGAAAAGATTGGTACTAATGCCTTTCGCCTTAATCTTCCTCCATACATGCAAATTTACTTAGTTGTCAATGTTGAGAATCTAAAGTTGTATGAGCCTCCAATGATCTTGGATGAGGACATCAGTGTTCAAGTTCCATCAGTTGATGATCTTTCACTAGAGTACATGATAGAATTTCCAGAAGATGTCATCCTAGACAAGAATGTCAGAACTTCATGAAGAGGACCAGTTAAATACCTTTGAGTGGGATTGAAGAGGATGCATCCAAGAAAAGCAAGATGGATGGAGATTGGTAAAGTGAGGGAAAAATATCCTCACCTATTTTTTGAGTAATCAAACTTTCGATGGTCTGAAAGCTTCTTAGTGGGGAAGCTTGATCCAGGGGATATTTTCACCAAAAATTGAAGTATCTCCAAAACTATAGCAATCAACATCATTTTAAAGTCTTCAAAATTTTGCACCCAATGCAATTCGAATGGGAAAAAATGGAGTTCATATGCTCGAGATATGGCCAGTCAAAGTTGGGTCAAACCTTGGGCAGAGGTCATCAAAAAGCCAAAATTTCAAACTCTCCAAAATTTGTCAAAGTTGGTGCCAAAATGAGGGTCTCATCAAGAGCTTTTCAGAAATGTTCGTTTCATCAAAATTGGACTCTGTATGCAAAAGTTATGTGCAGTCAAAGGTGGTTGACCAAAAGGATTGATAATGGTGACGTGGCAGATTACAGAGGTGACACATGTCACCAACGTGGCATTAATTAATAAAAAAATTAGGTTCCATGCATATGGTAGGAAGCCATGTGGCACCTTTGGATTTGTTGGAAGTATATCTACATGGCGGCATTTAAATTTCAACATTGACAAGTGAGCAGTGTGGGTCGACCCCGTGACCATCGGACGTCAAAACAGAGCCGGTGGCCGTTACGCCACCGATTACCTTCAATCATGTATTGCACAATGTTTTTGATAAACATCAACCAACCTTAGCTTGGTGTAAAGGGGTGATGTAGTGGTTGGAACCACTGATCCCCCCCTTCCTTATGTGCTTTGCAAAAGCTTTCATTACCACTACGCCATGTGAGTGGCATGTGATATTTTTAGCATAGATTTTATTTAAACTTTGTCCAAGCCTGATTTCTTCTTGCCTAAATAAGGGCAACTAGTAAATAAGGACAAATTTATAAAATAGAAATTAGTCCCATTCTGAGGAGGGACTGTTGTAAGGGTCTAAATATATTTTTCCCTATTATTAGACATTGTTTGGTATAAAAAGAGGGTTTAGGGGCCTTTTGAAGGCATGAAAATGAAGGGAGAAATAATGCAAATGTTGAGAGAGAGTTTGTCTATGTGGAGACTTAGTGATTTTTCCTGCACATAGAGGAATTTTGTTGCGTGTGCTTGAAGGGAATTGTCACAAATCACTTGTATCAATTTATTGGAGTTAATTGGATCGGTCCCCCTATTGGAGCTAGACCCAGAGACGTAGTCCTTCCCAGACGAACTTCGAAATCAAATGTGTTGTGTCTCTATCTCTCTCTCTATTATCTCATTCTGTGTTTTCTTATTTGCAATTACGTTAATTTTTCTTTATTAAAGCTTTAAAATTAACTTTATGTAATTGGTTAACATTATCTATAATAGTCCTAGATCTTAAAAATCAGATCAAAGATAGTGTCAATGTTATGTTCTTCCTATCTCTACAAATCTTCATACTAAGGATTTTTTTTGTTGTCCCCAAATCCTTAATAGAAAATGCATGTGCTGACTGGCATTTTAGCCCCTTAATATGATCCATGTTAGACCTAGATACAAGCATATAATCAACATATAAACATAAAATAATTTAGTTGTCATCATCCAACCTCTTAAAATAAACACAATGATCTAAATGACACCTGTGATATCCATGCTCATGCATAAAATTGTCAAATTTTAGATACCACTGGTAAGGTGCTTGCTTCAAGCCATTTAAACTTTTCTTTGATTTGCACACTAATTTCTCCTTACCTTTGACCTCAAATACCTATGGATGAGCCTGTTGGAATTTACAAGTGGGAAGATTTACTTCTAAGTTGGTGGGTGGGGGTTGAGGGGTGGGGTAGGGGGGTGGTGGGTGGGTGGGTGGGGGATGAATTAGAAGTAACTAACTTTAACCTTTTCAAAACCTTTTAGCTGAAATCATTTGCATACATCTAATTCATTTAATAAACATGAAAGTAAAGACATGCATGATAATAGATAACACAAGACTTTGGTAACCTAGAAACCGTCCAAAATGAGAAGGTAAAATTGGGGTGGGGATGACACCCACAAAGTATCACTACATCAATATGTAACTATTTAAGGTTACAATATTTGACCACTTCCAATTATCTACCCTGTAAAAGGCATGTCCTAGTAAAAACTTTACACCCTATTAAAAGTGACCTAGTTAAAGGATTTACAAACACTCTCTTGGAATGTTACCCTATTAAAGGATTTAGCACCTTGTTTAAAGGCTTACAACATGGCTATTAAACCAACCTATCATCATAGGATTTTTATTCCTAATACAATTGCTAGAGAATATTAGGAAGTCTTGACCTAATGACTTGCAATCTTCAATTGCTAATTCTAGATCCTCATTCTACTTAATTTGTTCTGATCCTTGCTTGATCTGATATGTCTATTTTCAAAATTTTGATACTCTAATCTTGATCAACTAAATTCTATAATGTTGTTCTGCTCTTTCTAAGTCTTTACAGCCCTCTCCACTTCACTAGCATTCTCCCATAAACTCTTACGCATACACATGCACACAATAGAGTTTCATCCTTCTTTTAAAGGCTTTGAAGACTTAGGGTTAGGTATGAATCTATGATCAATATTCATTCTTCTTTTCCCACTCAATTCTTTCACTTTTCCTATTGGTTGCATGCCTTCTCCATTTTTCTAATTGGCTGCATGTTGATTACATAGGTAATGTAAAAGATTCTATCTTATCTTCAAGATCCTTTGATATTTACATCTAAGTTTGTGAAGACATAAACTCATATGTTAATTCTATGTTACTTGGCACTTACTAGTTTCTAATGCTTAGCACATATAGGAATTCTATCTCACTTGGCTGCTATAGTAATTCTATTTCACTTAGCATCTATACTTTTCTTGGCATCTATAGTGACTTGAAATCAATTATCACTCGGCACTTGAACTTTTCTCAGCACCTAAAGTTCACTCAACACCTATTGAATCTCTAGCTTGGCAAACATTTTAGCTTAGCTTCTATATTATACTTGGCATAAACTTGAGAATTGGTTAAGTGTGTTGACCCTCAATTATCAAAACTAATTTGAGACCAATAATCTCCCCCTTTGACATGAGTGGCAAAAACACTTAACTAAGAATTATGAATCTTATTTCTATGAGGATACTACACATTCTATTTAGTAGATGTACAAAATTTCAAAAACTTGTTCAAAAATTTTGTATACCTCAAAAGCTCGTAACTCCTCCTGAGCTAATGTGTCATTTTGTAACCAAAATACCTAAAGCTAAATTTGTCTTGTGCTAGTTCCATTATCTACCTTATCATTCCTTTGCCTCTGTTTCTATGTACCCTATTTCTAATTTGTTTGTACTCCCCCTTTGTTTGTACTCCCCCTTTCACATCCTCTTGCAATTTTTGCATCCTTTTGTTTGTATCTCCTTATTACTTCCTCAAAATTTGAATATCTCCCACTTTGGGTATTCTTTATTACCTCCATCAGATAATGTAGTATCTCCCCCATATAGGCCAATGCAGCTAACTCCTTCTGAGTCTGAAGCATTGTTGCAAAATGCTTCTCACTTTGAGTTAGATCTTTAGGTAGCTATGTGCTAGATATCTTAAGATTTTGTTCCAAGCTTAGTATTCTTTAGCTAGTTTCTTGTGTGAAAAATGATGAGTCACACAATTTGGAATACAATGAGAATATATTCTCAAGTATTGTTTTAATTTTCTCAACCTTTTTAGCCTGTTTAACCTATAATAGTGGTATCTCACTAGATATCTTCTCATTAATTTTCATTTGAAATTTCATTTTAGACCACTCTAATAATTTGACATTAGTATCAAGGTCTTCATTTTGTACCTGGTCCACTATGTTGGATAGTTGCTTCACAATGGGCTTTGTTTGATCAAGTACTAGCAAGTTGAATGCATTAAGGAATATGTCTTTGATTTTGACTAATGCTTGTTGTTGTCTATACTCATTTCTAAGTATCTCCTACTTCTTATTTCTCTCTAGTGCCTCTTGCACTTCATTTATCTGTACTAGGCTCATTGTTTTGTAGTCATAACTATGTATGGATATTTTTTTCATCAAGTGCAAGGTCTCCATAGTGAATTACCCTAGCTACCTTGGTGGAGGTTGATTTTGGTGGTAAGATTTGTAGTGGTACTACATCAGTGCTCAGCTATTTGGTAGGAGTCCCTGAGGTAGGCAAGTTTACTAATGTTTGTATTGCCTCTTTCTCTCTTTCCTTGGGGGTTTTCTCCTCTTCCTTCTCTTCTTCTCTACTACTTTGACCACTGACAATAATTTGAGAAGGTGTACCTTGGATTTGTGTTGTAGGAACATCTTGTCCTATCTACTCCTTTGTTGGGTCCTTGGTAGTTATTGTTACTATTACTTTGGGATCAACCTTAGTAGTTGTGTCTTGTGCTACTTTCTCTTTTGGTTGATCATCTATAGCTATGGGAGGTTGTGAAGGTGGTTCTTGTGTGTTCACCTTATCCTTAGTAAACTCTGCTACAACTTTTTGCAATTCTTCCACACTCACCAAAATAGAATTTGCGCGCAATTGTGATTGGAATGTGGTTTGGTGAAGGATCTTTTTGAGATCCGCTATAGTTAGTGGATTGATGTTCTAACCTAAGGTGTTAGGAACATCCTTCATAGTCACAATTTTTATAGATTTAGGAACTATATGTGGAGGACTTGGTGGTGGAAATTGGGTGTCTTGGACACTTTGTTCTAGCTTCTCCTCCTTAGTTATTGCCTCTTCACCTTGTTGTGTCTTCTCCATTGTTACCTCTTCTTTCTCTTTCTCTCCTTCCTCATCATTTTAATTCTCTTCTTCTTCCTCATCATTTCTTCTCTCAAAGGGATCTTTCTACCCTTCCTTGATTGTAGTCACTCCATAAATCAATTTCCACATCTATGTGGATTTCTTTACAACATCCTCTATCTTATTCTATAAAATACTGAAGGCTCTATATTTGGGTGCAAATTTTCTCCCATGTTTCTTACTAGCCTTACTTATTTGACCTTTTGTAAGGTATGGCATCACATGAGCCAATTTAGACTCCCTTATTTCTTTCTCCATATTAAGGTAATAAGGCCATTTATTTTCTACAATGGAGCTTCGCTCCTTAGGCATAGAGTTGTCAAGTTCAAGTGGGGTAGTCTTGAACTTGACCATCATACTGTAGATAGACTCTTCCACTATGTTTTTTTTCTTCTCTTGAAAATTTATTAAAATCAATTCCTTTTAATCCAGTGAAATTTGCATTTTCCCTAATGTTATTATAGATATTTTCCAAATTAGATTTGGTGGAATGCCTTACCAATCTGAATTGATCATTGTTAGACTCTGTCTTTTCTTCATCTGACTTTGGGGGTGCAACATATTTTATTCTTTTCTTTTGTTTTTCAAGCCCTCCTTGCTCTATGGTGTTTTTCTTCCCCTATTCCTTTGCCACTTTTTTTGTTCCCTTGGTGTTTTCCCTCGTAGGTTTCTTGGCTGGGCTTAGCTTTGTTGCTTTCTTCTTCCCCTTATGATATGCAACTGGCTGTTTCTATGCCTTTCTCTTCTTTGGCTCTAGCTTTGGTGATTCTTGCTCAACACCTTCTTCTTCTGCATCTTCACCCATGCCTTGGGTCAAGGCAAGTGTTTCCTATCTTTTTTCTTCTTCATCATCTTCAACTTCTTTTTCTTCTTCTTCAACTATGCTCTCTCCAAATTTGGCTTTAAGTTTCTTTAAAAGTTTGTCCTTCTTCTTTAGTGTGGAGGCAGTCTTCAACTCCATATCCACTTTTGACCTTACCACATCATGCGTACCAAAATGTGGTGCACTTTTTTTCACTTTCTCAGCTAATAATGCAGTTATAGCCATTGATGCCTCATCTATATTTATTTCATAGTGGAGAGGTCTTAGCCATCTAACTCTTGGTATGGCTACTTATATATAAGTATAATCAATATCTATAAGAAAACATACATCATTTACATGCTTTTATACCAATGAACCTAGTATTCTTAGCCTTTGCTTCATGGTCTTCTTGAAGTCTTCAAAATAGCTAGTCATAAGGCTCTCAAAATTAGCTCCCATTTGTTCTATATATTCATTAACTTGAACTATTATAGACCTATTTTCTTTCCAAGAAACTTTACCAAAAGATGGAAATTCATTCTATACATAGAAAAATATTAAAATCAATAGTGCACCAAACTTGCACTATGCTCCCTTGGTTCTCCTTATTGCTGCTAAATTTTTATTAATTTGTTCCAATTGCAATTCGGCAAGATCATAAGTATGATCCTTTTTCACTACTTTGTAACCCACATCCATTGCAATGTATGGTACACTATTAAGTCTGCTAGATTAGTAAAATTTATGTGCAATAACCCTAACAACAAAGTCAAAAAGAGGGTCTTGAATAGTGTCTATTGTCATTCCTCTCTTGTTCCACTTGGCACCAATGTTCTTTTCAACTGCTTCCTTAGAATTTCTTCTAAGAGTCTTTGTTTGATCTAGGGTTGGGTACCCTATCACTCTATGTACAACCCTTTTTGTAATTTTTATTTGACCATCCTCCAACCATAAACTTACATCATGTATCCTCCTAATCACTATCCTAATCCATTTAGTTTTGAAAATTGTGGGGAATTCTAGGACACATGTCAAACCCTTCTTCTCAACAATTTGATACTCTTCTTTCAATACTCCATTTTCACATAATTTGTCATAGGCTTCTCTCATCTCCATATCTCCTATGGCTCCAATTTTGCAATGGTAACATCTTCTAACATCTTGGACCATAACTACCTTAGGGGGTATTATAGATATCACTCCAATTGGGTTGTTTTTATATGTCACTTCTGGGATTTCCCTAAAATCTAGTTGTTTCACTTCGTTGGATAGTAGTTGAACCTTAAACAACTCTTTTTCTTGTGGTTTCCTAGAGCTAGAAGCCATTTGTGTGATCTAGGGTTTGAAAAAAATGAAATTTAAAACTATGTAGCTTGGCACAAATGTAAATACCTTCAATTCAATGAAACTATGTTGAATCACTATTGAAATTGGCTCAAATGTTGGATTCTCTTCTCTAAAATTGTTCTCCACTCTTCTTCATCTTTTCTCTTTGTTCAAGATGAAGAGAAAATGATTCAAAATGTGATAATATACCCTATTTTCATAGCATTTAATGCTTGGTGGATTTATAGCTATCCACTCAACTTCCTAAGTATTTCTAAAATCTCTCTAAAATCTCCTTCTCTCTTTTCAATTCATTTTGTAATTGTTCATTTTGTATCTTTAGTGTGGAGATCTCAATATCCTTGACATTTAGTTCATGATGTGCATTCATTATTTGGCTTAGGGTGTCTAGTTTGATGTTTGAAATTCTTGCAAGCTCAATTGACTTTTCTTCCAGTCTGTTGGAAAGGTTTTTCTTCTCTTCTTCTAGCATAGCCTTATCTTCAATGGCTCTTTTCTTCTATTAAATTACTTCACAAAGCATCGTGGCTTGCGATTCTTGTTCAAACTTGAGTGTTCTAATTTCTTCTACTTGGGCTATATTCTTCTCCATTAGGTCTATTATTGCTACATCAAACTCTTTAGAATCTCCATTTGTAAATAATTTTGATGTGTTGATCTCTTTGTATTGTGTATCATTCTTAGCTATGGAAATATCTCTTCTTCTCTTGATTCTTCCAAAGTGTGTAGAGAAAGTTGTACATCAATTGGTTGATTCTCTATGATCTTCCCAAGTTTGTAAACTTCTATTTCTAGATCTTTTCTCCAAGCTATAAGGCTCCTCCTGGTGAGAACTTGGCTTTGATACCAATTGTTGGAATTTACAAGTGGGATGATTTACTTCTGAGAGGGGGGTTAATTAGAAGTAACTAACTTTAACCTTTTCAAATCCTTTTAGTTGAAATCATTTAAATGCATCTAATTCATCTAATAAACATGAAAGTAAAGACATGCATAAAAATAGATAAAACAAGATTTTGGTAACCCAGAAGCCCTTTAAAATGAGAATGTAAAACTAGGGTGGGGATGACACCCATAAAGTATCACTACAATATTATGTAACTATTTAAGGTTACAAAGTTTGACCACTTCCAATGGCCTGTCCTATGAAAGGCCTATCCTATTAAAGACTTTACACCCTGGTAAAAGTGACTTGGTTAAAGGATTTAAAAACACTCTCTTGGAATGTTACCCTATAAAGGATTTAACACCTTGTTTAAAGGCTTACAACATGGATTTTAAACCAACCTATCATCATAGGATTTTCATTTCTAATACAATTGCTAGAGAGTATTAGAAATCTTGACCTGATGACTTGCAATCCTCAATTGCTGATTCTAGATCCTCATTCTGCTCTATCTATTCTGATCCTTGCTTGATCTTGTATGTCTCTTCTCAAAATTTTGATACTCTATTCTTGATCAACTAAATTCTACAATGTTGTTATGCTCTTTCTAAGTCTTTACAACCCTCTACACCTCACTAGCATTCTCCCATAAACTCTTACTCATACACACACAATGTGGTTTTGTCTTTCTTTTAAAGGCTTCAAAAACTTAGGGTTAGGTATGAATCTGCAATCAATATTCATTCTCCTTTTCCCACTCAATTCTTTCACTTTTCCTATCGGTTGCATGCATTCTCCATTTTTCTAATTGGCTACATGTTGATTACATAGGTAATGCAAAAGATTCAATTTTATCTTCAAGATCATTTGAGATTCATCCTAAGTTAGCTCAAAAATGGTTTACATCTAAGTTTGTGAAGACACAAACTCATATGTTGATTCTGTGTTACTCAACACTTACTAGTTGCTAGCTCGGCACATATAGGAATATTGTCTCCCTCAACTCTTATAGTAATTCTATTTCACTCAACATCTATACTTTTCTTGGCATCTATACTTTTCATCGCATCTATAGTGAGTCAACATCAATTATCACCCAACATTTGAACTTCACTTGGTACCTAAAGTTCACTCAACACCTATTGAATCTCTAGCTCAACAAACACTGTAGCTCAGCTTTTGTATTATACTCAGTGTCAACTTGAGAATTGGTTAAGTGTGTTGACACTCAATTGTCAATACTAATTTGAGACCAATAGAGCCATATATATCTCTTCATCTAGATCACCATGAAGGAAGGTTGTTTTAACATCAAGCTACTCTAAATGAAAAAATTTAGTAGCTACAAGACTTAAAATAGTACAAATAGAAGTCATCTTAGCAATAGGAGAAAATATCTTGTCAAAATCAATGCCCTTTTTTTGTGCAAATCCTTTTTTAACTAAATTGGCTTTAAATCATTTCTTACCTTCATCATCTTCTTTTAACATGTAAACCCACTTATTCTATAAAGC
The DNA here is from genome assembly GCA_028749045.1 of Cupressus sempervirens. Taxonomy (NCBI): domain Eukaryota; kingdom Viridiplantae; phylum Streptophyta; class Pinopsida; order Cupressales; family Cupressaceae; genus Cupressus; species Cupressus sempervirens. The sequence goes on along the minus strand of CM053792.1, from coordinate 799,101,170 downwards.
TCTATTACCTACAGGCAACTTGCATAAATCCCATGTCTTATTCTTTAGCAAAGAGTCTATTTCATCTTTCATAGCAGACACCCACTAAATCTTAGTATCCACCTACACAACTTCATCATAACATTTAGGTTCACTAGCATCAGTAAGTAAAATAGAATACAAAGAGGGAGAAAATCTTTCTAGAGGTCTAATATTCCTTGTTGATTATCTAACATTCATTGGTGTATGTGGTATTTTTTGTTGATATTTTTTCACATCATGAGGAATGGTTGGAACATCATCTTTTGGAGTATCATCCAACACTACATAATCATCTTCTTTCTTCTTATGTTTCTGCAACAAATCTTTGTACAACACTTTCTCATTAAATATGACATCTCTGCTTCTTAGAATTTTATGATTTTCAAAATCCTAAAGCCTATAACCAAATTTGTTAATACCATATCCAACAAATACACATTTCTTTGACTTAGCTTCTAGCTTTGTTCTATTTTCAGAATCTATGTGAGCAAATGCTTCACAACTGAAGGTCTTAAGAAAAGAATAACTCACCTTCTTACTATTCCATGCTTCCTCTAAAATACTACAACCCAAAGGAGTATAGGGACCTTTATTAATAAAATATATAGAAGCATTAACAACCTTCACTCACATGTGTAAGGGCAACCCAACATGCAACCTCATGCTCCTTGCACGCTCCATTATAGTCCTATTCATGTATTTAGCCACTCCATTTTTCTATGGAGTCCTTGGTATAGTTTTCTATCTACAAATACCATTAGTGGAGAAGTAATCTTCAAATTCATAACAACAATATTCACCACCATTATCAAATCTAAGACATTTTAATTTTTTACCAGTCTCATTTTCAATCAAGCATTTCCATTTCTTAAAAGTTTGAAATACATCAAATTTAAATCTAAGGAAATAAATCCATACTTTTCTAGTTGTTTCATCAATAAATGTAACATAATAATGAGAGCCCCCAAGGGAAGATACCTGAGTCAATCCCCATACATCAGTATGCACAAGCTCTAATTTCTCCTTTTTGTTTTCCTTCCCAGTCTTCACAAACCTCACTCTCCTTTGTTTTCCATACACACAACTTTCAAATAAATCCATATTAACATATTTTAGACATAGTAAAATATTCTTTGAATAAATTAATTTAATACCTCTCTCACTCATGTGTCCAAGTCTATTGTGCCAAAACATGGTATTAGAATTTACAACAGGTATTTGTTCTCCCTGCTAAATAGCAACAATTGTTCCTGAACATTCATTTTTCTTTGAAACAATGAAAATAGAAGGAATGAAATGACCTATAAAAAGATATAAGGTGCCCAATTTCACACCTTTTTCTACTATAAGGGAACCTTTTGTAACCTTCCAATTTTTATCATTAAAAGTAACTACACAACTCTCATCACTGAGTTTCCCTACTAAAATTAACTTCCTACTCAGCCTTGGAAAATGTCTTACCTCATGTAGTAGCCAATGTTCTACAACTTAATCTTAATTTTTCCCTTCCAACAATCTAGTAGGGATCATTATTCCCCAAATAAACAAGTCCAAAATCCCCGTCGACATAATCAATGAAATAACCTCTATGAGGTGTAGCATAAAATGAAGCACAAGAATCTAAAACCTAGGAATCATCAACACTTTCTAAAGATAGAAGCAAAGCATACTCCTCAAATTTGTTGCTTACCATATTTTCCTCCTTGTCTTCATCTAGTTTATCTCCTTCATTTTTCTTTTTATTCCAATAATCTTTCTTTTTGTGCCCTGATTTCCTATAGTACCAGTAGTCATTCGTTCCTCTTAATTGAGACCTCCTCCCCTTTCACTTTCCTCTTGATTTCCCATGACTTCCAGAATTAATTCATCTCTTAGTCATTCTACCCCTACTGTGTGCATTCAAAGCACTTCCTAATGTAGATCCATCTAAGGTTTTCCTATGAGTTTTCTCACTCAAAACAACACTGATCACATCATCATATTTTAGGGTACTAGATCCAAGAACAAAATTACTCACAATCATTACCAAGTCATTCCATCTTTCAAGGAAAGAACACAAAATCAAGAGAGCTTTAATTTCTTCATCAAAATTGATACCCACAGAAGATAACTAACTAGTAATAGTATTAAAATCATTTAAATGATCTACAATAGATCCACCTTCTACCATTTTCATATTAAATAAATGCTTCATGAGAAATACCTTGTTTGAAGCAGAGGGCTTTTCATACAGTGTCGCTAGGGTTTTCATCAACTCTTTTGTTGTTTGACTTTTGTAATATTAAATTCCATTGATGGTGTTAGGCATAATCAAATGCTTCCAAGTGCCTTTCTCCCCATAAGATCCCATTCATCATTTAACATAGATCCCTAATTCTTGGCTTTGCCTTCTAATAGCTTCCATAGATCCTTTTGATACAGATAGTCTTCCATTTGCATCTTCCATAACTAGAAGTTCTTCCCATTAAACCTATCAACCCTCAACTTACCCTCATCTACCATCACTCTCACTCAACTATGAGACTCCCACTCAACCATGAGACTTTCTTGTAGAAGATAATTGAAAACAACCTTGCTCTAATACCACTTGTTAGGAATAAATCACAGATAAAAATAACAATTACATGCAAATATAATCAATATCATAAAATAATAGATCACACAAAAAAGAACACAAGACACCAAAATTTAACATGGTTCACCCAATCCATGGGCTACATCCACTAAACATCAAGTCCAATATTATTATGATCTAATGATTACAACCTAATTACAATCCATAATCCCTTACAACTCAATACTATCACAAGAACCAAATTTCACATCACGTTATAAAACAATCCCTAACCCTAAGCCCTTTTATACAAGTATTTTTACAACTTTAGGGTTATAACTAATAATTACATGTTAGCCAACAATTTTGATAAAATAGGGCCCAATTAATTATTTTCAAACAATTTATGAAGTATGTATAGTACTTTCCTGACTAGTCACCACAAACTAACAAAAAGAATAAGATAAATAACATGAACACACGAAACACTAGAATTTAACATGGAAATCCAATTTGAAAAAAATCACCAATGTAACTAGTTACTATTTTTCACTCTTCTAAACTTAGCCCTATTAGGATCCAACCCTGTTAAAGGTTACAAAACACACTATTAGACATGACCTTGTTAGAGGATTTAATCACCTTGCTAGGAGTGGCCTTGCAAGAGGTCTTAAAAAAATTCAATGGAATTTCCACCTTGTTAGAGAATTTACAGCTACCTATTAAACCAACTCTATTAAGAGATTTTAGATCACTACTACAATGATTAGAGAGTAACAATGAAATGACCTAATTGCAATGCAACTAGATTGGTGAATCTAGATCTCTTTTTTGCTTAAACTTGATCCTTCTTGATTGAATATTACTTTTTATCTCCACAAGGATACCTGCTTATCCTTCAAGTTTACTCCCTTTTCTTCTTCTTAATTTAATTGACACACTTACGTGCACACACACACACACACAGACACACTTCATCATCATAGTTGGCTAGAAATAATACATAAAGTAATTAAGCTTCATATGCCAAAACAAGAAAAATCCTTCGCAAGCTGATCCTACTTGGTAGAAACTAACTTTAGAATAATTCTCTATATTAACCAATAGAGGCTCAGTTAATACTACAAACTTGCAAAAACCCTTTGGCAACTAAGTCAACTTAGTGAACACTGACTCTATGCAACTTTTCTTTCATTAACCAAGTGAGCTCAGTTAACACTCTTTTTTACCTCAATTCTTTCGATGCCTAAGCGAGCTTGGTAGACACTATCATCTATTTCGAGTAAACCTATTAACACTTGGTAGATAAGAAAAACTATCTTCATTGACCAAGTGAGCTCAGTAAGCATTGTCTATCAACTGATATGACATTTGTGTAACATCAAAGACAACACATAATTAACCAATTATATCCAATGATCTCCCTCCTTGGCATTGATGGCAACACAACATGTCATAGGACAATGAAATTTTGAGAATAAGACTCTCTTTGACAAAAAGTTTCTCCCTCTTTGATTTTACAAAAGAACTTCTTCTTTATGCTGAATTCTTCCTTTTCAAACTTCTCCCTCTACAAAATTCAAATTTCTCCCTATACGAAATTTGAGAAGGATAAAGATATGACAGTAAAATTCTCCCTCTTTGATAACACATGCCAAATTTGTATCAATGTACCTTGAGTACTGATTCATATACAATATTAGCTTGACTATCTTGCATCAACTCATTGATTTTAACTTGGTTCTTGTTGATTCATCACTAAAATTTATTTAGTGAGCTTTAGATATGGGAATGACACCTAGCTTACCTCTTAGATGTAGGAATGCATCCTTAGCTAATGGCTTGGTGAATATGTCTACAATTTTTTCTTTTGTATGGACATATTTCAATTTGATTTCTTTTTCCTACACCAATTCTCTAATAAAGTAATATTTTATAGCAATGTGCTTTGTTTTGAAATGCATCATTGGGTTCTTTAATATTTTAATTGTTCTAGTGTTATCACAATACATGACTACTAGCTCTTTTATTTCAACCTTCATTCCTTCTAGCAATTGTTTCAACCAAACAATGTTAGAACAATTCAGTTCTATTGCTAAATACTCTCCTTCTACTATAGATTGGGATGTGCAATTTTGCTTCTTGCTTATCCAAAATACCAACCTTTTACAAAGAAAGAAAGCTCCACCACTTGTACTTTTTCTATCATCAAGATTTCTTGCCCAATCAACATCAATGAATACCTTTAGGTCTAGGTTTCCTCCAAGTTTGTACCATAATCCATAGTCCTTAGTACCTTTTAGATATCTCAAAATTATTTGATTGCCATCATATAATTTTCTCTGGGTTTATTTGAGAATCTTGCCACTATCCCAACTACTAAAACAATATCAAGCCTTATGTAAACTACATACTGAATGTTTTCAATCACTGATCTATATAAGGTTTGATCTACTTATTTGGAGTCATCATCTTTGGTAAGATTAAGTCTAGTACACATGGGGGTACCAAATAGTTTAGAATCTTCCATACCAAACTTTTTGAGTATCTCTTTTACATACTTGGATTGGGTGATATAGATATCATCCTTGTTCTGTTGTATTTACAATCCAACAAAGAATTTTATTTCACCAAACATGGACATCTCAAACTCTTTGTTCATTTGTTCTAAAAATGCTTTATATAGATCATCATTTCCTATAAATAGAGTATCATCCACAAATATTTCTACCAACTCAATTTTGTTTATCTAGTCCTTCCTTAATGTACAAACTACTATTATCATTTATTTTTTGAAAACCAATCTATATCAAGTAGTTATGTAGTCTTTCATAACAACCTCTACGAGCTTGTTTGAGACCATATAGTACTTTGTGTAATTTATAGACCATATCCCTTTTGTCAGGATCAAAAAAACCTTCTAGTTGTTCAATGTAGATTTCTTCAACAAGAATTTTATTTAGGAATGCAAATTTAACATCCATTTGATATACTTTGAATTCTCTGTGTGTTGCACATGCAAGTAGGGTCCTAATTGTATATGAGCAATGTTAGTATGCTAATAGAAACCAAATTTAAATAAAGTTTCTACAAACTAAACAAAATTCATAAACTTCAAGATAGACTAAGATGAGCTCTCAATTGAGAATAATGAGCCATTAATGGGCTCTCTCAATGAGAAGCTCTCTTGTTGAGTAGCTTTGTCTAAATAGATAGGATGTATGCTCAAGCTTTATGCTTCAAAAAGGGCTTCAAATGGAGTTGGAATTTGGGTGTGAGCATATGGTTTTGATGTAAAATGACTTCTTAAAATTGCATTATGACTTTACTTCATGGATTGTGTTGTTTTGCAAAGGGGAAGGATCCAATTTATAGGCAAGAGGCCTGAGGGTTTGAGGGCTAAGATGCAAGGATGAGAAAAAGCTCATGGAGGGCTCAGACTGCATGAGAGGAGAGCACATGGATTGTGCTTCCTTATAGCCAATCAAGGAGTGACACATGTCACATGGTGAGAGGATAGAGGAAAGGGGAAGGATGAGTCAACAAAGGAGGCTCAAGGGATAAAATCTTCATAAAGACCCTCATAATGGCTTGTAAGAGCAATAAAAGGGCTTGAAAGAGTCATTTATGGCCTATTGGGCTTCATAAAGTTTTATGGTTGAGATATTTTGAGGGAGATGAGAGCAATTTTGACTTGGGCTTGATTAGGAGGGTTTTAAGCTTGCTTAGGATTGTGCAAATGATTAGAGGATGGATTATGATGGTTTAAGATTAGCTTAGGGATAGGCAAGTGGATGGCATTTAATGAGGGTGGGTGAAGGAGGAGATATTTGTTAACTTTGGCTTGGGTTAGTAAGTCTTAACCCATTTTTAAGGAATGTGACAAGGTTAAGAGGGAATTAGGATTAGGTTTAAAGACATCTTCTAGAAGAGTCTAGACTTTGGATGAGGATAAAGACTTTCTAGAATAGTCTAGAACTTCCTAGGATGAGGATGAAGACTTTCTAGAAGAGTGTAGAACTTCTTAGGATGAGGATAAATTAGATTTTTAGGTAATAAATAAATTTTTATTTATTTCAAGGGTTTGGGTTGAAGAGATATTTATTAAAACATTTTTAATAAACATGAGGATTAATATTTAATCTTAATTAAATATTTTGAGTTGGGATTAGGCGTAGGAAATGATGGGATTAGCGTTTAATCAAAATTAAAGAAGGATTAGAAGATTTTGGAAGAGGTTAGTGGTCTTAAGAAAATTGGCCAAGTTTTGGGCAAAAAATAATTTTTTAATTTATTTTGAGTTTTTTGGTCAATTTATTAATTAAATAATTAATAAATAAGGAAATAATGTTTAAATAAAATTTAAACATTTTTGGGAGGGATTCCTTAATTAAATATTTTTAATTAAGATAAAGGGATTTAATGGCATAAGAATAAATAAATAAATAAATAAATTAATTAATTAATAAATGATGATGTCATCAATAATTTTTCAGAAAATAAAAATACTTTATTTTCTAAAGGTTTTTAGGTGTCTACATTTTTCCCCTCTTTGATGTGATGCCGCAAGTGGCATGACATCAAAGATAAGAAAATAAGATGCCCAAGGCTAGAGCGGAAGAGGAGAGAATGGACTGTGAGATGCCCCCTCAAGAAGGCGGCAGGGAGAGAAAGCGAGGCTCGATGGCTTCTTGAAAAGTACAAGAATCCAAGACGAGCAAGAAGACTCAGATTGGAAAAGAGAAGGGGCTGAATTAGCTCAAACTCTCACTATGGGAGAATGATAAAGGAGAATCAGATGCACAAGAGGAAGCAAGCTTAAGACTTTAGGGAAGGTGGAGGATGAAGGAGCGGAGGGCTATAAAAGGGAATCCAGGATAGGGAGATGGATGAGGGGATTATAAACTTGATGCAATAGGATTTCAAAGAGTCAGATTGGCAGAAGATGGGTTTCGGAGATCCCTAGGACTAGTATTGTGGATCTCGAAAGATGAGGCTTGGTGGATTGATTTGGATTGGTGGATCCCTAAGACTAGGATTGTGGATCTCTAAAGCTAAAGGTGAGGAGTGATTCAAAGAGATACTGATGCATAAGCTGGGGTAGAAGAGACAGATGTTGGATATGGATGGGGGATAATGGAGATGAAGGAAAACCATTGAAGCTTTTTGAGCGGTGGGATACTTCAAAGGGAAGTAGCACCATGTAGTTGAGCACTAGATTTGCTATAGGACTGTTGGTTAATTGCCAAGGTTACCAAGAACATCAAGGCCTTTTAACCAACTGTCCAAAGGACTGATGAACTAACTCAAAACAAAGACGCAAGGATTGCCCCAGTATCACACATGAATCCCAGAGGAAGTAGTGTGGAAACAACACTAGGTAACCCAAAAGCAGAAAAGAAAACAAGAAAAAGACATGATCAAGACCTTATGCTCTAATTGACCCATTCACAGTATACCATGATATGAAAGATCATGGAAACCTTGAGGAGGGAACAAGGAGATTGCTTGGAAAAGATATTTCAAGACCCAATAGGGAAGAGTCCAAATCAAAAGAAAGTGAAAATCCAAAAGAGAACCATTTGCCAATGAGATGGGTAAGACAATGTACTAACAAACCAAGATCAGACATGAGGAAAGCTATAACCTGCAAGGACCTATCGGAGAGCACCTAAGCTGGTGGATTTGGATGAGTGATGCATCTGGCAAGCTAAATTAAGAAAGATAACACTTTGGTGATAGGAAATCTAGCTAAAGGATGCATTGAAATAGCTAACCAAGATGTGCGATGTGTGCAAGATGTTGAACAAGGATGATCTGACATGAAAACTAGATAGATACAATGGTACTAAGCTAAAGAGGATGTACAAGCTGATGGACCAAGATATTTACAAGTTGAAGCTGACCAAGATAGTTACAAGTAGGTAAAAGCTCAGGATGATAGGATAGCGGGATGGTTCAAGTTGGTGCAAGATGCAGAAGCTAAGGATGAGTTGATAGCATAAGATATGGATGTGCAAGGATGCATCCAATGATGATGATAGATTTTGTGACCAAATATAGCTAGAGGAGCAGGATGAGATGGCTAGATAGGATGGTAGATAGCTAGGATTATGATGGATATAAAGAGATGACATTGGGTTTGCATGAGGATAGCCTAGAGCTAGATACCAATGACAAGGGAGGATGGACAAGAAAAGATCTCCAAGGAATATAGTGCCCCCAATCAAAAGATAACATGCGAAAGGAGGTCTTATGATGGATGTGATAGGATTGAAGCTAGGATGGAAAAAGCTGAAGGGGCTAGGGAGATGGATGATAGCTAGGATGGTTGGTTGAAGCTGCAGGAGATAAGTGGATGGTGTGAGATGGAAGATGGAGGGTGGAGGATAGGTGGATAGATTGGAAGATGGAGTTGGATGTCAAGAGATGACCAAAAGGATGAGGGTGATAGTCTAATCTAGGGATGGCAGGATTACGCATGATGCTTGTTTGCCAAGTTTTCATCATGGTACTTGTCCAACGCGCTTGAATTGCCAAGTTTTCACCAGTGGACGCTTTATTTTTATTTATTATTTTTTGGCTTTTTCACTTTGGACTTAGCTGGAATGATTATGGCTTTCTTCAGCTATTTTATCTTTTTTGGGATTTTTCACTGGCTGTTGAAATGTTTAATTTTGTTGCTAGTTGTTGGTACACCGAATGTGTGATTTATGCAATAGATTGGATTAGATGGGATTGATGGTAGGAGTTGGAGGGATGAAAAGGCTGGAAAGGAGCATGAGATGGAGATGCTTGTAGGATCAACATTGGCACATGTTGGGGCAGGTGTAAAAAGAGTAGATGGGGAATAAATGGTAGATGGGGGCTTGATGGAGGATTTGTGGAAATGTGCTTGGGGATATAGGCACCCAAGATGGAGTTAGGAGATGGGGGACACGAGTCATTGGATGGGGGATTAGCAATGGTGGATGCCATTATGCATTGGGTTTCAACTTTTTTCTTTGGGATCCACATGGTTTTGGATTTTCTTTTCATAGGCTTTTGCATTGTTTTGCATTCTTTGATTGGATTTTGCCTTTTTGGAGTATGTTTTTTAGAATAGACATATGATTGCCTAGGATGTGGATTTTTAGCTTTATGCATTTTGAAGTTGGCATTCACATTGTTGTGGTAAGCTTTGGGAAGATGGTTATGAGAAGCTTTGCGAGATGGAGAGGATATGTAGGAGCTTATAGTGGGAGGATGATGATGGATGATGTGCCTCGATATGTGCCTTTGCTGATCTTGCATAGGAATGGAGGAAATAGGATTTTAATGATGGCTGATAGGAGGATGGAGGATGGTAGATTTTGGGACATAGGGACCCAAAATGGATTTAGCAGATGAAGGGGGGATATGGTAGGTTGTTTTAGGTTGCAAAGATGGTGGAGGGGGGATGACATAAGATTTCTTGAAGGAGTGATGGGAGGCTAGCATGGGGGGTTTGGAGATAGGCTTGGTTTGGGGTTGTGGTGTACCAACACCTTTAGATGGTGAGCCTTTGGATACATATCCAAGACCATGAAATCTTAGATTTTTTTGTGCAATAATAGGCTTTCTGATTCCTTGCTCTTGTTGTCCTAAACCTTGACCTTGATAATGCCATTGATTGAGCATTTGAACTAGCTGAGGATACTTTTTGCTTGCAAAAAATGGTGGAAGTGCTTTATCAAATGTACTACAATAGGGAGATACTATTCTTAATTCTTCTGCTGAGAGGAGGCCACTATGGATGAATGTAAGTGAACCAAGAGGGTATATTATAGATTGTGAAATAGCTTGGATAGGTGGTAAGATGGAAGAATGGAGTGGAGGAGATGGTAGGATAGGATCTTGATTTAGCTGATGGGATGAATAGATATCCTGCAGTAGAGGAGGTATGGCTTGAGGTTTTGGAGATGGAGGGGATAGTGACTGCACTATGGATGGAATACATGGTACGATGATATCTTCATTTATGCTTTGGGGGATGTCAACATGCTTTTGGGTAGGATCTTGATAGGATTGGTTTGGAGTGGATGGTGCGATAGGAGGTGAAGGGATGGACTCTTCAAAGGTAGAAAATGGATAGATGGGAGATTCAGTAGTGGAGATGGGTGAGTAGAAGATGGATGTATAAGGGTCATTATGGGAGATTTGGGAAATGCTTGGAGGTGATCTGGATAGGATTTGGAGGGTTTTGACAGATGGTGGGATTTTGATGCTTGCGGGAAGTGGAAGGATTTTAAGCAATTTGATGGATGGTATGGGGATGATAGCTATGGGAGATGGAGGTGATATTATAGATGGGGAAGCTTCATTACTAACTACTTCACATGGTTGGATTAGATGACATGGCTTATCGACTGTTGGAGGCAAGTTTTCTTATATTTCCTCTAGGAGATTCCTTGGAGACTCGTGTGTTGGAGGTGGAGGTGGATTGACAGGAATAGCTAGTGTGATGGGGGTGGAAGATTGGAAACTTGGTTGATTGGGTGATGGAGGAGAAGCTGGGATATAAGATGGCATGACTAGATAGTTTGGAAGAATGCATGGATTTTGTGGGATGCTTGGGGGAATGTTTCTAAGGCTTTCAATATACCTATCATAGTCAACAAGATTTTCATCATCATTGGAATAGGAGGTGGCAGGAGCAAGGACAATATGACCGAACACATCATGATAGGTTTGGGATTTCATGTTTTGATGATGAGTCGGATGGGGATGGGGTCTTGCATATGGATGAACATGCAAGCTCATGGTTAGATTTGGATTAAGTGTAGATTTTGTATTGGTTGATGAAGGATTTCCTAGGGAGAGTCAAAGCTGTATGACAGACCTAAGGAGGATTGGCTGGAGATTTTTGGCTTTCCTGTGGATGGAAGACTTCAAGGGCATGCTGTCAAAAAGTGAGAGTTTTACTTTCCTATGCACTGGATTGGTGGAGATTGTGTCAACTTAAGGAAAGACTAATGATCCTATGGGCATGACATGAGATTGACCACTTGTGGATCCCAACCTTTAGCTCAAGGTGATAAGGGATAACAAGTGACAAAGATAGATTACCCTAGACAAAGCTTTGTCAAAGGGATAACCTTGGTGAGGCTGGTGGATTGGTCGAATTGATTGGATATCAAATTCTAGCAGAATGACAACAACTCTCTAAAGGCTTGGGTGTGATTTTGGATTGAGCTGCTAGTTGGTTGGGGGAGATGATTTGGAGAGACTTTAGATTTGGGATTATTCTAAAGCAAGGAACTAGATAGATTCAGTTGCAGTGGGGGAGCTTGGATGATTTTCTGATAAGGCAGTGACTACGCTAAGTATGCCTTGAGCTAGGAGATTTTTTCTTTTTTGGGATTTTGACCAAAGTTGGCAAACATTCATTCAAAAGCTATGAACAAACAAGCAGACAAAATTTTGGAGCAAGCACATCAAACACACCAACATCCTAGGAAGCTTTCTACAAGGATGAAATTTGTTATAGCTAGGGAGTCCTCGATATATGCAAGGTACATGAGGCCCAAATCCGTAGATGAAACCAAAAAGATGTCACATAGCCGAGAGGAGCAGTAACCCACTTCTCCTCTTTCACTTCTCAAGGGTATAAAGTTCCTTGAGGCTTAGCCCGAGTAACAAAATCTTGATTCCAAGAGAGGTGTCTTTGGATTCACCTCTCGATTTTTATACTCCGCCGAAATGCTGGAGTTGAGGTCATCCCAAGGGATGATGAAATCCCCAAGCAGGCCTCCTAAAAAGTGTAAAACAAGACCACATACATGATCTTGGGCTTTAAAAGACACACATTTATTCCAATTGATGATTTATATTTTGTAAGCTATGATTGAAGACACTTGTGATTATGGCATACAATGTTCATTCCAATTTCACAGCATCATCAGCATAATGAAAGTTGAGAGATCATCAACATAAGAAATGTGAGCGTCATTGAAAATGCGTCCAAACCACTCAATGTTCATTGATTGTTAGGCATTCAAGATTGAGTGTGAGTTTGTTTTAAGACCAAAAAAAAGATGTGTGAAACTTGATTGCCAAGTGCGTGCCTAGAGGCCCTCCATGTCAAGATTTGTCCAATTTTTATGCCCAAATAAAGTGTGAGCGAGATTAATGTGCATTCAAGAAATTTTCTAACTTAGAAAAACTACTAAAGGCCCAAGTGAGTGGAGTTTGATCTTTGTGGAGCACTTAATACCCTCTTAGGTAGACCCATCCCCATAAATGGCACTGAGATTGCAACCAATGGTTAAATTGATGGGTGATTAAAGAGGGTGAGTCCAACTACAAACTTACTCAAAGCATCTTTATTAGTTTTTATAACTTAGAAGATTTCAAAAATGTGGATTCTTTTTATGCCCCAAAAGATGATTATTTGATCTATGACATTCAAGATTAGATTTGTTTTTTTAATCATGCATTCATAAAAAAAACAAACTTGATTTTAATCCATGGCACTCAAGAGTGATTTTAGCAACATGCATTCAAATACAAGTGATTAAACATTCAAGTTTTTTCCTTTGAGCATTCAAGATTTGAGATTTTGTGTATTGTTTTAAGAACTTTGAAGTGCTTTGTTTTAACCTTAGATCATTCAAGATTGTTTTGGACTCAAAAGTGAAAACGAATCTTTGGACTTTGGTCTTCATTCAAGATTTTGTGTTCTAGTTTGCATATTTTAAGCCCAAAAATGATATTCCTAGGTTGTTTTGATCATGAAAAACCTAAGAAACATTCAAGATTTTTCAACAAGACATTTGTTTGGAACAAATAACAAAGCTTTTAGGACAATTTTTGGCAACCATTTAGGACTCTTAGTTTTCATGAGATTTTTAAAAGAACTTTAAAATATTTTCAAATGAGGTTCATTTTATCCTTGATTGATGCTTTGAGTTTGATTTAGATTTTAGTGTGCACTTAGTGTTGATTTTGAACCTTTTGAAATGGAAACTTGAAGTTCTTTTTAAATTCTCAAAAATGAAGTGTTCTTAACTTTGCATGAATCCATCTAAAACCTTGATGTTGCAAGGATAAAAATGATTGGATTGGTTTAGTTTCACTTGTTAAAAGATTTTTTTTTTTTTGTAAATTTTTAATTTTTTAATGGATTTAAGTATGATTTGGGGGTTCATTTTAAGCACTAAAAAGAAGTGTGTATGATTTTGCTTCCTTAAAAAAAAATGGCCAAGATCTCCCACAAGAAGAAGAAGAAGAAGTAGATGGAATAAGAAGAATATATACAAGAAGAGGAAGAAGAATTCTAAGTGCTTTGTCCACCTATAAGCTTGAAAAATCTGCAAATACTATGAGATAGACTATGAGTTCCTTTGTCTTCTTCATACTCATGTGGACCTACAAAACCAAGTTATGCAATCCTACCAATCACAAAAACAAGCAAAATTAGCCAAAATTAGCAAATGACATACAAAACTTGACTAAAAAAGCTAATGAAGATGACCCATGCGGGGTCCCACCGGGCGTGCCAAAATGTATATGAGCAATGTTAGTATGCTAATAGAAACCAAATTTAAATAAAGCTTCTACAAACTAAAAAAAATTCATAAGCTTCAAGATAGACTTAGATGAGCTCTCAGTTGAGAATAATGAGCCATTAATGGGCTCTCTCAATGAGAAGCTCTCTCATTGAGTAGCTTTGTCTAAATAGATAGGATGTATGCTCAAGCTTTATGCTTCAAAAAGGGCTTCAAATGGAGTTGGAATTTAGGTGTGAGTGTATGGTTTTGATGTAAAATGGATTCTTAAAATGGCATTATGACTTTACTTCATGGATTGTGTTGTTTTGGAAAGGGGAAGGATCCAATTTATAGGCAAGAGGCTTGAGGGTTTGAGGGCTAAGATGCAAGGATGGGAAAAAGCTCATGGAGGGCTCAGATTGCATGAGAGGAGAGCACATGGATTGTGCTTCCTTATAGCCAATCAAGGAGTGACACATGTCACATGGTGAGAGGATAGAAGAAAGGGGAAGGATGAGTCAAAAAAGGAGGCTCAAAGGATAAAATCTTCATAAAAACCCTCATAATGGCTTGTAAGAGCAATAAAAGGGCTTGAAAGAGTCATTTATGGCCTAGTGGGCTTCATAAAGTTTTATGGTTGAGATATTTTGAGGGAGATGAGAGAAATTTTGACTTGGGCTTGATTAGGAGGGTTTTAAGCTTGCTTAGGATTGTGCAAATGATTAGAGGATGGATTAGGATGGTTTAGGATTAGCTTAGGGATAGGCAAGTGGATGGCATTTAATGAGGGTGGGTGAAGGAGGAGATATTTGTTAACTTTGGCTTGGGTTAGTAAGTCTTAACCCATTTTAAAGGAATGTGACAAGGTTAAGAGGGGATTAGGATTAGGTTTAAAGACATCTTCTAGAAGAGTCTAGACTTTGGATGAGGATAAAGACTTTCTAGAATAGTCTAGAACTTCCTAGGATGAGGATGAAGACTTTCTAGAAGAGTCTAGAACTTCTTAGGATGAGGATACATTAGATTTTTAGGAAATAAATAAAGTTTTATTTATTTCAAGGGTTTGAGTTGAGGAGATATTTATTAAAACTTTTTAAATAAACATGAGGATTAATATTTAATCTTAATTAAATATTTTGAGTTGGGATTAGGGGTAGGAAATGATGGGATTAGCCTTTAATCAAAATTAAAGAAGGATTAGAAGATTTTGGAAGAGGTTAGTGGTCTTAAGGAAATTGGCCAAGTTTTGGGCAAAAAATAAATCTTTTATTTATTTTGGATTTTTTGGTCAATTTATTAATTAAATAATTAATAAATAAGGAAATAATGTTTAAATAAGATTTAAACATTTTTGGGAGGGATTCCTTAATTAAATATTTTTAATTAAGATAAAGGGATTTAATGGCATAAAAATAAATTAATTAATTAAATAATTAATTAATTAATAAATGATGATGCCATCAGGAATTTTTCAAAAAATAAAAATACTTTATTTTCTAAAAGTTTTTAGGTGTCTACATTTTGCCCCTCTTTGATGTGATGCCGCAAGTGGCATGGCATCAAAGATAAGAAAATAAGATGCCCAAGGCTAGAGCAGAAGAGGAGAGAATGGACTGTGAGATGCCCCCTCAAGAAGGCGGTGGGGAGAGAAAGCAAGGCTTGATGGCTTCTTGAAAAGTACAAGAATTCGAGATGAGCAAGAAGACTCAGATTGGCAAAGAGAAGGGGCTGAATTAGCTCAAACTCTCACTATGGGAGAATGATAAAGGAGAATTAGATGCACAAGAGGAAGCAAGCTTAAGACAAATTCAAGCATTTATATGCCTTACTTCTACAAGAATATCTTAAGAATATACCTTCATTACCTTTCACATCAAACTTTCCTTTTCTAAACTCTTTCAAGATATAAAATTTACTGCCAAATACTTTTAGGTAACATACATTGGGTTTGCAGCCATTACATAATTCATAGGGAGTTTTATGTGAGTCCTTCTTTAACTGAACTGAGTTCAAAGTTTGAACTGCAATGCTAATGGCTTCTTTCCAATCTTTGATAGCAACATTCTTTACAATCATTAGAGTCCTTGCACAATCCATGATGGATCCGTTTCTTCTTTTAGTTATTCCATTCTGCTCAGGAGTACTATGGGCTAATACTTGCCTTTTGATTCCTCTTTCAATGTAGAAATTATTGAATTCATTGGAGATGAATTCACCACTTGTTTCAGATCTTAAGCATTTCAATCTTTTTCCTATTTCTTTTTCTACTCTTGCTAGATACCATTTGAATTTCTCAAATGCTTCTAACTTTTCTCTAAGATACATTATAGTCATCATTCTAGAGTAGTCATCAAAAAAAAGAATAAAGAATTTTTCTCCACTATAAATTTCTATTCCAATGGTTCAACATAGGCTAGTATGAAAAATTTCCAAAACATTTTTAAATTGATAGTTTTTGCTCTTAAAACAAGTCTTTCCCATTTTGCCAATCAGACAATTTTTGCATAATCCAACATTTAGTTTCTTCAAACTAGGGATACCTCTTACTTTTCTAAATTTTCTTATCTTGACCATATTATCAAAGTTTACATGACATAGTCTTCACTACCATAACCAACTTTCTTCCATTTGAGTAGTAAAAAATGAGCAATGAGCAAGATCAAGATAAAATAGGTTACCTCTTATTTGTTTGCCTAATCCAATTAGATTCCCTTTGTCATCTAGAATTCTCACCTTGATATGTATGAATTCTACCTTGAATCCAATGTTTATTAGCTATGTTTTAGTCTTTCAACCCAACAGGCATTTTCACATACAAGTTCATTGGTTAATGAGATTTGACCTTTCCCTTTTATGGAACAAGGTTCATTATTTCCAAACCTTACACTAGCTCCATCATAATGTTCAAAGTGTTTAAATTTTGTTTTGTCTCCAGCCATATGATGTGAACATCCACTATTTATGATTCATGTGTCATTTTTACTGACATGTGAGATAAGTGCCATCTTATCTTCTTCTTCATCAGATTCATCTTTTATAGGAAAGTATACTATCTCATATTCACTATTATCAAAATCTTTAGCCATAAAACAAGTCTTCTTACCTTTTTCTTTGAAGGATTTCTGACTTTTGGATTCCTTCTTTCCTTTGTACTTGTGGCTCTTCTTCTCATCCTTTCTTTCTTTGTTTGGGAACCTAGCAACAATATGACCAATCTCTTCACATGAAAAGAAAATTAAAGAAATCTTACCTTTTTACTTTCCTCTTTCTCTAGAATATTTTTTGCAAGTAAAGCTTTGATAACTTCAAGGTCATTATTAGAACTTTCCTCTATTTCCTCTTCACTTTCTAATTGAATGTCCTTTGTTTTCTTACCTTTTTCTTTGAGTGAAAGTTTAGCTTCAAATGCAAACTCAACATTTTTGGAAGCTGGAACATAATTGTCAAAGTTGTCTAGCTCAAAAGTTGTCAATCTTCCTACTAAGGCATCCAAACATAATTTGTGATTTGGGTCACATCTCTATTCTTGAATAGCAGATACTTTAATTGCATAGATATGAAGCAAATTTTTGAGAACTTTACTTATAGCAATTTCTTCCTCGATTTCTCCTCTAGAAGCTCTAATTGCACTGACACTAGCTCTGATTCTTTCCACAAATTTGGCAACATTTTCATCTTCTCTCATTCTTATATGATCAAATTTCCCTCTAAGGCTTTTTTCTTTGGCTCTCCTTACATAATCATCACCACCATAGATGTCCTTTAGCTTGTTCCACATATCAAAAGTAGTTTTAGAGTCTTTGATCTTATCAAATTCATCATAGCTAAGAGAAAATACAATATCAATCATCATGATTTTATGGTTCTTTTTCTTAGCAAGATCTTCAATAGATAATGTACCGATAGGAGTTTTGTATTCTTCATCAAGGTATTTGCAGCCTGAATCACTAATGGTGGCTAGAAGAAGTCTCATGAGTCCCTGCCATGCTAAAAAGTTGTCTTTATTTAGCTTTGGAATCTCTCTCTTGTAAGACATCTTGATCTTTAGCTTGCATCCTTGAAACCATTCCTACAAGCACCAATAGCTATGATACCAATTATTGGAAACATAGGAGGAGTAACTAAGGGGGGGTGAATTAGTTAGCACTAAAATAAATCCTAGATCCCTTAGATGTCAACAATAAAATTTAGACTGAGAAAACTAATTGTTGTTGTTACTTGGTAAACACAATAAAAATTCTATAACTTAGTAAATGTAGAGTGTGAATTACTTTTAGTAGAACTTAAACTATTAACAATAATTAATTTGCAAACATAAGAGCAATAGCATGAACACATGAAACACTAGGATTTAATGTAGAAACCCAATTTGGGAAAAATCACCAATGTAACTAGTTACTTCTTTTCACTCTTTTGAAGTGAGCCTTGTTAGGAGTCAACTTTGTTAAAGGTTACAAAAAACACTCTTAGGTGTGACCTTGTTAGAGGATTTAATCACCCTACTATGAGTTGTCTTGCAAGAGGTCTTAAAACAATTCAATGGAAATGCAACCTTATTAAAGGATTTACAACTGGCTATTAAACCAACTTTGTTAAGAGATTTTAGATCACTACTACAATAGTTAGAGAGTAATAGTGAAATGACCTAATTGTGATGCAACTAAATTGGTGTATCTAGATCTCTCTTCTTCTTAAAATTGATCCTTTTTTATTGAGTATTACTTTTTTGCTCCACAAGGATACCTTCTTATCCTTCAAGTTTTCTCCCTCTTTTTTCTTCTTAATTAAGTCAATACACTTGCACACACACTAGAAATATCAAGTTGAACTTTTATTTATACCTTCTATATTGTCAAGTCAGCCCAAATTCAAATTAAAATCACCAATATTCATCATCATAGTCAGCTAGAAACAATACATAAAGTAATTAAGCTTCATATGCCAAAACAAGAAAAATCCTTGATAAGTTGACCCTTCTCAATAGAAACTAACTTTAGAATGATTCTCTATGTTAACCAACAAAGGCTTAGTTAACACTACAAACTTGCAAAAATCCTTTAGCAACCAATTGAACTTGGTGAACACTAACTCTGTACAACTTTTCCTTCATTAACTGAGTGAGCTTAGTTAACACTTTTTTCTACCTCAATTCCTTCAATGCCCAAGTGATCTTGGTAGACATTATCTTCTATTTAGAGTAAACCCGTGAATGCTCAGTAGACAAGGAAAAATATAGTCACTGAACAAGTGAGCTCGATAAGCATTGTCTATCAACTAATATGACATTTGTGTAACATCAAAGACAACACACAATTAATAAATTGTATCCAACAATATTAAAGTGCATATTTTGGGAAAAAATTGAGCTTCTGGTAGGAATTTGAAAATTTAGGCTCCCAACCATGTGTAGAGAAATTAAAAGATTTGAATTTGAAATATTTACAAGTTTCTATAGTCTACACTATAGAAATCACTATTTAAAACAAATTTTTAAATTTACTCAAACTGAACGCTCAAAAACATATTTATTTTTAAAAAATATTCCCTTAACCTCCTTAGGCCATTCATGTGACACCACATGTCAAATTTTGATAGGCTAAAATACCATATGTCAGTTGGTGATATGCTGACTGTACCAGGTGGGTCTTACAGATACTTGTCATTTTTTTGGATTTTCTGGCAGTTCGCCATGTCACTTACTAGAAAATCCTCCCATTTTTTGGTGGCAAAATGGCAACCAGTATATTTTGAAAACATTTCCCAATGAACTCCTTCCTTGATCACCACATCAAGACCACCTCAGTGCACGATCATCACCACATCACCTCTACACATCATCACCACCTGGCCGATTGGTATGTTGCTATGGTTATCCATTGTGCATCTTGGCTTAGCAACATAGTGATGAACACTTGATCATCCACATAGCAACATATTGTTCCTTAGATTCCATGTCATCTCCTCGATTTGCATGCTTGGGTCTAGTCATTGTCTAACATCATCACATTTGTCTATGTATTCAAGTGTTCAAAATTTTGGTCTACATCTAGCTAGGCACGGGCCCCATGACATGTGCCTTCACATCCATAAAAGATAAATTTCTTTAAGAAATCTTATATGATGTAAATTATTGCATTTAAACACATAAAATTCCCAACCCACCACAAATGTGGGACAAAAAGAAAAAAAAATCTTCTCCATTTCTCATTGTCTGGCAGGGCTTTCCCACTACTTCTCTAGACCTACATTCACCTAAGGCAACCATGTCATCTATTTCTTTTATATACTTTGGGGTATAACCTCACACCAACCAATTTCCTATTACATAGTGACTTTGAAAACCTTATGGCCTCTTTACATTCACTTTTCCAATGTTTAGGAATAGGCTCAAGTTCATGATTGTCGAAACTCTTCCTCTCAAGAACATGGGCTACTATTTGAGTTTTGCTCTAGTTATGGAGCCTTGGTGTCCCTCCTACCTTACTTCCATATATTTCTCTTTTTCTTCTATGTGATGTGTCTTCCTCATTCTTACCAAGGATGTGTTGATCTTCCCTTTTGCCTGTCGATTTGCTATAATTCTCTCCATTTGCTTGAGTTTCCTCATTAGATGCATGGGCTAATGAGAATTGGGGGAATGAGAATTTAGGCAAAGGAATGTCCTTTTCCTTCCACAATGGGTTCTACCTTTATTCATATTGAGGTGGTCATCTGCTTCACTACTGCCTTGCTCCAATCATGAGTTTTCTCACCTCCCTCTAGTGGCTTGATGTTCTTGCAAGGTAGCTCCCATTTGAAAACTCTCCTTCATCTCTGTCACAATCTTCTTCCCTTTTTGTGAGTTACCTCCACTCAATGTGGACTACCTCTCATCATTAACATGTGATTTCTCCTTTTTATGCATCGGTAAAGACATACCTATCACCCATATGGGTCTGCTTCTTTTTCTTATGTAAATGCTTCTACTTTGTGTGGGAATCTACTCCTCCTTCTTCCAACAGCTTAGTCTTCAACACCACCCTCTTTCTTTGATGTGAGCTATCCCCTTGTGTGGGATTTAATCTATATTCTTCAAGCTATTAACTAGTAGGAGATAAAGCAATTTTGTGGATCTTAGCTCTCTTAGTTGCTCTACGGACCTCTTGGAAAAGTGTTTCGTTAAACATGTTAAAAATGTGTACAAGAGTCCCTTTTGCACTAGTAGTTGCAAGAAGAATACCATATAAAGTTAGTGTAAAACAAGCAATATGTGAATTGTGTGCAATTATGAACCTTGTTCCTTTCAAACCATAGTGTTGAACATGAACCTCCCCATAGTACAAACGAGAACATGCCAAGATAGAAGTGTTTGATGCTTGGGAAAGAACACAAAGACCTTTTGGATTAGCAAGTGTTTCTATTTGGTGAAGAAGCTTCAAACCCTAAAGCTTATATACAAATATCAAATGCTCTAGAACAACCACTAGAAGATCCCATCTTAATTTCACTACCCAAATTTTGGACCTAAAAGTAACTTCACCAATACTAGAGTGGCCATGATCATCCCAAATGATAATATCACTAGGAGGAAATTGAAGGCTTCCCTCGACTCCAAAAAAGCTAAAATATTGGACCTAAATAGAATCTCCACTAGACTAATTCCTCCATTACCAAAATTTCTTATGAAAGTTTCTCGAAAGGGCTCATAGTTGTAAATCCTAAAACTATGATAGGTAACACAAGAAAAGAAACCAATTTCTTGATTAGAAGATATAGAGAACAAGTTAGTTTCCATGTTTCTACCAAAATTAGAGGTAGACTCACAAGGCAAGCTAGGTGCTAAATTTGAATTATAATTTGATTGTGCTGGACACCTACTACCAGGAGACTAAGATACACTTGATGAAATGGATGGCACAGATGACACAAGCATCAACTTTTTCTTTAGAAAACAACAATATAAATCCTAGAGAACTTCAAAAAAATTTGGGAAACTCTTAGCCAAGCCTATTAATGGATCTTATCTGATACATAAAATGTGATAAGCCCAACAAGCCAAGCCCAATATCCTCTTAAGTTAATGTAAGCATGCCAAATTTATCACTATGATAGAATTACTAGACCTAAGAACATCAATTAGGCCCCAAAGTAGGTCTGGCTAAAAAAAGAAATTGCTTCCAAACAACTAACATTCCAAACTAATCCATTCACCACCTATCACTAATTTAAAACAAATTTGACCACTAAAAAAAAATTTGCAACCTATTTTATATCTGTCTACAAACTGTCAACTTTGTGCCATGAGGTCCTTTGACTGGCCTTAAAAATTGATCCAAACAACTGACCAAGCTCTAAAAATGGACACACTGATTATCTATTCCACATATTCTTACCTTTTTGAATCACATCTCATGAAAAATTATTAGTCAAAAGATATTGACTATTGAAATTACCCTTTCAGAACTGCCTGCAAGCAAACATGTTAAAAACCATAAAATGCTTTCGGATTTGGCTTAAAAAATTGGGTAAAACAAAACCTGGGACATTAGTTCACTTTCATTTAGACAATATGAATCTACAATTTGGGCTCATGAAAAATAAGAAGATTCAAATGATGAGCAATCAAAGTGGGCTACTGAGAATTTGTAGACTGGAAACATTGACAAAAGGGTGATTTTTGCAAATGGAATGGACCTAGGAAAGTGTGCAAATGGATTCGTCAAGGCTTGAAAATTGGTACACTTAAAGTATTTTTAGAGGGTAACACAATGGTACCATCCATTTAATCTCATCTATCATGAATTTTGACATATGACATTACAAATAGGGGTACTAACAAATCTGAACTTGTTGACACCAGTAAAAAGTTACAAATTGCATTTGGAATCACGTTTGAAAACTGATCAAATGGATTTTTCATAAACTCAAAATTGAAACATATAAATTATCTAACCTCTAAAATAAAATGCAATAGGAATTTTAGAATTTTGGTCAACTAGTTCAAAGTTATGACAAGTCAAACAAGGCCTTCCAGAATTCAAAACAATTCACATGAGCATGACATCAATAAATGACCAACTTTGAGGGATTCAAAACCTAGACAAATGAATTCAAAACAACTCAAAATTAGAAACATAGACTCTCTGGTATGGACACAAAGCATTCCCAAAGTAGTGATTCATGAAACATTAATATATGTGAGATACTCAATTTCAAACACAACCTCCTATCATTGTTTGACACTTAGGCAAAAATACAGAATTGGACATTACTCAAAATAGGACTTCACAGAGTGGCTCAGAATGACAATTTATCACCATTGAATGAGTGGATATATTGAATGGAAGGTGTTAGAAACATTAAAAACCTTGCAATATTCAAATAGACTACTAGGTACACTCACATTAAAAGCGCTTAATAGGGCTTAATTTTTTCAATGGTACTCAAAATTAGGGCTTCAATTTTGATCCCAATAGAAATGTTGTAAAATGGATTCTTAGATATCTGAGAGGAACATCCAATAAGTTTCTATATTTTTGGGTCCCTACTATTGATTTACATGGATATGTTGACTTATATTTGGTAGGGGATATTGATACTAGGTAGAGTATTGTAGGTTATGTATTTATTGTTGGTGGGGTAACAGTGAGTTGGATTTCTAGGTTACAGAAGGTGAATGCTTTATCCACTATAGAGGTAGAGTTGCTCCTATAGAGGCAACCAAGGAGATGATATGGCTTTAATTATTCTTAGGAGAATTAGGACACCCTAAGAAGTATAATTATTTGTTTACAAATAGTCAGAGTGTCATTCATCTTGCGAAGAATTCCACTCCACATTCAAAGACAAAACACATATAGTTGTTGTACCATTTCATTCATTTAATTTTGGTTAATAGATAGTTAAAGATGGACAAGATACATACTGATGACAATCCAATAGATATGTTTACCAAGGTAGTGACAAGGGAGAAGTTTAACTCCTCTTCAATTTTAGTTGATCTTCTAGATTGAATAGAATAAAAGAACAGTAGTGTCTAGGGTGGTTTGATCTAGTAGGAGCCTCATAGAGTAGCTGTATAACAAAAGGATTAGTCTCCAAGTGGGATATTGTTGTTTAGTGTGGAGCCTCATCAGTCCCCAAGTGGGATATTGTTAGTTTGTAGTGATTGTTCAAGGAAGTATTATACATACTTCATAATTCTTTAGCTCGTGGCCGACATATAACCAACATGTTTTAACTCTAAAGTGGTAAAAATACTTGTATAAAAGGGCTTAGGGTTAGATATCTTTTATAATGTGTTAGTGCAAAATTTCTTCTTACAATAGCATTGAGCTGTAAGGGATTATAGATTGTAATCAAGTTGTAATCGTTGGATCATAATTGTTGAGATAATGGGTGTTGTACACATTGCATAATATTTTTGATATATTGTATTATTGTATTTATTATGTAATATTGCACCTAGATGGATATGTAACATGTAAATATTTCAATGGGATATACTTGATGAGTTGTACTATAACATTGTGATAATATTTCATGTAGATATTTAATATTGGAGAAAATAATTAAAATTCCAATATTAAATGTGGGGTCAATGGGTTAGGTACCGCATGGTCTTAGCACATGGTTTATGTAATACCACTTGGTAGTTTTGTGGGACTCGCTACTATATAAGTAGTCAAAAGGGTAGTTGTTGGAGTGACAAGAAGAAGGTAAAAAGGGAAATAATTGAGTGAGACAAGGCTTGAGAGGTTAGCCAAGGGAGCATGTGTGAAGGTTGGAAGCATGGCATGGGATGTGTGGATTCATGCTTGTTCATATGGATTTCTTGGTTGTGGCCATGGTATTGAAGGATTCCATGGTTGTATTGCAATGGTATTTTTTCTTAATAATACATGGTGATGGATCTTTTTGGAGGCTAGGTTTTTACCCTCCATGAGGGTTTCCCATGATATATCTTGTGTCACATTTTTGTGGGCATGTTTGCTATTCTCTCGCATGTGGATTTTAATTGTATATATATATCAAATCTATTATGGGTTATGTGGAAACAATTTTAATATTTTTTGTAAGTTTCCTTACAGTAATAATATTTGACTTGTTTTTTGGTGGACATAGCCCAAGGATTGGGTGAACCATGTTAAATCTCAGTGTCTTGTGTTCTTTTCTGTGTAATTTATTATTTCCTAATATGGTTTATATTTACATGTAATTGTTATATCTATCTATGCTTTAATCTTAACATTCATTCTATTAAGCATCATGCAAAAGGATAGCTCAATAATTCCTAGCTATAAGGCCTTCAGGTTATTGCTAGATATATAATGCAACTTCAATATCTATGATCTAGCTTCAAATTCACAATTCTAGAAACATCTTCTCCAAAGTCTCTAAGTTCTTACCCTAAACTAAACCAAATAATTCTACTTATACTTGCCAAAATGGCTTATAGAAGATTCTAGATCATTACATAATAGAAAAGACCAACCTTAAAATGGTCTGCACTTATCCCAAGACAAGATCCTATCATTTAATTTACAATCCAAATCAAATACATAAGTCAACTTGAATTACGAACCCATCAAAGTCAAACTTGGTCAAAGAAGGAAAGAAAGACACGACTGACCATTAGAAGAATCACCCAACTACTCAACACATGAAAGGGCTCATTCATCAAAGAAACTCAAAAAACACTAAACTTGGACCAAAATGCAACTCATTTGATACATAAACTTGGTCAAAACTATAACTTGGTTGATACATGAACTTAGTCAAAACTATCATTTGATCTTGCTTAACACTGGTGGAGCTCAGTTAACACTATAAGAACTTGGTTAAAATTTTCAAAATGAAAGAATGAGAAGGATTAGAAGGCAACTCAAGATGCTCCTGCATTATTTAGGCTTCTTTTTTATACTTGCTCACTACCCTTTAACTCCCTATTATCACTACCAACATGATCTTTCCTCAACTACAATGTCCCAAAATTATCTCAACGTCCTTTATTAAATCCAATTAGTAATTTTTTTCCACCATTTGATTCCATTCATGTTCCTGTAAGCAAGGAGTAGAATAGAGCTAGTAGAATTAAGCCTTGTATTCATGTAATTTGGGTTTTACTTCCAATTCACCTAAAGAACTAGGGTGTATTTTTATAGGTATGAGTACTTTTTTGAGACTTAAAAAATATATAACAAATGGACCAATTTTTCTATCCTCAATTTCTAAACCTTGAGAAAGAAACTTTTCCCTTATTAAGCCTTTACCATGTAATGTTTTGTAATTTTTGCTGCAAACAAAAATCAAGAAGTATCCACACATTTTCACCACTTGATTAAGGCCTATATTTTTCTCAAGAATCTCTCCATATCCACATGTTCATTTTCACATTTGGCATTTAGTTTCTAGAAACAAACCTTTAGCTATTTCCTAGCTCACTCACTTAGTGATCAACCTTGGGCATCATTGTTTTGGGTACATACCAATTAGAAAAAATAAAAATAAAAATGAAAATAATACTATATACATTTAATTGACATTCCATCGAGCCAAGAGAATATTTGATTGTGGAAAGTAGGCATTTTTCATTTAGAACTACCAAGCCCTAGTTTTGAGGGTCTACATGGTTTTAACCTTTAAACTCTTGGATATTGCTAACCAAAAAACATTAGAAATTGAAATGATGTGAGATAGAAAGCTAATTGAAATATCTACTTAGTACAATCACTAAACTATAGAAAAAGCATAATTTACTAACTTTAGCCAGCTAAATGTTATCATGGTTGATAGTAAAAACTAGTAAATATAGCTACACACACCATACAATCTTTCTTCATCAATTTTAATCTTTACAATTCCATTTTCCAAGGATTTTATAGGATCTTCCAATAGTTACAGTTGCTAGCAAACTTTTTTTTGATCCCCATCTTGAATTTCTTGTAAAGTTGCATGAAATTAACTTTGCAACTTTGTATGTCTTACTACAACTTGCTCCAAATTATTCTAAGTCATCATTTTTGGCATTATTGCCACAATTATAGCCATGATTCCTCTTTCTACCTCCAAATTATGATGTGCCCACATTTAAATTTCTAAACCTTAATTTTTCTTATGTGCAACTTGGAGGAAGATCAAGCAAAATTGGACTCCTTAAGGTTTAATCAATCCAAACCACAACAAATATTTTAGGTTCTTGTAGACCATACTCCTAGGCTACAAATTTTTGTTAGGTCTTGTATTGTCTTACAATATTTGACAATATCTATCTTTGATATCCAATTGGCTTCTTCTTCTAGTAAGTTGACCCATTTTACTAAGTATTCCATATACACACCTTCCCTTTTCTTTCTAATTATATTTGTATCAATGATGTACTCTAGTTGTAAGGTTAAGTGGGGGGAAAGTTTGTAACCCAATTTATCTCCACTATATTATAATTATCTACTTGGTCTCCATCTAGAGGTTTTCTTTTGTATGAATACAAGTAACTAACATTGAAGATGAGTGAGATTCCAAGATCACAAGTTAACTCTAACTCATTAGCATTATCTCCAAAATTATTGACAAATTTAATTGTTCCTATATTCTTCATAATAATTTGATTGGTTTGACTTTGGTAAGCTCTCCTTTCTCAAATAGGTCATGGTCATGTCTCCTACTTTAAGCTTTAACTCTCTCCTAGACTTACTAGTCTATATTTTATATCTGTCTTCACTCAACTATAAATCCATTCTAACTTACTCATCAAAGTATTTCCCATTCTCTACAAATTTTTCTTCTAGAGAACTCCTCTTATCCATTTATCCTATATCTATAAGTTCCATTATTCTCATAGGATGGTATCCATATACTTTTTCCAAAGGATTTTTTGCAGATCTTTTATTCACTAGGTCATTGTAAGAATTTTCTACATGTCCAATCACAAAATCCCAAGCCTTTCCATGTTGTTTAGTCAAGGTACTTAAACAAATTTCTAAAGATTTATTAACCACTTTATTCTAGACATTAGACTATGAATGGTAGGTATACGAAAATGACAAGTTAGTACACAATTTCTTCCAAAGGGTTCTCAAACATGTCCTACAAATTTTGAATCTTTACCACTCAAAATACTAATTAAAAGCCCATGTATTCTCACAATATCTTTGAGGAAAAGTTCTATAATGTATGAAGTATCATTAGTTCTCTTGCAAGGTATAAAGTGTTTCATTTTACTAAACTTGTCTACAATTACATACACACTTTTATAGACCCTTATTGTTTTAGGTAGTCCTAATACAAATTCCATTCTAAGGTAGTCACAAGGCCTAATAGGTATATCATTTGGTTGATATAATCCTACATTAGATGAAGTGATTTTTTTCCCTTTGATATATGACACATTGTTCAACAATTTTTTTAACATCATGTTCAACTCTAGACCAAAAGTAGAGAAATTTACCTTCTCTAGAGTCTTTTCAAGACTAAAATATCCTCCAATACTTCATTGACATTTTCCTTTAATAATATTTTATCTCATAGAGATTACTGAAAGTATACTAGAGGCCCCTTGAAAAACAAGATATCTTGCAAAAAATTGTCATAGTATTTAACATAAAATTTGTTGGTAAAATCATAAAAAATCCTATGAGCTTTTACAAAATATTTGTCAATAACACACTGGTCCATTAAAGCTTCTATCCCTACATTCTCTAATTGTATCTCCTATATAGTCGAAACCCTTCTACTCAAAGCATATGCTACTTTTTTTGTAGCACCTTTCATATGTTTAATAGTGAAATTAGAGGCTTAGAATTTCTCTACCCATTCATGATGCCTTTCATTCATTTTCTCTTATCTATTTAGTAAATTGGGGGAACAATTATCAATCTAGAATATAACATCCTTAGGAAATAGATAGTGCCTTCATTTCTTCAAGACATGCACTATAGCATATCACTCCCAAGTCATATTTAGAATACTTCTTTTTGGCTTCATTCAACTTCTCTAAGAAAAAAGTCACATGATGATCATCCTAACTTAGTGCTAACCCTATTTCTAGCTTGCGAGCATAATATTCAATTATGAAGACCTTGTTAAATCAAGCAATCTAGCGGGGGTAACTCTACTACCATCTTTTTTAATAGTTCAAAACATTCATCATCCTTTTCAATCCAAGAAAACTAATATTTTACTCCATGATTGATAACATTTAAAATATGTGCACAAATGTGACTAATTTTATTATTATAAATTTCTTATAAAATGAGGCCAATCCATGATAACTCCTAACATCCTATACTTTCCTAGGTGTAGGCCAATACACTATAGCTTAAACCTTAATAAGGATCCATTTTCAACATCCTTGAGACACAAAAATTCCAAGGTAAACTAGTTCAATTTTTAGAAACTCACTCTTTTCTAAATTGACCATTAAGTTTTCTTAGTGAGACTTTCTCAAGTTAATGTCTAAATACTTTAAGTGCACTTATTTTGTCTTAAAATATAGGATGCCATCAAGATTTTTAAAAAAATTACAATATCCCAATGAATTCCACAAGTAATTCATTCATTAATCTCACAAATGTGCTAGGAGAATTTATGATCCCAAAAGGCATCACCAACAACTCATATAAGTCTTCATGGGTTTTCAAAGTTGTTTTCCATTCAACCCCTTGTCTAAATCTTATCTAATGATAAATGGAATTTAAATACTCCTTTTGAAAGTATTATGCATCTCCTAGATAATCCATTATGTTCTTAATTCTAGACTTGGGAAACCTATACCTTATGATAATTTTATTGATGACCCTTGAATTATTGAAAGTACTCTATTTACCTCCTTTCATAGGCACTAAAATGATGATAACTGCACATGGACTTAGGTTTTCCCTTATCAAACCCATGTCCAATATTTATTCCACTTATTTATCCATCTCTTCATTTTATGAAAGGGTCATCTTATAAACAAACTTATTAGGTAGGGTATCTCCTTATATTATATCTATGTGATTGTTAAGATCCCTCATAGGTGGAAATGTATCTGGTATGGCCTTAAACACCATGTCCTTGTACTATTCTAGTAGTTGATGTAATTATTTAGGGACTTTAGAGATATTATCCAACTTTTCTTCCTAGGGATTTTCTAAGACAATGTACCTATGTCCCCCTTCTCATTTTAAGACTCTTTAGGAACTATTTTCCACTTAACATCATGAGACTAGACCCAATATGGTTTCCTTCCCCTTGATCAGGTAAAGGATCCATGTGAAACTGTTTACATCCCTTTTTTTATCATATAGCAATTGTTTTCCACATCATGTATGTCATTTATATCATATAATAAAGGATAACCTAACAAAAAATGTCATGCATTCATGTGGAGTACATCACATAACACTTTGTCACTATATTCATATATCTAAAAATATACATATGATTGTTCATCTACTAATATATGTTGAACCTTGTTCAACAAAGACATCTTAT
Source organism: Cupressus sempervirens (assembly GCA_028749045.1). NCBI lineage: Eukaryota > Viridiplantae > Streptophyta > Pinopsida > Cupressales > Cupressaceae > Cupressus > Cupressus sempervirens. Next base: position 799,070,633 of record CM053792.1, on the reverse strand, counting down.
AGGGATTAAGATGAGGGAGTCTTTTCAATTTTAATTTTTCTACCATCTTAAGAGACATGACATTTTCAATAGATCTTGAATCTTTAATGACTTTACATACCTTTCCATGTGACATACATGTGGTATGTTGGAAAGATTTTGATAGGATACCAAGAGGTGGATAAGGGTGGAGTGGGTGAATCAATAACACAAAAAATTTATAGTTATTAAAATTTTTAACCATAAACTAATAGACTATATTTCACTTTTATTGATATGAAGTAACTAAATACTTATTACAAAAATGCCAAACTTTCTCATGAAACATAAACATTCACATGCTTAGCACATAACAAATTATATTAGTCCTGTAGAAAACCCTTGGTTAGAGGAAAAAAATATGATGGAGATGATACCTACAACTTATCACTGTAGTAATAAGGTGTGTAGTTACAAGCTTACATAAATGTTATATTTTGAATGACTTCACCCTAATAGGACTAATGGATACTTGTTAGAAGTATCTTAAATCCTTTAAAGACTAATGTTAATATATTTTACCCAAATTATATAGTGTTCACCTAGTTAAGGGATTTACAATAAACTCCAAATTGGAACTTTTAAGTCTGGTTAGATACCACTAAGTTAACCAATTTAATATTATTGTTTCTAAACATATAGGAATAAATTAACTATATATTTGACCTATTGTTGGGCTGAATCAATACCATAGAAACTTTCCAATTATGAACATTTGTAACCATAACTAATAGAATATATTTCACTTTGATTGATATCCACTTTATTATTGATTAATTCACCAATATAAAGTTGTGAGGCCTCGCCCCCACCCTTCATAGCCTTAGTTACTACTTTATCATTTTGATACTCACGACTCGAGATGTCAAGACATTATCAGATACTTGAACATATCATATTAGTTCATGTTGTGTGATGTTATTTTCAGATATTTGATGTCCGTCATTTAATGTTTTATGTTTATGTATGTTGATGAATTAAGTAGAACGTAGGATTAACACTTGGATTAAGAGATTTTAATGGTTGAGAATTGAGAGAAAACCTGACTGATTTATAGATGTATGTTTTAATTTATGTGAATTTTTGATACGTATACATATATGTACATGTGATTTTATGGGACTACTGATGTGTGCAATGAGTGTGCAGATATTTTAGCCGAGAAACCCTACAGAGAAATAGAACTGATCTCTATCTGCTAATTTTGGAAACCTTATTGTTTGTAATTCACGTATTGTATTATGAGATGTATGTATGTATCTTTCTATGTTCAGTGAATGTTAGTGTTCGTAATTATGTTCTATTAGTGTCGCTTGACACTCATAAATTGGTTATTGTTTGCTTAGTCTTTTGCACCCTTCATTGCTTGGTTGCCACCTTGTTTGAGGAGGGTCAGAGCATCTGTTGCTTTGGGTAGCACGCTGTACAATGACCAGCATTTGGGAAGCACTTGGGGTTTTGATGGGATGGGTTGTGATGTGGGGGAGAAAGGAGTAGTGTTGTGTTGGGCTAGGTAGTATTAAATTTTTTTGTTTTAAAATAAAACTTTTATTCCCCCCCTCATATTATTTGGTCACTTTTATCTTGGGTGGTCTGCGCATCATTAGGCAGAGTGCCTTGGTCAGCGCTGGGGAAAAGTTGAGTGTAGTGGGGAGTATGTGTTAAGTGTTAGTTTCTTTTTTTAAGTTGTAGATTATGAATAGTTTTATGTTGCTTTGTTACTTGTTAGTATGATTAGTTATAAGTTTGTGTTAGTTTAGATTTGCATAGTTTTAAATAAGTTAGAATATGTTTAAATAGGTAGTTACTATGCTGATTTGTTATTACTTTTAAATTATCTAAGTTAGTTAAATTTAAGTTAATATAAGTTATTTAATTATTTATTTAATTTTAGTTTAAAATTATTTTAATTTAGTGTAAGGAATTAGTTTATTTATTAGTATTTACTTTTAAATATGAATTGATGAGTAGATAATATTCAGATATCTATATTTGTTAGTTTTTCATGAAATATTAATTTGTTAATATAATTAGTTTAATTTTATTAAAGTTTTAAATTAGTATGTTAGATTGTATGGTTAGTTTTAGATTATAGATTAGTTAGAAAGTTAGTTTAAGTTTTAGTTAATTAGTTTATATTAAACTAGATAGTATATGTTAAATTTAGTGAGTATATATATTAAAGATTAGTTAGTTTATAATATATGATTAATTTTTTATTTAAGATAGGTGTTGAAATGTTAGTTTAGGTTTGAAATTTTGTAAGTGTAAGTTGGCTTAGTATGAACGTTTTAATATTAGCGTCTTAGTATGTTTTAGTTTAAAATTCATTCATTCAATCTTAGTATAAATTAGAGAATGATAAAATAGTTGGTAAACGTATTATTAAGTCAGTTGAGTGATTAGTCAATAAATGTTAATTTATTTAGTACATTCTTTCATTGATTAAATGTCAAAAGTTTTAGATTAAAAGTTTGTGAGTAATGTTAATATTGATTCATTTATGGTTTTATTACAATTATGTAAGTTGAGTTTTGATGACTATTAGTTATAGTTAAATGTATGATTTATTAACTAAGTAAATTAAGAATAACATTTTAGGGTGTTATAATAGTTATGTTATTTGAGTATCAATTTGACTAATATAAAAGAGAATGAAATAGATTTAATTAGATGGAGCATCATTGTTGTTTTGTGTTTTTAATTAACTATATTGAATTACTTAATTTTAGTGTTGATTTGAAAGATGTTTTGCATATTAGGTTTAAGTATGATAGATTAATAAAAAGGTTAAAGGTAGAGATCGTTAGATATTAATGTTTATGCTTATTTACTATCTTGTTTAATTTGTTAATATATGTGTTAAGTTTTAGTTGTAATTTTAATTATGGATTAGTTTTAATTTATTGATAACTTAATTAATATTTAGAGTATCTTTAATTATTAACTTTTCTTTAAAAAAAAAAATTGTGTGTGTTTTTGCCCTCGTAGTTTGGGCATGAAAAAAGTAACTAAATACTTATTACTAAAATGTAAAACTTTCTGATGAAACACAAACATTCATATGCTTAATGTATAAAAAATATTTTGGTCTCATAGAAAACCCTTTGTTAGAGGGAAAAATTATGGGGGAGATAATACTAGCAACTCATCACAGCAATAATAAGGTATCTAGTTAAGAGCTTACATAATATAATATTTTGAATGACTTCACCCTATTAGGAGTAACAAATAACCTGTTAGAAGTATCCTAAGTCCTTTTTAAGATCAATTAATTAAGATATTTTACCCCAATTATATATTATTCACCTATTTAAGTGATTTATTATAAGTTCCAAATTAGAGCTCCTAAGTTCAATTAGAGATGACTGGTTTAAGGAATTTAACAACTATGTTGCTAAATAATTAGGAATTGTATACCAAAAATTAGTATACTTATCTAAGGCATTCTATCTAAGGGATCCAATAGATTAGGAGCCTTTAATGGTGTCTTAGATCTCTCTGTCGATATATGAAAGAGCTATGAGAGGGTTGCTCTCAAATGAGCCAAGCTATACAACCCTTGCAAGATGCAACATAAAATGAGAGAAAATATGATAGTATCAAAGAAAAAATATGAAATGCAATGCAATTGCAAGATAAAATAAATGAATTGAATGATAACAAAGAGAGTTACAAATCATCCTACTTAATCAATGTGATCTAAGCTAGAGCATAAACAAAGCTATGCTACATGGAAGTAAACCATGATGCAAGTATGAGAATGCAAATGCAAGAATGTTCCAAGTCCTTCAAAAATATCCAAAGTCACCAAGGAACCTAATGCATGACAATAGCATGAAAGTTTAAGATTGAGATAATGGGGAGAGAGATTCCTTTTAAAGAAAATGAATAGTTGTGTTTGAGGAAAAATCCTATGGTGGAGAATGCATATTGAATGATCCATGTGCATAAGAATCTCATCTAAGCTAGATTAATGGTATTTTTTAAGAGGGAAAGGATGTGTGGAGGAGGATAAATATTCCCCCACTTAGAAAAGTGTGCCCCTCATGTGAGACAAAAATGCACTTTCTTTTCTTTTTAAAATAGGAATAATTTCTTTTCATGTGTACACTTTGGATGAGTGGGACTTTGAGGACTTTATTTAATTAAAAAAGATCAAGTTCTTTCAATTAAATAAAAGACTTAGGATAACATGGTCAAACCATAGGTTATAATCATGTATATAGTAATATGATGATTTGATCAAAGATAAGAAATGAGTAATTAAGAAAAAATACTAGAAAGGGATCCCACTGTCTAGATGACCATTTTTGGATGTTTAAGTTTTATCCTCTTTGACTAATTTGTGATCAATCTGAGAACACATTAAGTCAAAGAATTAAGAAGCTAAGATGATAGAGAAATATGACATCAAAGAATGAAGCATAGAGAGATAGTTGATACTAGATGAATAGATAGTTAGTAGTAAAATTGAGCATTAGAAGAGAGATAAACAATGTGAATACTTGAGATAAGCATGTATCTATCAAGACAAGTAGCTAAAGTAAGTAGATAGATTAAGAGAAAATGGAAAGGTCAAGTATATTCTATTAGGAGAAATAAATAGCCATAGAAAAAATTAGATATACTATTCCTACTCCCTTAGGATTAAAATAAAAATAATATAGAGGAGATGCGAAAAAAAAAAAAATTGATAAAAAATAAATAAAGCAAAGTTCATGATGACAGATAAGCTATTAAGACCAAAGAGTGACCACCAATCAATGAAGATGTGCCCTAGTTTGATAAAATGTAACCAAGAAAAGAATCATAATTTGGTAAAAGAAAGAAGAATTGTGAAATGAAATAAAATGAAATGAATAAGCAGAGTGAAATATAGTAGAAATGATGAAGAAATGATGGTTACTTCAAAAAGATTGGACAATTAAACCTCAAAAAGTCATCCAACTACAAAGAAAAGGAAAGATATTTGAAATGTAATGATGACTATCAAGATGAACCTAAATTCTAATTTTGATGCACAAAATAGATACAAGACATGTCAAAATTATGTAAGGGTACAATTTTCATAAAAATCCAAAGTGATAAAAATTTTAGGTTAAAATTAGGTAAAAAAGGGTATATAAGGGGCCCAAAAGGGTAGATAGATGTGATGATAATATTAACCCTTTTAATGATAGGAATATAAAATATGGTGATATGAAAAGTTTAAAAGAAGACAAAGAAATGTTTGCGAAGAACCAACAAGATGAACACAACTGACCGACATGTCCATGAAAGAGAATGAAGACTCTCTTGACACTCAAATGCAAACTATGCTAGAATGAAACCTAGAATGAATGTTAGTATGCAAAGTCATGAAATTTCAAGGGTTGCATAAGTAATTCCTAGTTTTCATCATCAATCCTTATTAGAGATATCATAAGATCATACAATCATTAATAACATAAACTATGAGGATATGAATAGAAAATTGGAATCAAACCTATGTATAAAAGACATAAAGGTCAAAATGAAATTATAGATAGATTCCCTAAGTTTAATGTAGTAGAATTATACTTGAATTTTGAAACAAAATTTCAAGATGGACATGAGTAAACACTTGCATAAAGAAGGCAAGGATGTAATGTTTTAGATATTAAGTGTCAAGTGGGTTAAGCAAGTTTCTTGGGACACTTAAGATCTAAAAAACTATACCTATAAGAAGAAATAAAAAGAAAAAATGCCCCATACCCCCAACCTCTAGTTCATGAAATCCTCAAGAGACTATTATGGAGGGATCAATTTTCATAAAAGTTTTCACCATTTCTTGAAATTTTTAACTAAATGTAACCTCATAAAAAAAAGAAACAACCTACAAGTTATGGGACTTGAACAATGAGGTTAAGTCTCTAACGAAGGCTAGTTTCCTTAATATCAGGATGCACCTAACTATTTCTTAAGAGGAGAAGGGAGAAGGAAAGCATCCAAGAAAAAATACCTAATCTAATGTAAGGAGGTGATGGACCAAAATAGTTTATTCAAACCAAACTCCGCCCATACATTCATAGTCAAACTGTCATGACATAAAAAAAAAATATAGATTCAAACTTGTTTTAATCCAATAACCACATATAGATCAGATAACCAAATGGATTAGACAAGGAAAATGAATTCACTATATACCATTCATTGGTCAAAGGGAGATATAGTTGAATGCAAATTATAGATATCCATAATACATTGATGAGAGGAAAATGAATCTCACAAGGTATATTAATGGGTAAAAAGGATTTAAAAAAATGTTATGAAGTTCAAAGGCAAAGGGAATTTACAATGAGAATGGTAGAGCAATGCCAAGGAAAATAGAGAACGATCCTCTAGTATAAGGGTTTCAAAATGTGTCTTTATAGCTCCAATATAACTGAGATGGCTTCAACTAAAAGCTATTAATTCAACCACTATTATCAAGTCCTTGGAGAACAATCAAGGGTGATCTAAGCAATAGATTTTATTTGGTACACTTGCAAAGGCATGAAAATCATCAAATCTTGATTGGAAGAAACCTTGAAGTGATAGAAATGATGCCATTTGATTCATAACCACACAAATGGAGAACCTAGGTGGTGGAGAGATGTTCTTTGTGTTGTTTCTAACTTTTCATTCATTTAGGAGTGGTTGGGATTGATCATGGAGATCAAATCACATAGAAAAGCCACCCTCTTTTCCTTCTAGTTCAACAAATCAAATAAGTCAACAAGTCAACTAGGTTAAGAAACCAGAGAGTACCATGTGTACCATGTTATTTCTTTTCACCACCGCACAAGGTCTTCACAAGTTTGACTACCTCATTATATAACCCTCATGACCTTCTTTCTTTGATTAACTTTAATATTCACCATGGCTAGAAAACACTTAACTATCACCATCGACACCTCATTCCTAACTATTTGTGGATAACTCTTTGTGAACTATTGTTAGGAACCTGTGTGTTCCTTTTGTTTATTTTGTTAGAGTAGTGTTGTTGGACGCATATGCTTTGTAAGTCATCCCGTGAGTATATTTTATTATCCCACATGCATAGGTAGTATTACTTTTCTAGATCATACCCAGTATATAAGAATAGGTTGAGGCCCTTGATGGGCACGGACGAATTTATTGTATTGAGCTTGCTCAAAGGAGGTTACCCCCTCGAAGTGGCCTGCGATCAGTAGATTCATTCTGAGTTCTGCTATCACTTTGTATTCTATTATTTCGAGCATTCTCACGATATTGCTATAAGGAGGTTCTTCACATCTGGTATCAGAGCACTCTCTTGGGCTCGCTGGGTGGAAATTACATCAAATTTTTTTTTCTGTCGTGGCCTTCAGGAGCAAAAATCATGGAAGAGGAAATTGCATCCCTCAAAACCAAACTTCAAGATCTGGATGACAAAATTCTGGGTCTTAACTTTCAGCAGTCAGCCATGAGCCGAAACCATTCAGGAGATACTGGGTCCTCTTCTGGCAATTTCTGTGGACCAAAGCTTGATTTTCCACGCTTCGATGGTTCTGATCTGACTGGATGGATCTATAGGGCAGAGCAGTATTTCAGCTTGCATAATACTTTGGATAACCACAAAGTCTCCCTTGTATCTTTTCATTTGGAACATGAAGCTCTTCAATGGTTCCGTTGGTACATCAAGGCTAATGTAGGCCCAACGTGGAGAGAATTGTGCACCCTCATTTTGGAACGCTTTGGCCCTAGTTCCTTTGATGATTTCACAGGAGCACTCACTAAATTGCGTCAAACAGGCACTGTAAGAGAATACCAGACAGAGTTTGAAAAATTAGCTAATTACACAGAGGGCTTGTCTGATGAATTCTTCCGTAGTTGTTTTGTCAGTGGTCTGAAGGATGCACTTCGCTCAGAAGTCAAAATGTTTCGACCTACTACAATGATGGAAGCCCTTGGGTTGGCTAAGTTAGCGGAAGACAAGATTAGTGCTCTACAACGCTCCAGATCTAATTTTGTTCCATTCAGAAATACAGGTTCTCACAACCCTCCAGTCATACCAGCTCCCAGAACTACTCCGATCAAGCACTTGTCTGAAACAGAGATGCGAGTTAGGCGAGACAAAGGGCTTTGTTATAATTGTGATGAGAAATGGTCTCGGGGCCATAGATGTGTTCAGCAAAAGCTCTATCTCTTGGATGTGGATTCTCCACCAGAACTGGAAGAATATGTAGATGCTCAGGAAACAGTGGATGATAAGGTTGAGCCTCACCAGCCTGAACCTCCTTCACCAGAAGCTCCACCAGAGATATCTGTCCATGCTTTGGCAGGAGTCACTACTCCACAAACCATGCGGGTCCAGGGTTTCTTCAAGAAGATCCCTCTTACTATACTCATTGATTCTGGTAGCACTCATAACTTCATTGATCCACGAATAGCCAAACAGGCTGATTGCTTTATCCATCCCTGCTCTAGCTTTGAAGTCATGATTGCCAATGGGGGCACTTTACCTTGTAAAGGGAAATGTCGCAATGTGCGTCTCTCTATTGGAGATTATAACATGCGCTCTGACATGTTTGCCTTACCCTTAGGTGGCTATGATGTGGTTTTGGGTGCCCAATGGTTACGCACTCTTGGCCCCATTCTCTGGGATTTTGCTGAACTTTGGATGCAGTTTTCAGCCGAGGGGCACCAACACACTTTGAAAGGCTTACAACCAGGGTCTCTCAGCATCATCAGTTCACACCGTATGGAAAAACTTCTTAAGAAGAATTCACATGGTGTCATCGCTCAGCTCCATTCCATTCAGATGCAGCCATCAGCAGTCTCTAGCACTCCTGCCGATCTCCAACACATTTTGGACAAGTATTCTGGTATATTTGCTGAACCTGTGGGATTACCTCCTTCTCGTCCAGAGGACCACCGTATTCAGCTCCTTCCTGGCAGTGTTCCGCCCAACATCAGGCCCTACCGCTACCCATTTCATCAGAAGACCGAAATTGAGATACTTGTCCGTGACTTACTGAAGCAAGGTATTATTCGCCCTAGTACTAGTTCCTTTTCTTCTCCAGTTTTGCTTGTTCGCAAAAAAGATGGGTCATGGCGACTCTGCATTGATTTCCGAGCACTTAATCATCTCACTATAAAGGACAAGTTTCCCATTCCAGTTGTTGATGAACTTCTTGATGAACTTCATGGGGCTCATTTTTTCTCCAAGTTAGATCTTCGTTTTGGGTATCATCAAATTCGGGTTAATGAGGAGGATATACCTAAAACTGCCTTCTGCACACATGATGGTCACTATGAATTTTTAGTCATGCCCTTTGGCCTCACGAATGCTCCTTCAACATTTCAGGCAGTGATGAATAACATATTTTGACCATACCTCCGGAAATTCATTCTGGTCTTCTTTGATGATATCCTCATATATAGCAAAACTTGGGCTGAGCATCTCCATCATCTGGAGCTTGTCTTGCAACTTCTCTCTGATCATCAACTCTGTGCAAAACTATCTAAATGTGTGTTTGGCCAGGAGGAAGTGGAGTATCTCGGGCATATTGTTGCACACCATGGAGTGCGGGTGGATCCTACAAAAATAGATGCCATGAAAACTTGGCCGCATCCTAAAACTCTCAAGAGCCTTCGGGGTTTTTTGGGGTTGACTGGCTACTACCGCAAGTTTGTCAAAGATTACGGGAAAATTGCAGCACCATTGACAGCTCTGTTAAAAAAGGATGCCTTCTCCTAGACCCCTGTTGCTGAGACTGCATTTGAACAACTGAAATAGGCTATGTGCAGTACACCTGTTCTCGCGATGCCAGATTTTTCCAAACCCTTCACTATTGAGAGTGATGCTTGCGGCAATGGATTGGGTGCTGTTCTCCTGCAAGATGACCATCCTATTGCGTTCACTAGCAAAGCCCTCTCTGGTAAGAATCTAGCCCTCTCTACTTATGAAAAAGAAATGATGGCTATTTTGCATGCTGTACAGAAGTGGCGGCCATACCTCTTAGGGAGTCATTTTTGCATCAGAACCGATCACCAAAGTCTGAAATACTTCCTGGAACAACGGGTATCCTCTCCTACACAACAGAAATGGGTCAGCAAACTCATGGGGTATGATTATGAGATCACCTACAAGAAGGGTAAGGAGAATATTGTGGCAGATGCTCTTTCTCGCACATTTGATAATCAAGCTTCCCTTTTCGCTATTTCTATGCCCATTCCCAATTGGTTAGCGTCTGTTCAGCAGGGCTATGACAGTGACTCTTCTTTATCTCAAATCATTCACCAGCTAGCCAATAATCCTTCTGCTATACCACATTACTCTTGGGATGGTGCTTCTCTTCGATACAAGGGTCGGCTAGTGCTTCCTCAGAACCCAGCTCTACATCAGGCTATTTTTTATGAACTCCATGCTTCTCCTTCAGCAGGGCACTCCGGCTTCCTCAAAACTTATGAGCGAGCAAGGAGAAACTTCTTTTGGAAAGGGATGAAACAGACGATTCAACAGATGGTGGCTGAATGTGATACTTGCCAACGCCACAAGGGTGAAACGACCCTCCTTCCTGGCTTGCTCGAACCATTGCCCATCCCTACACGGATTTGGACTGATATTTCTATGGATTTCATTGAAGGGCTTCCTAAATCCGGTGACAAGACAGTGATCTTGGTTGTGGTTGATCGTCTCTCGAAATATAGTCATTTTTGTGCCCTCAGCCACCCCTATATTGCCTCCTCTGTTGCACAAATCTTCATGGACCAGATATTTCATCTTCATGGACTCCCTTCTTCCATTGTCTCTGATCGTGATGCAACTTTTACCAGTCATTTTTGGACTGAACTGTTTCAGAAAACTGGCACCAAACTGAAGATGAGTTCGGGCTATCACCCACAAACTGATGGTCAAACTGAAATTGTCAATAAATGCTTGGAAACTTATCTTCGTTGCTTCACTTCTGAACAGCAACATCAGTGGGCCAAGTGGCTCCCTTTAGCTGAATGGTGGTACAATACCTCTTACCACACTACCTCTAAAATGACTCCATATGAAGCAGTCTATGGTCAGGCACCTCCAGTGCTCCTTCCCTACACTCCCAACAGCTCACCAGTCCAGGTAGTTGACATAGTTCTCCGCAGCAGGGATCAGATTCTTCGTACCTTACAGGATAATCTTCACATGGTCCGTAATCGGATGAAACAGCAAGCAGATCAACACCGTTCTGAGCGCTCATTTCAAGTTGGGGATATGGTTTTTCTTCGTCTACAACCATACAAACAATCCTCCCTAAAGCTGAAAGGGCATCATAAGCTGGCCCCAAAATTTTATGGGCCTTATAAGGTTCTGCAGAAGATTGGTTCAGTTGCTTATAAACTGGAACTTCCTCCTTCTTCCCGCATTCATCCAGTCTTTCATGTTTCTTGTCTAAAGAAAGTTCTGGGTACCACTGTCAGAGCACAAACTACTCTCCCTGAAATGGATACGGAAGGATCCATTATCCTGGAGCCAGTGGCAATCATTGACCAGCGCACTCGCCAGCTTCGCTCTCGCTCCATCTCTGAGGTCTTGATTCAGTGGCATGGCATGCAACCAGAGGATGCTACCTGGGAACCCCTTCTTCAGATTCAACAACAATTTCCACACCTTAAGCTTTGAGGACAAAGCTTTTTTCTAAGGGAGAGGGGATGTTAGGAACCTGTGTGTTCCTTCTGTTTATTTTGTTAGAGTAGTGTTGTTGGACGCATATGCTTTGTAAGTCGTCCCGTGAGTATATTTTATTATCCCACATGCATAGGTAGTATTACTTTTCTAGATCGTACCCAGTATATAAGAATAGGTTGAGGCCCTTGATGGGCACGGACGAATTTATTGTATTGAGCTTGCTCAAAGGAGGTTACCCCCTCGAAGTGGCCTGCGATCAGTAGATTCATTCTGAGTTCTGCTATCACTTTGTATTCTGTTATTTCGAGCATTCTCACGATATTGCTATAAGGAGGTTCTTCACAACTATGGGCCATCTATACACATGGTGTCTTGTCATTATGTCACATGAAATAACTACCTTGCATCTCTACAAAGTGACATAGTGAAAGCCATGGATCTTAACTCATCTAACGGCCCTAAAGATATATCAAACCTGTCAACACAACAACCAATAGGAATGTTGGTCCCATGCCAACTCACCTAACACTTAAACCACTTCAGACATAGCCCACAAAGAAAAAAGGATCAACCTACCATATGTCACACACTCTCTTTCTCACATAAATTGAAATCCTTACATCTTGAGAAAGCAATAAAGTGACAAGCCTCGAATGATCTTGATCTGGCAGTGGACAAAAATACTAAAGAAACATTGGCCCATGAAGCAAAGAGCAAATTAGAACTTGCCAGCTAGACTCCTATCTAACACCTTCACCAGCTACAAAGAAGGAAGGCTCACCTTGGAAACATGTTCATCTATCACCTTGTCACATAAAAATAAAGCTTTGTAGCTTTTGATAGTGACAAAGTGATGATCATCAATCCCTTTTGATCTGACAGGTAGGAAGATGAGGGCCCATGGAACATTAAAATGCACAGTCACACAAGGAATAAGATATAACGTAAGGTTTTAAAGATTTATTTTGTGTACCCTAATATTTGAATTATTCAAATATATGTGACAACTAGCTAAGTTTAAATTTAAATATTTCCATTCTGGTGGGAAGACAAAACAACTAAAAGGAACATTTAGTAAAGAAATAATTATAGATAGAATAAAAAGAAAATAAGCTAACAAATATCATGCAATTTTAGTATTTAAGTGTGTGTGGAACTCACATTCAAGGATAACTTTAAGAAACCCCCCTTTAGAAAAAAAAAGTATAAAATTTTTGCAAATTGAACATTATTTCTAGGGAAAAAATTTGAATTCTATTGGCAAATTTTTATTTTTAAGTAGGAATTTTTTAAATTTTATTGGCGATTATTTTCAATCATACAAAAACTCTATAATATCCTAGAGAATCTTTTCATTATTGATGAAAATAGTGGGAAAAAATAAAGATACCTAGAAATAATAATTTTATTATTATTATTATTATTATGATATGAAGCCTAATTAATTATCAAACTTTAAGGTTAAATATACCCCACTTTTATCATTACAATTTCCCTCCAAATTATTTAATGGTGTTTTGGGGGAAGCATTCCTATTATTTTTAACCATTGGATGATCTTGAATCAATGGCCTAAATCCTATTTCAAGCCAAACTTTAAAAATGATACCAAGTTTTAAACAAAGTTCCCAAAGTAAAGACATGTTTCTGAATCAAATCTATTTTGTAGAAAAGTGAGAAAGGATAAGAAGTTTCATGAAATATCTTTAGAATAGAGACACATGTCAAATCTACATACTTCTTCTAGAGTGTAACTTAGTTTTTACAAAATATTGGTGAATATGACCATCAATTAAGAAAAGCCTTGAAAATTGAAGGCAAAAATACTTAATTTACTATGTAGAAAAATTAGATTTCATTGGCAAAGCCATCGCTAAAACATAAATACTTCTATATTATTATAGGTGATTAGCCTAAACATGGGACCCAACTTTTGTAAAGTACAGGGGACATGGAACTCGAAAAGTGCAAAAACAAACTAGCCAAATATGGGGTCCCCGATGAGTGAGTTAGCCAATTGGTGAATATCAGTCACTAAAGTTATCCTTGGTCACATGAATATCTCTTTAGCACTTAAGTATGCCAATGAGACATATGAAAATATCTTATACTATAGCTAAAGTATCTGATAAGTGTTGAAGGACACTCTATTCCAAGGGGAAGTGTTTAGAAAATTTTCTTAGAGAGATACCAAAGAAGCACCAATGAAACAAAGAGGCCCTAATAAGCTATATAATTTGTGCCCCCTAGATCTAGATGAGTGTTAGTTCCAAGATAGGCAAGGCAAAGAAAAATGAGATGAATGATTTGATGTAAGCACAAAGAAAGGTGTTAATAGACATAAGTATATATAAGGGTCTCAAGTAGTGCCTATTTCTAGGATCTCAACACTTGATAGGATTTATTTTATAGGAATTTTCATGATTTTTTTAAATTTTTGAGATATTTGATTTTTTTTGTGATACATCAAAGTGCCAATTGCTAGTTTTTCACTAAGATGTTAATTTTTTTAGGACATTATATGCTTTTAAGATTTCTTCAGCATCATATGTGATTCTTTTGGATTTTTTTTAGGATCATAAGATTTGTACAAGTGTTGAGTGGCAAGAGATTTAAGCATAGAAATTCTCCAAATGTAGGATGTCGATGTGTTTAGAGAGTTGTTCTCCCTCAAGTATAGAGAGAGATGACAAGCACAAGTTCTAAAAGTAGTAGTTAAAATATAGGAACCCTACCAAATAGGTTCAAACTTTCCCTTATGTTCTTTATTCTTTTTTTTTTTTGTGTATTCTCCCTAAGAACATGATTACCCACTTAAAAATCCTTGGGATGAACGTTCTTATGGTATATAGTAGACATCATTTTTTATAAGATCTCATATGATCAAAAGATTCCTTATGGTATTGATCTAAGAGCTCCATCTCTTATATCCTCACAACCATATAATCCTCATCAATAATTAGCCCTTTCAAAGTTACTCTCAAGGATGGAATCTCAACCCCTAGTGGTAAAATTTCCTCAAAACCATATAATAGAGTAATAGGTGTAGCCCCAATAGGCATGTGTACACTACTCCTATAAGCCCATAATGAAATATTAATCTATTTATATATATCAATCTCTCCTAGATTTATGTGTAATTATATGTAGAATTTTTAACAATATTTTATATAGATCCTAAGCTTGACCATTCCCTTGGGGGTAGTAGATAAAGGACCAATGTTGTTTAATTCTGAAATTCTTACAAAGTTATCTAAGGTTTTTATTCTTGAATTTTCCTCCATTATCAATAACTTTAGAGGATGGAATGTCATAGCAACAAATTACATGATTCAATATGAAGAGAGAAACATGTTTTCTTGTAGTAATAGAAAATGAGATAGATTGAATCCATCCATGAAGAGTTTAGTAGTGGTGATAACAAACTTGTGTCCACTCAAAGAGCTAGGGTTTATTTTTCCAACCAAGTAAAAATCCCACTATTGTAAAGGAAAATCTTTGATAGAGGGTATGATTTCATGTCTAGGAGAATGAATCAGATTACCATGTAGCTAACATTTTTTGTAGAGCTTACCATAACACATCACATATTCTTCCATGCTAGGTCAATAGTAATGATCCCTAAGTAGTTTTTGAGAAAGTGAAAGTCTGTTAGAGTGAAACAAAAAAAATCCATCACAGACTTCAGTGAACAATCATTCAGAAGCATCCATTTCTAAACACTTAAGGAGCACTCCATCTAGACCCTTCCTATATAGGTCACCAAAAATGAGGGTATAATGAGAGGCATTATGAATGAGTTGACATTTTTTTATTGTGAGTTAGGTTATAAGGAATACTTTAGTCACATATATAGGAGAAAATGGTAGCATTGTAAGAGGAGACATGACAAATGTTAGTACAAATTACTCGATTATCAAGGGAATCATAAGAAAGAAACATAGCTCTTATATTAGGAATTTAAACTGAGATTCATGTTCTTGCAACTATGAAATGGATGCCAAGGTATCCATAACATCAACAACCTTATTTTTAGGCCTAGAAATTTTTTAAAAAGTGATAAAAGTGAAATAATACCATAGAGAATCAAGAGGTAATCACTTATGGAGATGTAAGCCTAGACGAAGAGATTGTATTGCCAAAATTTGATTATGTAACAATAACAATTGAGCAAATGGGTATACTACAAGAGGCCCTAGCAAAGAAGAAACAACAAGAACTACTTAGAAGGGAGCATAGGTAGAAGCAAGCTTTGATTGAGATCAAAGAATTTTTCTTAGATGCATTAAGTCTACCTACTCTAGATGAAACAAAGCTTATTATTGAATAATTGACAAATACAGTGGAAAGAGCAAGTGACACAAACCTAGATACTAATGTCAAATTATTAGAATGGTCTTAAAAAAAAGCTTAAAAAAAGGTGAATGAGAAGATATCTAGTGATATTATACTAACACAAGTTGCATTGGCAACTAAGATAGATGGTTTGAAGAAGGTACTAGAGAATATTTTCTTTCTATACACTAAATTGTGTAATCCTACACTCTTTACAAAAGAGATAAGGAATCACATCCTGAGTTTGGAGAGCCAAATGCAAACATCTAGTGCAAAATGGCCCATGTCTCCAACACAAAGTGAGAAACACTTTAGAACCCTACTATAATCCTAAAGTCAATTAACATCACTACAAGTTGATGAAGCCAATATAAGGGCTAAATTGATTAGTATTCAATTGACATTAACTTTTCATATGGAGATTTTACACAAGGAACTAGGCTATGTAGAAACACTTATGAAGAAAGACCCCAATATTTCTACATGAGATGACTTAGTTCACCTTGCTACTAAGCTAGCCATCCAAACTAAGTCTTTGGAGGTAGCTTGTGATAATTGGGATGTAGCTCTTAAAATTATTCTTGAGATCCATCAATCATTTTCGGACACATACACTATTAGCATATAACCCATTGACATCAATGTCAAAAAGGGGGAGTAAGAGAAGAAGTAAAAGTAAGAGAAAGATAGCAAGCAAGTAGAGAAAGAGTATCAGTTGATGCAAATCTACTCAGTAGGAGATAGATTTTGATACATAGTATAGTACATAATAGATCAAACAACTCAGGGGGAGTTATGAAATTTTGAGGTATAAGTCATGTTGCAAAATTTTGAAATTTTGAAAGTTTGTATAGAAGCTAAATAGACATCTATATTATGCTTGTAAGAATAAGATTATTAATGTATGAACAAGAATTTTTGGCACTCATGTCAAAGGGGGAGATTGTTAATCTTAGATTGGTTTTGACATGTGAGTATCTATACACTTAAGTCATTTACTTAGTTCATGCTGAACAAAGTAACATATAATGAGCACAACATATAAGAATAGAGCATGCTAAGTAAATAGTGATACCAAGTGACTCATATACCAAGTCACTCAAGTGTTGAGTAGGCATTATGTGATGAGTGATTCAAGAGTTGAGCAAGTAGTGCATGTCAAGTCATTCAATTGTTGAGTGACAACATCGAAGTCATAGTTAGTGTTGAGCACCAAGGACTTCGCATGTCAAGTAACACAGTTTTGAAATAGTTGTTTCTATTGGAACAAACTACTATTTAAACCATTTTTTAGCTAACTTAAAGATTGAATTATGATATTTTAGTGATAAGGATAGATCTTAAGTGGGAATCCCTATGTATTACATGCATCCAATCAAGTAAAGGGAAGGTTTAAGTGGCAATATAGATCACAACCATTGATTCATACCTAACCCTAAGTCACCTAGGTCTTCTTAAGAAGGAAAAAACCTAAATTTTTTAGAGAAGGAGAAAGAAGGAATGAATGAATGATCAAGTAGAGTTTACATGTGCAAATAAGAAATTCATGGTAACCAAGGTATTACGATCTATGCATTGTAAAATTATTTAAAGGAGAATAAAGGAAGGAAAAAATGAACAACAAAGAGACATCTGATGAAGAAGGATCACGTATACATAAGTATAGAGGTGATCTAACATCAAGAAATAGAGTACTAATCACAAGATCATTGTTGAGACATTCAAATAGGTGAATCAATTAAATCTCTTAACAGAGTAGTACTAATAGGCTATATTGAAATCCTCTAACAAGGTGTTTACATAATTGTGAGTTGAAGTCCTTTAACCAGGCACACTTCTAATAGGGTGTTGAACTCCTCTAACAGGGTAAGACCTAATAGTCTTTGTAGGCTTTCAAAAGGTTAGACCTTTCACAAGGTAGACCATGCTTCATGATCAAACATTGTAACCTTCATTAGATGCACTTTATTATTGCAGTAGTGAAGATTTTTTGTGTGTCATTCGCACCCCAGTTTTACCTTCTCATTGGAAGGTTTTTGGGTAATCATAACTTGTGTCATATATTTTTGAACTCTTTCTTGTTTACATAATTTAGATATATATGCTTTACATAGTATTTTAGTTTACCTATTGAATATATGATATGGATGTATGGTGAATGTTTTTATGGGATAAAGTTTAAAGCATTGATTCACCTCACCACACCCCCCCCCCCCCCCCTAGAGTTTAGTTTTCCTATGTAATTAAAGCAATTGGTGTTAGTGATTCTTCTTTGAAAGTAAGGCTTTGCAGCTTTGAGGAAAGATCTTGGAAATTGTAGTCTATGAGTTAGGAAAAGTTATTGAGAATCAAGAGATTGAAATACAACTCATTCTACATGAGTTGAATGAAGCAAGAGAAGATCTAAAGAACTCATTAAAAAGAAGGAAGGAAATTTCTTTTAAGGAGAATGACACACAATATGAAGAGATGGACACTACTAAATTATTTGCAAAAGGAAACTCCCATGAATTTGATGTAGGAATTGTAGATCTAATGGAAAAAATAGAACCCTAGTTGAAGAGATTAGAAATCTTAAGAGAGAGCAAGAATCTCAAGCCACACTACTATGTGAGGTGGCCAAATAGAAAAAGAAAGCTATAGAAGACAAAGTCATGATTGAAGATGACAAAAGAGTTTTGACCAACAAACTACAAGAGAGATCATCAAAGGCAACTAGGATTGCTAACATGCAATTAGAAACTTTGGGTCAAATGATGATTGCAAATCATGAACTAAATGCCACAGATATTGAAATCACAACACTAAATTTGTAGAATGAATAGTTGAGCAATGATCTAAAAGGGAAAAGGAGTTTGCTGAAAGTTTCAATAAACCTAGTGAAGCCATCAAGTACTTTGAACAATTGATGAGATTCCCTAGATCTAATAATGATACATTTGGACTGGGATACATTAGTACTGAAGAAGAAGAATCATCCAAAAGTGTTGAAGAAAGAAGTAACAAAGGTAAGAACCTCAAAACCTTCTTGTCATAATTGTGGCAAGAAAGGACATCCTACTAATGTGTGTAGAAGCAAGATTGTAAATTAGAATGTTAAGTAAAGAGCATGGGTCACTACCATAAGTGCAACAAACAAGGTCATCAAGCACATGAATGTAGAACCAAGACCATGAACACTCAAAGATTTGAAGGATATTGTTACAACTATCAAAAGTATGGACATAGAGCTTTTGAGTGCAAATCCAAACCTAAGTAGTCATCAAACAAGCAAATAAAGGTAAAGAACAATGGAAACTCTTACAATTGGGATTATAATACAAGGTATAGTTGTCACTACTATCAAGAATATGGACTGCAATGTTAGGAATTGTCTAGAAAGGTTATTTTTTGATCTCATTACTTATCAATTAAATATTCAAAACTTCATTTCCTTCTTTAACTATAGTAGAAGAGCTAGTCACCATAACAACTAACTAGGGTTTGCAAAAATTTAAACAACATATCTTGGCACATGATAAATACCTTGACAAATCAAATGACTAGTATCAAGTAGTAGTTAAATTTATTTTACAAACACTTGAATCATTTTCTTCAATTTTCCTTCATCTCTGTGTGCTCTCATCAATCTCAAATAATTGCAAATGAGTCAAAAATTGACCATATAGCCCTTAAAAATTTGTAATTAATGCTTAATTCTTACACAATTATAAGTATGGCTTCTAATAATCTTTTTTACTCACTTAGCTTCCATGTAATTTCTTCCATGCTTGAAAAAATAAGCAAACTTAGCCAATGCTATCATCTTTGATAGCTCAGTAAAAACTAGCTTTCACTCAGCAACTAGAGTGAAACTTTTCATGCTCAGCAACAACATGAAAACTTATCAATTTATTCTAAGTTCTAACCAATACTTTTCATCTTACTTCATGCATATATGATCTTTTGAGAACTCAATTCTTGGAATTGATGTATAATTAAACTTTGAAATATCAATCCCATACATACCTCTTGATTACCTAGTTGGGGATGGTGTGATCACCTAATCCATTAGATGAAGTGATCCCATCTAAACTTGATGTGTTACAACCTTCCTTCTTCTTACATGTCTTGTTCATTTACACTTTGACTTCTTCAACATTAACCTTTCCTTTGCCTTTATTGAATTCATTGCTTGGTGCTTTTGACCTTGTTGGACAATTTTTACTTATGTGACCAATCTTCAAATAGCTATAACATGTAGTTTGATTCAACCATCTTTTGTAGTCACTTTTGAAATGTAATCTAATGTACTTTTAAGCATCATGTCCATATTCTTGAAAATAGTGACAACTATACCTTGAAATGTAATCCTAATTGTAGGATTTTCCAAAATAGTTTTCCTTGACTTTCTTGTTTGATGACCATCTAGGTTGTGATTTGCACTCATATGTTCTACATCCATACTTCTTATAGTTTTAGCAATAACCTTCAAATATTTGTGTTCTTGATTTCTTGCTCTTGCATTTATGTACTTGATGTCCCTTATTATTGCACTTTTGATAGTTACCCATGAATTTCTTGTTAGGATTATGATTTGTATTGTTTCTCTTGCAAACATTTTTTGTATGACCTATCTTTCCAAAATTATGACATGTAGTTTTGTAGTTTTTACCATTGTTGCTCCTTTGTTCACCACTTTTGGGTGATTCTCCTTCTTTAGTAGTGGTGTAACCCAATCCAATAGCATTACTATTAGATCTAGGAGATCTCATCAATTTCTAAAAATACTTGATGGCTTCATTAGGCCTATTAAAACTTTCAACAAATTATTTTTCTATTTGTAGATCATTTCTCATTTGTTCATTCTACAACTTCAATGTTGTGATTTCAATATATTTTCCATTCAATTCATGATTTTTAATTATCATTTGATTCAATATTTCTAATGGCATGTGAACAATCCTATTCACCTTTGATGTCTTCCCTTCCTGTCTATGGTCAGTATCCTTTTTTAATCTTCAATCATGACTTTGTCTTCTTCAACTTTATTTTTATGCTCAGTCACCTCACATAACAATACAGATTAGTCTTCTTGTTCTATCTTGATATTTTTGACCTATTTAGTTAGGGATCTATTGGGACAAAAAAAATACATGCTTCATTTTTAGTCCCATTTCAAAATTTGATAAATCAAGCCCCATAAATGCTTGTGTAATTGGCTATGCCTTTAAAGCCCTTTGGCTGTACCTTTAAAGCCCTTAAGGTGTTCAATGTTTCCGACACCTTTCATTCAGTTTGCCTAAACGTCCCATGATGATAAATTGTCATTTTGAGTTATCTGACAAAGTCTTATTTTTAACCAATCCTAAATCTACTTTCTACCCCAATTAATATGCAAAATCCAGTCAAGAACCTATTACTTTATGCAAATTTGCCACATCTTTTGAAATCCTTTAGCCCCTTCTCAAATTCTTGCTTAGGGCATGCCTTTTAAACCTTAGGCAGTTATGAAATACTATTTTGTTAAATCTATTTTAAGTTTAAGGTAATCATGGTTTACGTGGTTTTAAATCTAAAAGAGTTTCATTTCAAACTTACCATGAAAGTCTTAGTGATCGTTGATCTTGTTCAGATCGACGGACCCTGCATTCCAGCATTTTCAAGATGCAAGGCTGTTACAAAATGTGGGGAAGTGAGAAGAGGGCACATAGCACAATTTGATTATGTGGGTCCAAAATAATTCAAAGGTTGATTCACCATTGATCTTGGGTAGATCAATGGATGCTATTTGCCCACAAGATGAAGATGAGCATGATTTAAACAAAGCGGGCAAGCACCCTAAGTGACATCTATACCTTGTGAAGACACAAGGGGTATTCATATGAATGAAGAGGACAAGTTATGAACATCATCGATCTATGAGAGATCGACGGTTGAAGCATACCCACATTTTCAAGATGCACAACAGATAAACATTGCGAGAATGCTAGCTTGCAATGCGTGGCACAGTGGGACCAAGTGTGGAAGTGACGATGTCATGGGCACAGAAGTTTTGAATGCCGAAGTCAGGTTTGTCAGAGCATGTACATTAAAAGGTGAGTTCTCATTGGTCAAGATCATTTTAGTGGGCCGCCAAATATAGAAATCTTGAATCACCATCGATTTAAGCTAGCATCAAGGGCTAGCATTTGCCCGCATTAAGGAATCTCAATATTTTTTTAATAATGCGGGTAAACAGGTTGTGGACACATATCACAATTGACCAAGTCACGCCATTTTGAAATGCCACATGTTTTGTGATAAAGGAATAGTGCAATGGTTATTGTAGATTTTTCCATCAACCGTTGATCTTCTTTAGATTGATGAAGGATACTGGACCACTTTATCAACATGCAAGGAGATTAAGGAAAGCAAGAATGTGTCATAAAGACACGTGTCCCTAGTGATATCAAGTCCCGCCTTATGAGCTTACACAGATCTTTCTTGGCTGTTGATCTTAGTCAAATTAATGGTCGGTGCATTTTTGCTTTATGAAGATGCTCGCAAGATAAGAAATGTGGGAATGCACAAGCCTGACACATGGGATGGACTTAGGTCATTGATTCAATTTAGATCTACGGCTCTTGCATGTTTACATTTCTTAGAAGCAAGAAGTGCCAACTAAAAGAGGAATTGCACACATGGCTAATTATGATTGGGTTATTTTGGACCAACTTGTCTAGTGGATTTTAAAGTCATCATGTTCACAACTTCGACTTGTAAGATCTTCAAGATCGACGGTGCATATTTTACTATTGAAGGTGGTGTCATTTTTCATATTAATGATATTTGAAAACATTCATGTGTGAAAGTGAAGAATGGAATGTAATAGGTAAGATTTTCCCAATTTCAACTTGTGCGAGTAGAAATTCATGAGTCACCTCTGAACAGAAATAATTACTACTAGGATTGAGATAAATTTGGCACAAGTGTCAAGTAGTTGGCTCAAGGATAAAGTGCAGAGTTACAGAGATAAAAAGAAAAGGCTCCAGGTAAGTTTCTATACCATAGTCTTTGCAATTTTTAGTCTTGTGTGATTTATTCAAAAGATGATTCTAAAGATTTCACTAAGTCTGAGGGTGTGGATAGCGAAAGGATTGCTTGTTAAGAGTAATTGGTTCTAGAGCACTGATAGTTTGAAAAATAATTTATTTATTTTCAAAGGATGGTTTGCAAAAGGAAAATGGTTAGCTTCATATGCCTGTGTATGGTTTTTTGATAGAGGAAAGCTAGTAATTAGGTATTGCAGTCAAGACACCAGGGTGGTAAGAAGGACAAGGAACAGACTTGGTAAGCTAACAACCTATTTAGCAGTAACATCATCTTTTAAAAAAATTTTCAAAACATCTTAGTTTGATGCTAGGGTAGCAAAAATATTTGAGACCTTGTGCATATTTTTGGAAGAGGGTGAAGAAGATTTTATACCCTTGGGTATAGTCTTTTTCATTTTTTGTGTGCGCACCCCCTTTTTGTGTCAATGGATGGAAAATTTTGGCAGGAATTTGGTTAAGGAAGCAGACATGGCTAGGGATCAAAGGATCCCTATTTTGTTATTTTTAATAGCCACATTATTTTTTGGCTTCTGTACTACATGCTAAGTAATGATTCTATTATTTCTAAAGCCTAGCATGATTAGTAAAGAGTGGTAAGTAAAGACGATTCTCATTCAGAAGTCATCTTGACAAAAACCATGGGCCTAGGTTGGTGCATAATTTTTAGAGTTGATTTTGTCATTAATGGGGTGATCTTAGCAATTGTGCACACAACAAATTAGTGGTAGAGCCAAGTCAGCAAAAAGTTGTAACAGAAAGGAGCCTACAGGAGAATATTTGATCTATGTGATGTTCTGTTAATCATTCTTCTTCTTCTTCTTTTATAAGCTTGTGATATCATTTGTAAGGGACACTTGTCAGTTCTCTATGCCTGAAGCTTGTTGCATCTCATAATATTTAAGTGAGATCCCAGGGCTAGAGAGCGGGTTGGTTTTCTATTTTCTAGTTCTTGGAGCTCTACTCAGGTTATGAAATCCACACATCTAGCATATCTTGTATGAACAACATATGGATTTTATAGATAGTCTTGATATAGTAGTGTGATCTTGTATCATGTTTTATGCATTCCTAATGTACTTATTTCAAGGAGATAAATACAATGTGCAGAAGGTTTTGAATTTCAATATAATTCTATCTCCTTTCTTGTTGAATTTGTAATTTTATATGTTCAAGAACAAAGAGCTTGAACCTATTTGCAATTGTCTGGTTGTATGTTTGAGATTTGCTTGCCTTTGACTCAAGGATTCATATAATTTCTTGTGGTTTTAGAAAAGGTTGCAGATTCATTAAGAAGGATGTGTGAAAATATGGGGTTATATTGGATATTGTTGTCTAATTCATAAGGTGAACAGAATGAACATGAATGTCTCAACATATGCCATATATTGATTGATGTTTAAGGATGCATAATTTTGAAGTATAGGATTGCCCAATAGATAAGGCACTGGTCATTTACAGGATCATTAAGTTTTTGCTGCATATTGGACATGTTGTCTTTTCTCAATATAAATCAATCATTTTCCCTTCATGTTGAAGTGGACATAAAAGTTTAAACCTTCACTCAGTTTATGAATAATATAGGTTTGCACCTAGCTATTGTAGAATTTGTGTTGTTTCATAAGCCATTAGGAGAAATAAGGGTTTTATCTACTTCATAATAGATTCAGTGTATGCTTTGATAACTAGTACCATATAAAGAATCTATAGATCCACTCGCCTAGGTTTTGTAGAGCCTGAAGAAGAAGAAGGGTCATGCCTTATAGTTGGCCTGGTGTCTGAATGGGCATGTTGAAAATGGGAGTTAGTTGCCCCTAGATGTGTCTTTTTCTCATTAGGGTAATTAGAAATGGGTAACATTTTCAAACACCAATAGGATCCATTATTTTCCATTGAAGCTATAACTTCAACATCAAATTCACTTGTGTTTCCATCTACAAACAATTCATTTGTGTCAATCTCTTGGTATTGTGTGTCATTCTCTTCAACAACTATCTCTTTCCTTCTCTTCATTGAGCACTTCAACTCATATCTTGCTTCATTAAGCTAATATAGGGAAAATTTTATTTCAATCTTTTGGTTCTCAATAATCTGTCCCAATTTGTAGACTTCCATCTTCAAGATCTTCGCTTAAAGCTATAAAGGTTTCCTTTCTAGAGATCTAAGCTTTGATACCAATTGTTTGAAATACAATAGTGAAATTAAACTCTAAGAGGAGGGTGAATCATTTCTTCAGACCTTTAACAATAAATTCATTCACCACACATCCATCTCACAATTTGCATGTAAACTAAAATAGGTAGCTAAACATATTCATCCATACTATGAAAGAAAATAACATTCAACACATATATAACAAAAGATATTTGGTTCCCTAGAAACTGATGGGGACACAACCCACACATAGAATGGACACAACAGAAAAGGGGAAATTATATTAATTGAGAAAATAAGCTAGTACAATAGTATAGGGAAAATAAACTTCAAAACATGCCCTAAGGGCTTACAATGGCATAATTCTGGAGATAATTTCTCCTTTCAGTACCTCTTCTCAAACTCCACTCCGAACTGCCTTTTACAATGCCAGAAATCTCCTTAAATAGACCTTGAAGGGTTAAGGACTAGGATGACATTCTAGAAAGTGCTAGTAGGCATCCACCGACCAAATAGAAGGTTCCAGAAGCTGCGTTAGAAGTTGGCGCAAATCTAGAAGAATCCAAAAATGGTCACCGAACTTCCAGGAGGCATAACTTTTGAACCGTAGCTCTAATTGATGAACCATTTACATTTATAGAAAGCTCTCAAAGTTCTCTATAGCCCTATGGATGAGATTCACTTATCCCCCATTTTTTGGCCCTTTTCAAGGTCATTTAATGCCCCTAACTTAACTTTGAAGCATTCTTAGGAGGTCTCCAAAACCCAAAAAACTGCAATAACTTTCAAACCGTGGGGCCTTTTGACTTGATTCTTTTTCTGGAATGCTCTAAATTACAATTACATTCATCTAGCCAATTCTTACCTTCTAGTTCACCAAAATGCTAGCCCAATTACATGCTCCTATTTTTTCAAGATTTTCTAGCACACTGATAGTGGAACTGTGAGAGTTGGAACCTTTATTTGACCCAAATGGGTATCCAAAAATGAAAACACATGAAATAGAAACTAAGTCTAAGTACATTTTTTTGGGTGACATAGGATTTACCTTATACCTCTGGATGCTCTTGCATTAGACACCCAGGGTAGATTGAAAAGTGACCCTGTCACTTTATGAATGGTAGAGGGAATCCCAAATGGGAAACCTCAGCTGCTGAAATCCAAGTTGAGTCCTTGATCGATCATCCTTTCCATTTAACCAAATACTCTTCATACTACCTATTTCTAGTACTCCTACCCACACGATGATCTAGAATGTCTTCTATCTCCTCCTTCTTAGAAGCAGGAATCAAACATGGCTCTAACACCAGCTCCTCATCTACACCATCATCATGATACTCTGTTAAATCTGCAATGTTGAAAATGGGAGAAATGTGAATACAATCTGGCAGTTCCACTTCATATGCATTTCCTGAGTCATGTTTCTTCAAAATTTTGTAGGGGCCAAATTTCTTCATTTTCAGCTTGTTGTAAGTACCGACTAGAAATCTTTCTTTTCGTAAGTGCACCATGACTAGATCCCCTACTTGGAATTCCTTATGTCTTCTCCTTTGATCAGCCCTAGCTTTATACTCTTGATTCATCTTGGTAATGTGTGCCTGAAACTCCTCATGTAGACGCTTCATATGTTCAACAAATTCTTCCACTTTAGCACTTGTCCTCTCCCCTTGCTCTATCTTACTCAATTCTGGTGCAGTCCTTGGGCTATTCCCATATACAATTTGGAATGGTGATTTTCTAGTACTCCTATTTATAGAGTTATTGTAAGCAAACTCTTCTTGTGGTAGAATCAAATCCCATTCATTGGGCTTATCCCCAACTAAACATCTCAGCAAATTGCCCAAACTTCTATTTACCACTTTTGTTTGGTTGTCAGTCTGTGGGTGATGCGTGGAACTAAATTTTAGGTCTATTATCAACTTCTTCCGCAATGTCCTCCAGAAATACCCCACAAATTTAGTATCTCTGTTAGAAACTATGCTCCTTGGAAGACCATGTAGTCTTACCACCTCTTTGAAAAACAAGTCTGCAATATGGACATCATCATGAGTTTTGTGGCATGGAATGAAATGTGCCATTTTGGAGAACCTATTAACCACCACGAATACTGAGTCATTACCCCTTTTTTTCCTTGGAAATCCAAGAACAAAATCCATACTTATGTCCTCCCATGGCCTTGGCAATGGCTAGTATAGGCCAATATTGTGACTAAACCCCTTGGCAACTTGACAAACTTGGCAACTCTGTACAAACTTCTTCACATCCTATGAAATTTGAGGCCAAAAATAATGTTCTCTAAGAATGGAAATGGTCTTATCTCGACCAAAATTTCTTGCCATCCCTCCACTGTGTTTCTCCTTAATCAGATTTCCCTCATGGAACTCCTTGGAATGCACAATTAACTACCCTTGAACAACATGCCATCCTGAATCAAATAGTCTAACCACTTGGTTCTATCTATAGTAACAGGTTCTTTACAAGCTTTCCATGCTTCAACAAAATCAGGATCCTCGGGGTACAAATTCTTGAGTTCATCAAACCCAACTACTTCAACCTGCATTACTGTAAGCAACAACTGTCTCCTACTTAGTGCATCTGCAACCCTGTTAGATTTTCCACTTCTATGTTTCAACACAAATGTATAACTCTGCAAGAACTCTACCCACTTCATATGCCTCTGATTCAATTTACCTTGGCTATTTAGGTACTGTAATGCCTGATGATCAGTATACAAAACAAACTCCTTTGGCAATAAATAATGCCTCCATTTCTTTAAGGCCTGAACTATTGCATAGAACTCTTGATCATAAACAGAATACTTTTTTTTGTATCTTTCAATTTTTCACTAAAATATGTAATAGGCTTACCTTCTTGGCTTAATACAGCCCCAATAGCGCTACCACTGGCATCACAATCCACCTTAAAAACCTTTCTAAAATTTGGAAGTGCCAACACAAGCTGTTCTGTCACCTTCTTCTTTAGCAATTCAAAACTTCTTACAGCTGTTGCACTCCATTTGAACTCTTTTCTATCCCCTCTTATTGTATCAGTTAGGGGTGCACATATGCCACTGAAATTCTTAATAAACTTCCTATAAAAACTAACCAGACCATGAAATGATCTTACCTCAGTAGCAAACCTTGGAGTAGACCATTCCAAGATGGCTTTTACCTTCTTTGGATCCATTTTGAGACCTTTGGGTGATATAACAAACCCCAAATAGACTAACTCCCTTTTTGCAAAGATACACTTCTTCAGATTAATTAACAGTTTGTCTTCCCTTAGATTTTCAAGCAAACTATGAATATGCAATAAATGTTCTTCCAAAGTCTTGCTAAAAATTAAAATATCATCCAAATAGACAATAACAAATTTTCCCAAGAACTTCTTAAGTACCTCATTCATGAGCCGCATGAAGGTGCTTGGAGCGTTCGTCAATCCAAAGGACCTGACTAACCACTCATAAAGACCCTCCTTGGTCTTGAAGGCTATTTTCCACTCATCTCCTTCTCAAATCTGTATCTGATGATAGCCACTCTTCAGATCTATCTTTTTGAAGTACTAAGCTCCACTCAAGCAGTCCATAAGATCATCCATCCTTGGCAAAGGAAACTGGTACTTGACGATTATCCTATTTATAGCTCAAGAATTTGTACACATCCTCCACTCTCCATCCTTCTTTGGTGTGAGTACTGTAGGTACTACACATGGACTCAGGCTCTCTCGAATCAAGCCCTTCCTCAACAACTCCTAAACCTGTCTAATTAGGTCCTCTATTTTAGTAGGAGTCATCCTGTGAGCAGCCTTGTTAGGCAAACTAGCTCCTAGAATCAGATCTATCTGATGACTAATTTTCCCTACTGGTGGCAATCCATCTGGAACATTATCAAAGATAATATCCCCAAACTCCCCTAGTAAATCTGAAACTTCAAGTGGCATTTCACTAGTACTTTCTTTATCTTTCCTAGGAATCAAAGTATAACACATATGCTGATGTTTCATGCCATCTAAAAAATTCCTTTCATCAACAAGACAGATCCTAACACTGCTACATACCTTTTCACCTTCCTTTTTCATGGGCTTCAATTTTTGGCAAATTCCATCCTTTGTCAGAGAGTATGTGTTTGCATGTCCATCATGTACTGCATGTCTATCAAACTACCATGGTCTACCCAACAATAGATGGCAAACATCCGTCAAAATAACATCACAGAGAACTTCATCATGGTAACTCCCAATTTTGAATTTCACTAAACATTTTTCACTTACTAGGACCTTATGATCATCTTTTACCCAAGCAATCTGATAGGGCTAGGGATGTTTCTCCCTCTTGAGCTTCAGCTTAGAGACCATCTCTTCTGATACCAAGTTATCAGTGCTACCACCATCAATGATCACATCATAACATTTATCCTCACACTTGCATCTGGTATGAAATAAACTCCTCCGTTGTCCTAATTCAATCTCTCCACTTAGTAGGACTCTTTCATTTACCAAGGTCTCTCCTCTTTTTGCATCCTCTAAATGTGATGATTGTGCATCTTCATCCACATGAGTAACCCTAGCTTGGCCCTCAACTCTCCTATCTATCCTTCATTGTCATTGAGTGCATTCAAAGGCACGATGAGCTTCTTCATTGCAATGGAAATAGGTACCACAGAAGCCTCCTCTTCCTTTTCCATGTCCTCTACCTCTTCCTCTCTGATTTCCAAAGTCTTGATCATGGGAGCGGTTGAAACCCTCATTCCTCTGGTTCCTACTAGTATCCACATCTTCATTTTTCTTTTGGGTTTCATTGCGGCCTCCAGATGATCTACCACTAACCCTTCCTCCTTGACCATGCCCTCTTTGTCTTCCTTCAAACCTTTTATTCAACTTCTCTTCAACTCGTAGGGCAAACTAGTATGCCTCTTCAACGCTGGTCATTCTTACCAGACTTAATTCCTCCTAGATGCTAGGTCGCAACCCACTGATATAATGAGCAACCTTCTCCTTATTTACTTCTACATGCCCTATGCTTGCTTTAACCCATGCATCTTCTTAAACAAATCAAGCTCGTAATCCACAGGAATGAACTGGTTCTTCAATTTGTCCACCATGCAATCCCATCTTGTGATCTTCTCCTTTCCTCTTCTATTTCTTTCCAATTGGACCTCTTGCCACCAAATTTTGGCATGGCCTTTTAGTTTGGCCTTTACAAACTTAACCCTATCTGTGTCCCTGATATCCTCATACTTAAAGTATTCTTCTAGTTCATTGATCCAATCGATCAACTCATATGGTTTCAAATTTCCTAAAAATACACCCACTTCAATTGTAGGTCTTTTCCCAAACTTAGTAATGGCCCTAAAAAGCCTTTCTTCCACATGATTTAGAACTTCCCTGTCAAATTCCCCTTCTGGTCCAATTTCATCTTCTTCGTTGTCAACTTCACTTTCATCACCTACGGCCACAATTGCTCCTCTACGGAGCTCCTCTTGCAATTCTTGTACCTACCTTTGGAGGGCTCTAACCTCCTAAGGATTAATAGCTCTAGCCCTTTCGCCATACTCTCTTCATGGAGGCATCTTCTAACTCAAACCCACAACCACACAGTCCTAGTGTAAACTGCCTCACAGTTGGTGCTCTGTCTACACACTCAGGAAAATTGGCTCTGATACCACTTGATGGGGACACAACCCACACACAAAATGTACACAACAGAAAAGGGGAAATTATATTAATTGAGAAAATAAGCTATTACAATAGTACAGGGAAAATAAACTTCAAAACATGCCCTAAGGGCTTACAATGGCATAAATCTGGAGATAATTTCTCCTTTCAGTACCTCTTCTCAAACTCCACTCCGAACTACCTTTTACAATGTCAAAAATCTCCTTAAATAGACCCTAGAGGGTTAAGGACTAGGAGTACATTCTAGAAAGTGCTAGTAGGCATCCACTGACAAAATAGAAGGTTCTAGAAGCTGCATTAGAAGTTGGCACAAATCTAGAAGAATCCAGAAACGGTCACTGAACTTTCAGGAGGCATAACTTTTGAACCGTAGCTCCGATTGATGAACTATTTACATTTCTAGAAAGATTTCAAAGCGCACTATAGCCCTATGGACTAGCTTTTCTCATCCCCCATTTTTTGGCCCTTTTTGAGGTCATTTAATGCCCCTAACTTGACTTTGAAGCATTCTTAGGAGGTCTCCAAAACCTAAAAAACTGCAATAACTTTCAAATCATAGAGCCTTTTGACTTGATTCTTTTCTTGGAATGCTCTAAATTACAATTACATTCATCTAGCCAATTCTCACCTTCTAGTTCACCAAAATGATGGCCCAATTACATGCTTCTATTTTTTTGAGATTTTTTAGCACACTGATAGTGTAACTGTGAGAGTTGGAACCTTTATTTGACCCAAATGGGTATCCAACAATGAAAACACATGAAATAGAAACTAAGTCTAAGTACATATTTTTGGGTGACATAGGATTTCCCTTATACCTTTGGATGCTCCTGCATCAGAAACCCTCCAATGAGAAGGTAAATTTGGGGTGGAGATGACACCCATAAATCTCCACTACTATAGTAATAAAGTGTATCAAATGAAGGCTACAATGTTTGATCGCTAACTATGATCTACCTTGTGAAAGGGTTGCCCTATTAAAGACTTACAAGATTGTTAGATCTTACCCTATTAAAGGATTTCAACACCCTATTAGAAGTGTCTAATTAAAAGACTTTAACTTACACTAAAGTAAGCACCCTACTAAAGGATTTACAATATCCTATTAGGAATACTCTATTAAGAGATTTAATTGATTCACCTACTAATATCAGATCACCTATTTCCTAATGTGTACTTGATCCTCTTTGATCAGATGTATCACTTCTATACTCGAATTCCTTTCCTCTATTCTTCTCTAATTGATTCTCTAATGTATCTTAATTCACAACTTCTTAGCCACCATGAATGATCTATTTGTTCCTGCAAACTTTTCTCTTCTCGCATTCCACTCTTACATCCTATAGGGTTTGTCCTCCTTATGAAGACTTAGGTGACTTAAGGTTAGGTATGAATCAATGATTGTGATTCACCCATTTTGTTGCTTAAAGAAATGCTTCAATTGACTAGTTGCATGTACTACATAGGGATCTACAACATAGATTTGTCCTTATAATCTTAGAATCATAAAACAATCCTTAAGTTGGCTCAAAAATGGTTTACATAGAAGTTTGTGTCATTACAAACAACTATGTCCAAAACTATTTACTTGACACTTGAAGTGTCTAATTCTTGGCATCGACTATATATTCAATGCTTTTACTCAGCCTGTGAATGACTTGACATCCATTGATCACTCAGCATCTGAATGACTCAACACTTATTGTCTACTTGGCACTTGAGTGACTCGACATATACTATATATCTAACAACTTATGCTTGACATACACTACTTGTTTGGCATGAACTAAGAAAATGACTTAAGATGTTGTCACTCATATGTCAAAACCAATTTGAGATTAAAAGTTCTATCATGATCATCTATCAAATGAAAGGTACACATGCTTCCTTTGCTAGTAGAAGGGCCTTCAATCAAAAAAAAAATTACTAGGTAACACATGAGGTTTCTTCCCAAATGCTCCTCCTCCCTATTTGGGATACTTGTTAGAAAAGGAAATACTTGGTGGAAGGGGGGGTGAATAAATATTTCAAGAAGTTCTTCCCAATTATGGATATCATTAACAAACTTATAACTTGCATAAGAAAGTAAATTGATTGTGTTGAATAGTAAAAATAACCATAAAGTAAAGAAACACATAACACCATAATCTATTAGCTAGAGAAACCTTGGCAAAGGGAGAACCCTAATGGGATGGTACCCACAAGATGATCCACTAATCAAAAATATTTTATGAAAGATATTGACCATGTTAGGATTCTACTACATTAATATAGTGACTCAATCCTTGTTAGATGACTATGCCATTTTAGAAGCCTCAACCCTATTAGGAGTTGTTATTGCAATTATACAAAGTATGAAATATGGGCCCACTTCTCAAACATTTAATATATAATAATATTTTTCAATGCAAGAGATAAATACACAATCCTCTTCACTGCTATTGATATCTTCAATATCTAATTTTTACCTTTCACTACTCTTCACAAAATATGTTAACAAATCTGCACTACTCTAATCTTACATCATAATTTTCATCTCAAACATATAGCATATTCATCAAAAAAATTGGACACTTAACTTTGCAATCAAAACAATTTTTATATACCTTATTTCTTCAACTATCATCCATCATTACTTAACATGCTTGCCAAATTAAAAAATTAATTTTTACTTACTTAGGGTTAACATATAGGATGTCCTCCCTTATTATTTAAGTAATTATTTTGATAAAAAAAATAATTCCTTAATACAAAATGTTTGATTTTATATCTTTTACCCTATTTTTTCAGCTTAACACTATCACTATAAAACTAAACTATCTCTATTTTTACTAACTATACAATCTTTCACTCATGCATACATCATCTTGACATACTATACTACTTCCAAGTAATTTACCACATTATAAAAATTACTCTATAGATTGCACTAACCAAAATAGTTCTTGTGCTGATAGATAAACTCTATTGTACTTAGACAATTTTTTAGGTCTCTAACACAATTTTATCTTCAAGATCTGCTAACATCTTGAATATATGTTTCCCTAAATGAAAACCTTTGGCATTAATGAAAACATATGGGAAAAGTAGCTAAGTTCAAAAACAAAAACTTCAAAAACTTCAACAAACTTAAAACTTCAACCAACTTAACCCAATAACTCACTAATTAAAATTTTTCACTATAATTAAACTTATTCATTCCATTATGGCTCTCATTTATATATGTTCCAAATTGTAGAAACTTATCACAACCAAAAATAAACTTAAACTTTAGCATAATAAGTAGTATAAACACACAACAAATATCTACATAATGTTTGAGACCAAGATTTAATGTGGAAACCTAATTTGAGAAAAACACCACCAATATGCTACAAATTTTTAACTCTTGTAAAGTTATCCCTATTATGAGCTAACCATATTAAAGGTTATAAAATACATTATTAGTGTGATCTTGTTAAAATATTTAATCACCCTATTAGGAGTAGCCTTATTAGAGGACTTAAGAACATTTCATTAGAATGCCACCTTGATTAAAGGATTTAAAAATGACTATTAGGAAAACCTTATCAAAAGGATTTTTCAACTACCATAATGGTTAGAAATTAACAAAAAAGTTCTAATCAAATAACATACAACTCACTTTGAAAATTTAGATCTCTATTTGATGGCTCAACTCTAGTTCATTGACTAGACTTCATTATTCATCATCATCTCAAATATGCTTGGAAACTCTTTAAGAAATTCTTCACCTCAAAAACATTTTACTTCTCCTTGTAAGTCTATTTTTCACTTTTCTTTGTAAGTTTCCAATTCAAAAAACCAAAAAAAAAATATTAGATACCTCCTTAACTAGTTAGCTTTGATCTTTTTCTAGTTAATCACAATCATAGATCTTTAGGTTTATGATCAGATCCAAAATGTTCAATGAATATATCCACATTCTTGTTCTTCTTCTCTTCTCAACACTTATAGAAACATCTTTTCAAATCTAAGCCTTTGATCACTCAATTAATTATTTCCTTCTACTAAATAACAAAGCTCATCAGTCCTCAAAATCAACACATTTTTCTCATTCCAAAATCTCAACTATGCCATCTACATATCTCGATTATTTCATAAATTCTTCTTTTAATATCACTCAACCATCACTATGCCTTTCTTCTTGGTCTTCACTAGATCACTTGGTAAGTACTACATTCTCTCACTCAGTCACCACTATACAATTAGGTCAATAATCTCACTCATCGATCTCTGTCACTTGGCCAATATAGATATTTGATCAATATTATTATGCTCGGTAATGTTTAAGTTCCTTAATCTTTTGCTTCAACTCCTTCATTGACTATGCAACACTAATACTTGGTCAAGCTTAACATTATGTCATGTTTCAACTCTAAGCTTCAGCCAACTATCACCTTCACTTCTTATATTAATTAAATAATACATTATCTTGTCAAGTAATACCTTATCAAGTGCTAATTGTAGTTATGTCTTGCTTACACATGTCAACTCAACCTTTAACTAGGTCATTTAATGATCTCTTCTTTTTAAATCCTATTTATCAATAAAATGATATGGTACTCTAAACTATTAGTGAATGTCTCTCCAATAGGTTTGACATCAATGATAATATACATATTGCTCCAATTAAGCTCTCAACAATTGTAGATCCAATACATATATACCATTCTCACATAGATAGGGATACTCCCACTTTGATCTTACTCTATCTTCTACATATCTTTACATATAATTTTCTTGATTCGCCCCACTTTGAAATTTATGAAAAATGTAGTGACAAAACTTATATACATGTCAAAATTGTGTTACCTTTCCCTTCATGTTGATATTCTGGTAATGTAATCAACAAATATTTCTTTCATATTTTCAAATTATTTCTCCAGTAAGACACTACCTCTACTACATTTAAGTCTAAAGACACAAATTTCTCATATGATATCTTAGCCTTAAGACATTCCTCTAGCTCATTTTGTATATTTCTGATTTTTCATACCAAATATTCTCTCAATAATGAGAATATTTTGATAATTATCTCTTTTCAACTCAAACAAACTTATATCATCATACATCTTTGCAATTCTTATTTCTAGATCTTCAATCTTCTTATCAAGTTTTTGAAGCTCATTTGAAAGGTTTTGTAGTTTAATTTTCTTCTCATTTAGCTCCTCATTCACATCTTTGATAAATTGTATGACAAAGTGCATTGTCCATACAATGTTTTTCCTTCTATTTCACATATTCTTAACTCTTTTATACAAGAGTCAAGTCCTGTAATTCATTCTAATGTTTCTACACATTATGTAAAAAATTTGTGCACAACATTTAACTTGTGCTTATGTAGATGCTACTTCTAATAACTAAGTGTTAGTTTGTGGTGACTGATTAGGGAAGTACTGTACATACTTCATAAATCATTGGTGAAGTTCAGGGCTATTTTATCAACATTTTTGGGCTGACATGTTGTAACTAATTTAACCTGATTGTGGCAAAAATACCTTTATAAAATGGCTTAGGGTTATGGATTTCATAAGCTGTGATGTGGTAATTGCTTCTTGTGATGGTATTTCATTATAAGGGATTATGAATTATAATCGGGTTGTAATCACTAGATAATAATAATATTGGAATTATTGTTTGGTGGACATAGTCCAGGGATTGGGTGAACCATATTAAATCTTTGTGTCTTATGTTCTCTTCTATGTGATTTAATTTTTTTGTGATATTGGTTATATTTTAATGTAATTTTTATTTCTATCCATGGTTAATTATAACAGGAAATATTAGAGTGAGGTTTTTTTTCCAGTTATTCTCTATAGGAAAGTCTCATGGTTGAGTGGGAGTCTCATGGTTAAGTGGAAGTGATGGAAGACAAGGAAAAGCTATAGGTTGAGAATTTTTAGTTATGGAAAATGAAAATGGAGGACTATCTTTATTAGAAGGATTTATGGAATATAGTTAGAGTGGGGTTTTCATTGCACCAGAAGATTGATCTGTCAATGCTTGATACAACCACTCAACTTATAGTACATAGGAGGTGGTTAAGCCCTTTTCATGAATTCCAAGGGGAGTGCTAAATTTTTTTTTGGTAATCTCCCCCTCAACATTACACAAGAGTCTAAGGATTCAAACCTATGACATGCTCTAATACCACTTGTTAGAGTGTAGTTGTCATTGCACCAAAAGACTAATCTATCAATGCTCGATACAACCACTCAACTTATAGTACATAGGAGGCAATTAAGCCCTTGTTATGAATCCTAAGGGGAGCATTGAACAAATTTCTAGCAAGAACTTCTTTCCTGAAGATGGTGTAGCATAGAGAAATGGAAGTGAACAAAGAAAAAATAGAAGTTTCTATGGATGAAGAAAACTCAAGAGGATCTAGTGACTTTTTCAGCTATTATGTTGAATATGAGTCTGATTTTGAATATGGTGTCAATATACTTTTTCTCTTGAGGAGACATCCTTCTCGATGCTTATAAGGAATCAACATTGGGAAGACCTCCTACTCACCCTTCTTCCTCCACCTTGACTAGAAAGGGAAAAGGGTTGGTGAGATAGTTTGATGATGAGTAAAAGGTCTAGAGGTGAGGAGTTTGAAGAATCCTAGCCTAAAAATTTCTTTCAACTTTATTGAGTTCTATAAGCCAACAAAAATATGAATTTCCTTTGTTGATTATTTAAGATCTAATCCTACTAAATTGGATAGATTGATTGAATATATAAGAGCTTATACCTCACACAATATAGTTCAACAAGGAAATTATATGTCATTAGAAATAGGATTACTAAGAGGAGGGGGGGTGAATTATTAATATACAAACTTTAGTTGAAAACTAGATATTATTAACTACTTTAAACCATGCATAAAAAATTAATAAAGTAATGTTGAACAGTAATGATAACAATACACGAAGATAACTCATGACACCATATTTTGTTAACTACGAAAACCCTGGCTAAGGGAAAACCTTGGTGTGGATGATACCCACTAGATAATATACTATTATATATGTTCCCTGTTTGAGGATGGACTCTATCAAGAGTCAATGAGAAAATTTAGTATAAAAAGTTCCTATTAGGAGAATTTGAATCCCTATTAAGATATTCCAACACTATTAGGAGTTGTGGTACAATGTATGCAAGAAGAGCCCACTGCCCAAGCATGCAATTTCAACTACAAGAAGAGCTCACTACTCAAACAAGTAATTTACTATTATTTTACTTCCTTGTCTAATCTTTCATCTTTAGCTTGATCTTAGATCACTAGATAGTTCATATAAAACTTTGCATATATGGCCTTCACAAAAGTTTGCTCACTTCACAATCTTACTTCACTTACATAATATACTTGCATAAACAAAATTTCAAGCACACTTCTTATAGAAAGAAGTCATTTGCATAAATACCATGCCTTTATATAAATTACTACTGGATCGGCTAAGACCACAACTCACTTTTCCAAGTTAGAGTAAACATCTAGGATGTCGGCCCTAATTAGACAAGTAATTGTTTTGCTTTCCTTCAATTCCATTGTCTTCCTTCACCAAAACATGATTAACTTTGTTTTGTATAGTCCATCCAAAATAGTTAGGTTATATACATCATCACCAACATGTATAATATCTCCATGTAACTTTTCTTGTCATAATATGACATCTACAACATGTTATAAACAAAACAATACACTATTGTAAACCAAATTCTATACTTGGACAATTTTCTAATAGCCAAATACTAAGTATCTTTATTTTTGAGGTTTCCTATCAACATGTACATCATGTGTTGCCATTAATGACAATAATTACATATCACAATTAGCCAATTGTCAACATATGTCCCCTCATGAAACTATCTTTGAACTAGAGACTAATCTCTTTGTATAAGTAATATTAGTACATATATAAACTTCCAAAAGTCCTAATGGGATTGAAAAGCCAAATCCTTTTATGTCTCACTATTTATTCATAGTCATAATCTAAGTAATTATTTTATACAATCAAGAGCCTCTGATAACTTCATGTCATCCTTATTTTCCAAAGCTCTAGACTCACTCATGACCAAGACATTTTGCAAGTATTATTGAGTGGATTCAAAGAAAATCCCCTTGATCGGTCAAATCAAAGATTCTCAAATCTCTCCAGCTAAATTCTTGACAAAAGAATCAAGTTAATTATCTTAGTAGAAGAAATTCTTATTGGAATTGTAGAGAGTAGCTAAGAGGGGAGGGGTGAATTAGTTACTACAAAACAACTCCCTATTCCTAGATCTTAAATCAAACTTTTCTTTGATAATGTTATTCTTTGTCTAGCTCAGTTAAAACTAATTTATTGTACTAACTTGACTGATGAAGAAATCTTATGAATATTAATGTATTTTAACCTTTATTAACTTAGTTGTAGAAACATAAAACATAAAGAAAATAACATGAACACAGATGACACCAAGATTTAATGTGGAAACCTAATTTTGGGAAAACTACCATGTAACTAGTTACAATATTTTTCACTCTTCTAAAATGAGCTCTTTTAGGAGCTAACCTTGTTAAAGGTTACAATATATACTATTAAGTATGACCTTGTTAGAGGTCTTCAAATACTTCAATCTTGAAATGTTGCCTTGTTAAAGGATTTATAATATCATTGTTACATCAACTCTCTTAAGAGATTTCTTCACTACTACAATGGTTAGAATGTAATAGTAGTTTGACCTGATTTATGAAGTGACTTTCTTTTTAGATTTAGAGTTATGTTCTAACTCGACCTCTAGATCCTTAGTCATCAAAATATTCTTTGTAGCTTATCTTCCACACTTTCCTTCTAAACCTTTTCTTTCAATTACATATCCATCTTATTTCATGTATTCCACTTGCACACCTTGTCCTTGTAATGCCTCTCGTGAAGATCCTTGGAACTAAAGCATAAAACATGCACTAAATAAATTTTTTTCTTAGGATAAGTTACTTAACAATAGAAATAGTAACTAGCTGAAATAGTGAAACATCAGGACAAGATGATGAGAATAGGGAACATGGCATGACTCACATGTTCACCTACACTAGTAGAAGTCTTAGAACTACTTCCAAAGATCTCGAAGCTTAAAACCACAAATCACAAACTAAGACCACATGAATCATGAGAATATACCAAGGGGATATTCTTGCTCAATCCCAAGGTAAAAGCTCCTAACATTCTTAGACATACAATTCCATACCTACAAATCAAATCATAATCATGATTCACAAGTAGACACCAAAAAAAGTCAAGAAAAAGATGAGGCTCAAAGTTACCATCGCCCATCTACTAAACACCATGCTAAAAGATAAATGTTGATTCCTAAAATTTGCCTAAGTCTAAAATCTTGAAGCGCTGAAGCCTTGAAATTTCTTAGAATCTGCATCATATCTCAAAGAGGTATGAAACCTATCTCAAATGAATCCTTGCATATATTAAAATATATCATTTAAATATAAGTCCTTATACTTAAATAATATATTTAAAACCCCATAGAAACATCTGTTGAACTAGGAAGGAGTGCAAGCCTAAAGGGTACTCAAAACACCAATAACTTCCTAACAAAAAGTCTAGCGATACCTATTGTTTTCCCAAATAAGTTTTTGCAAGGAAACTGGGCAACACTTTAATATAACTAGGCAACATTTCTCACTATAGCCGGGAGATACTTTTTCCCAAGGTGATACTTTTCACTATAGCTAGGTGATACTTCTTAGTATGGCCAAGTGATAGTTCTCAATATGGCCATGCGATACTTCACCGGTATCATGTGATATTTTAGACTACTATGGTGTCATACTTTCTAGTATCATACAAACTTTCTCCTTAAGTCATGTGATACTCTTCTAGTGTCACTCAATGCTAAACCACTATCATCTAGGATTGAAAAGAAATAATTTGATGAACAATCAGAAGGGTAAAAGAGTTAGAACCTCCACATTGGGGAGTGCTAGATCCACTATAATCGAGGCTTGGACACTCGAATGCATGAAATATACAACACCATATGATAAGAAGTAGAATAAAACTATACATCCAATCCATAATAGAAAATAAAGGAACATGCAGAAACAAAAGTCACAATTAACATACATGGTTCATAAACCAAACATCATATGAAGAAAAACATAAACAATAATGCACCACACAACTAAAACTCATGTGCAGTTCCTCCCAACCATAATAGCATCATGAGACCTCAAAGATCCTAGCCATCCTCCACACATAACATCCCAAACTGCCAACTAGATAGTCAAAGTTGTCTTATGAGGATGTCACTACTAAAGCATAATAACATCATAAGGACATGAAATATAACATGCTAATCTAATAAGAAACAGATAATCCAACTAAGAAAATAACATTATATAATCATATGATAAACATTATAATAAGGGAATGCATCAGATAAACTAACATCATCTAAACATGATATACAAGAATTTCAATGAAAGCATAAATCACAAGAAAGCATACTCTAGAACCTAAAGTACCAAGTGAAAACATCTAGCAATGGTCACACTAGGACAATAGACTATCTCTATAAACTAGTCCCCAACAATAGTGAAGGTAGCTATGCCTCCCAACCATGTGAAACCCATAGCCCTACTCCCACCATGTTGATGGAGATAATGATCCAACCAAAACTACACATAAAGAAAATGTCAATGGCTAACACGCACGCTAGATAGTAATGATGACTGAAACCAAGAACATGAGACAATGAAAATACAACAAGTCCTGGTCAGACACTCTATGGGCTACTATTTAGGGGTTAACATCATGGAGAGTCACTTAGAATTGAGAAGCCCAAGCTAGGATTAGGAGTTGTACTCCCCAATGCAAGGCACATAATCTAGGTGGTAGCTCTTCCCAATGGAAGGTACACAATCCCAAATTTTTAATTATCTTAAATTTTATTACCACTCACAAATTTTTATTTAGTTATCACTTGTATTAAATTTACTCTACCAACTAATGGGAGATAGTCACTAGGTTACAAGATAAAATCCCCTCAATGTGCTACCCTACCCATGCTCATCCAATGATGAGTGCTTGCAGGCATGCATATTCTCGACCCAACCCCAAATGATCATAACTTTTAAAAAATCCATAGAAGATTGAGCCTCACAATTCACCTAACAAATGCATGTGTACGTGCTCATGTATGATGCACCACCATCATGAAGATCATACCACAAGGACTGGATGAGAACACAAGCAAAATATCACTCAATTGAAATAAAAATTAGGAGGATGGATTCTACATGAATCCCAAAGAAAAAGAAAACCATACATCATGAACTCACTTGACTAGCCTCAAACTAGGAGTATGGATTTTACACAAATCCCAATGATGAAACAATACCAAACATCATGAACTCACTCAACCAACATCAATTTGGGAGTATGGATTCTACACAAACCTTAGTGTCCAT
This sequence comes from Cupressus sempervirens, assembly GCA_028749045.1. Lineage (NCBI taxonomy): Eukaryota > Viridiplantae > Streptophyta > Pinopsida > Cupressales > Cupressaceae > Cupressus > Cupressus sempervirens. The sequence continues at coordinate 799,028,270 of CM053792.1, read as the reverse complement.
GAAATAACAAGGGTCCAAAAGAAAGAATCACATCAGGTACAAAAAAACTCAACCAAACACAAAGTGAGAAGTATAGATGTGGAATGCATCTCAATGCAACATAAAAGTGCAAAAATGATCTAACTAACATCCCAAAAAATGACCAAGGTCGACAACCAACATTAGGCCAAGAAAACTAGAGAAAATAGGGTGGTATGCAAAATGAGGAAAAAACCCCAAAACTTGAAATCTTCAAAATTAAAACCCATTTAGTCTTAGGACACAAAATCCATAAAAATGCAATAAAATTTGGGTTTGGAGTTTTTATGAAAATACAGCTAGCATAATAGTACAAAACCCCAAACCCTCATCCCATAAAATAGAGAAATTTTCATACCCACCCAACTAGGTAGAGCTAATATACAAAAATAGAGGGGGACACTAGTTCTCAGTCTCCTTACAAATGGTTACCAAAAATAGAAATAGAAAGAGAGATGAAACAATAAAATCAAAGAGCCCTACCTCACAGCCAAAAGGGAAAAATGGGAATCTGAACCATAAAATAAAAATCTTGTAGAAGTAGCTAAAAATTGTGGCAACCCAAGGTCTCCCTGAGCTAGATCCAACGAGACCAATCTTGTGATGATAGCATACCCATAGCTCCCACAACAAAGAGAATAGTAATTCCTTATGAAGAGGATTTTGGGTTTTACTCTAAAACTTTCTAATTCAATGGTGAGAAGTGAGGAATTAAATTCTTTTTTGGATACTCATTCACTTTTTGAGTGAATAATGGATTAGGAAAAATAACTAGGAACCCTAGTTAGATCTTCAATCAACCCAAATGAAAATAGGTTATTCCAAGTAATTGGAATTTATTTATGGAAAAGCTACCAGAAATTAAAATTAATTAAGATAAAGCCTAAAAACCCTTCAACCAAAAATCATAGAATTTCTTAATAACTTTCACAAGACATGTGAACCTCTAAATGCACATACATGATCACAAGTCTAGTCACATAATGCAAAGAGTCTAGATTTATAAAATCATTGGAATGTTTAATTTAAATATTTAAATAAGATATGTCAACCATACAAGGATGACATTGGTAAATATGAATAGTTGAATCACTAACTTCATGTGCCATTGCTAGGGATATAAATCCTATAGACTAAAATACATGATCAAGTGCAGTTGCATATAATAATTTAGTTGAAGCAATAAATGTAATAAATCAACTAATTTAACCATTTATTCAATTATACTCAAATAATTTATTTACATCACTCACTTTTTCATATAGCATAATGAAGCAAGAATGAAGTAAATAACCATAGCATTAAATCCATCACATAACATAATTACACATATGTCCAAATATCAGATAACCAAATATCATCATAAAACATACTATCATCCCAAAATGGCATCATCATGCAATATGATCAACTGAAAAACATAGTAGTCTAACATCTATGATATTGAAATCAAAGTATAACATCTGACCCTTGGGTCATCTCAAATGTAAAGCCTAACATGAGTAACAAATATCTCTTCAATCAAAATATAACAAGGTAAATATCCACAACACATAACCAATGAATCCAACAAGGACAATCCATTTCTAATTATTTAATTATTTAATAATTGTTGGTTACACAACATGAAAAGACACTAAAACACATAAGAAAACATAGTCATAAACATGACTAACTACTGCTACAAGAACCTAGTCTAGTGTAGCAAGATAATAGTACATAGTGTAATATTTGTACATATATCTGGGTAATTATGGAACAACATCATGATACCACATTGATCCTAGTGACCTCTAGTAAAAATCTCAGTAAAGAATCTAGCACATCATAATCTCAAAAAATATTTCATAAGCATAATTGAAGCAACAAATATAGTAACATAGATCCAATCACCTCAAGGGTGTAGACCACTCATGGTCCCAATTACAATTGGTTCATAGTGAAAGATCAACAAGGTTACATCCATCAAGATGAATTATAGAAATCAAATGGGAGAGGCACTACATCACCTTCCCTCACCCCCAAAGACTAGGTTTACTCTTGGAAGCTTGTAATCCAAGAATATAAACAAATACACCAAGTGTAAAATAAAAAATAAGCAATAAGAATGACTTATCATCCTCTCAACAATTCAAACTCAAATCACTCCAACATTCACAAACTTTCTCATCAACCCCCATATAGTTTAACCACAAGAGAATAGGTGTCACATTGATAGAAGGTCCCCTAACAAGGAACTTCCTATGTGCTAGGAAAATCCATCTAGCCATAAAGTAAACAATATAAGGTAAGGAAAATCCACTCTACCTTGTCTACAAGAGCCTAACTACAACATCCACCTACTAGGTGACCACAAAATAAGGTCAAAACACTACACACTTCCAATAAGAATTGGAATCATGGGTAATAGTCATCCCAAATTCCCAAGAATACCATCATGTCACACATGAGAATCCTTGAATCCATGTAAACCCACCCTTTGAACAAAGAGGATAAGGGTTTACAAACAAAAGTGTGCACTCCCAAGGATACTCACCACTACTAACCACCAAGCATAGGAGAGCTTAGTATCTAGGATACAAAAAGCTCAACTATCACTAGGAACTCGAGTTGCATAACCCAATTAGACAAATATATCACCTTTCCATAAGGTTGCAAACTATTTCATCAATGGAAAAAATCATGTGATAACTTCATACCAAATTGTGAGATGGTAACATGTGTCTAATGATACCATGTCCCTCTAGCAACATGTTGGGAATACTACACCCAACATACCACTAAACTCAACATCCAACCTCATTTCAATGCTCAATGAGTGATTGGACTGAAACAATCCTATTGAAGATATAAGAATAAGGAGGAATAAAATACAACATATTAGGACTAAGAGGAAGTCTCTCTCATCCTCTGCACTAAATCAGCCTAAGATGCATTAGGGAAACTCACAATTCCACCAACCATAAAAATACTCACAAATAGGGTCAACCTCAAAGGTAAACTAAGCCACAGCTAGAAATAGGAAGAATAGCACCCACTAACATAGAATGACTCCGAAGAAGCACCAAAATTGCCTTCTCTTGAAGGTCATGAATTTCATGTCTAGACTCTGAATAACTCCATTCCAAAATGCGTTAGAAAGATCTCAACAAGGACTAAAACATGATGGAGTTTAAAGAGTCCAAGACCTAAGAGTTGATTCACCACTCAAGATAAAGCCTACAAGCACAATCCAATATTATTGATTACCAAGACAAGCAACAGATGAAATGTCCAAAATAACCCAAGAGCACACATGCCCAAAATGACATAATACATGAAATGAAAGGTAATTCACACACTAAAACCAATATTACTTCTCCTTAATAATTTCATTTTTTAAACATAATCCAAGCACTAATGGATAATGAAACTGAAAGGTTTTCAAAGCAAGGGTTCAAGAGTCACTTACCATAAAAACAAGTACATATATTTTTGAATTTCTTTCAAGAATAATATTATGATTAATCATCAGTTACACCATCTAGTTACATTAACAATTTTACATCTATAACAAAACACACTAGTATGTTCTCTATGATATTATCCCTTGTTTGTACTACCAAAAGTTCAAGATGAACATAATAGAGTTACAACACACAACTAGGAAATAGTTAAAACATGTAGAATAGTCACCATAAAACATAATCAAAAGGCCCAAATGGGGGAATTGTCAACTCTAATAGTAAATATCAAAAAGTACACATTTCAACAATAAGTAAAATGTGAAAACTATCATAAAGAGAGTGATAGAGAAATTTGATTAATATTCCAAGAAGGAAAATACCAAAAACCAATGCTAGCCCAACAACATGAGGAAAATACCTCCAACCAAATAAAATAAGGTATCAATCAAATCACATTACATCTGATGACTAGAAACAATCACACAAAAGGGCTAAACCACCACACCATGCTAAGGAATACATCATCCTAGCAAATTTAGAGAAAACACTCACTCACCTCAAGTAATATACCATCAATAACCTCATGCATATGTAGACTACAATAATATTCTTAATTATCTTCCACATAATTCAACATTAAGATATCCATCAATTTTAATACAATTTCCATAAGCTTATGAAGCAATCAAACTAGGGACTAAGTCAATAACCCAAAAGATCTAAGGAAAAACCTACTCCTTTGAAATGATTCACAATAAAGACTCATTTCTTAATGAAAGAGAACACTTCATTACTATATTGACATAACATAGAATCATAAATAAGATTCATTTATTTACTTTCAAATAAGAGAAAACAAGAAAAATAATACACCTTACTTCACAAGGAGAAACAAAAAGAGGTACATCAAGCCTACACATGGACACCAATCAGTGGTTCCATCCAAAAGGGTTACACAAGTGACCAACCAAATAAAGGAACATCAATTCCATCTACAAAAAAGGGTAAGGACTCACTTCCTTCCCCTCACACTACTCTAGTTGCATCTACCAGACAAGCAAGTCCACCACAAGTAGATACCAAAGCAACAAACTCATGAGCTCTCACTATGACACTCACACTCACACAATGCATCATCAACCATATGGGCAACATATACATAGAGATCCCAATGTTTAAACATGGTCTTTGTTGAGAATTTTCTATATGTAGATATCTAAATGTTGTCATTAATGGTAACACATGATGTATGTTCTTGTGTAAAACCTCAAAAATAAAGATACTTAGCATTTTGGTACTCTAAAAATTGTCATCTTAGCTATGGAAATGGTTTACATTAGTATATTGTTTTATATACAACTAGATTATATGAAGCTATTCTTGAGAAAGAAGATATATGAGAATAGTATACATGTTGATGATGATGTGTATAACCTTAGGCATTAGTATGGATAGTATGAAAAAGAGATAATTAATATTTACAGAACAACAAAGTGAAATGTAAAAGAATTGATCAATTAGGGACAAAATCCTAGATGTTTACTTTAAGTTGGGAAAGTTTATTTTGGTCCTAGTTAACCTAGTAGCAATTTGTGAAAAGGCATGGTATTTATGCAAAGACATCGTGCAAGATTATTGTGTAGTAACATGCGAAAGTTCTGAATGTGAATTTTTGTATCATATGCAGAAGCAAGTTTTTGATAACCTAAATTTGTGATCCAAGATCTAACTAAGGTCAAAGATCATCTAAAAGAAGGTGCAACATCTATGCTTCTATATTTGAGGAAATTAAATTACGTGTTTGGGTAGTGAGCTCTTCTTCTTGGAATTCTTTAGAATAACTAAGAGGTAGGGTGAATCAATTATCTAAGGTCTAGATGTATAAATAAAAAATTTCATAGCTTAGTGAACCCATATCCATAAAACATTTTCATCATTCATGCATCCATTAGATTATGCAATCACTTAAAATTGTACATTACTATCAAATCAATTTGCAAAAATGTAAACATGAAACATAATAGATTCAATAACACAATTAACACAATGATTTAACATGGAAACTCAATTTGGGAAAAACCGCTAGTAACATGCTACTCATTCTCACTCTTTTGAAGTGCTTGAAAGGATTTCAATCACCCTATTAGGAGTGAGCCTTGTTAGAGGACTTTAGATCATTCACTTGGAATGTTAGCAGGTTAAAGGATTTACAAATGACTATTAGGTCAACCTTAATCCAAAGAATTTACCATAGAATGATATAATGATTAGAGAGTAATAGTAAGGCTTGATCTGATAACAACATACAACATACTTGCAAGTATGAATAAGACAAGGAAATTGAGAAATTGGATGAATGTAAGAAAGTGGATTTTCCTAAGGAAAACAAGTATGAAATTAGAGGTAAGTGTTTTTCATGTAATGAAATAGGTCATATGAAAAGAGATTGTGCAAACAAGTCATTTAATCATGTTACAATTATTTTTTCATAGTTGTCATGGTATTAGTCATAAATAAATTTATTGTAAGAAGCCTAACTATGATAATGATAAAAAGAATAGTAGAATGCATGGAAATACTAACCCTATAGATAGAAGAAGATCTAATGAGAAGAAATCAAGAGCAAGAAAACCTTATGAAGAAAGAAATCATATTGTGTGTTATAAGTGTAACAACTTTGGACACATAGCCTAGAACTACCAAACATCTATTGATCAATAGAATCCTAGAAGTAGAACCCCAGTATGTCAGTTATGAAACAACTTCAAACATATAGTGAATTACTATAGAATGGATAGAAGGAACAATGGAAGAATCTTTGGAAACAAAAGAAACAATGGAAGAAAACTTGAAAATGATAGAAGGAATCATGAAAGGAACTTTAGAACTAAGAAAAATAATGAAGATCAAGGAAATATAGTCAGTGAACTTTGAGAAGAAATTGATGAGACATTTGTAAAGGAATTAACTATTGGATCTAAAGAAAAGTCAGATGATGCAAAGAAAGTAAGATTGAAGCTAGTAATTGAGTTTGATTTAGCCAAGTTGAATTAAGCTTATTCACAGCACTAAAATTTGAAACTTCATTTAGAGACTAACCTATGAGTAGTGAGGTTGAGAAAATATGTATCTAAATGAGTTTAGATTGTAGCTAATCTTGCTTGAAATTTGGAGCTTATTGGAACAAGTTATGAAGGAAATAAGAGTTACTATTATAACAAAGAAAGTTTATTCTATAAGAAAAGATGAAATCTATGTTTTTATAGAAAATTCCATGGAGCAAAGTTTTGTGGATCTTTGTCATGATGAAAGGAAACTATGGTTAACATTGGGTAGTATTTGAAGATTAGATAGATGATTTTAAGTAGATATTTGATTTCAGATTGAAATTAACAACTTTTTGTGATTTAACAAAAACACAAAATAAATGCAAGTTCAAGTTAGAAAAATTAAAGGAGTGTGAACTTGATTATTTCCACATTGCGATTATCTCAGAATCTTTGAGTGATTTGTCAAAGTAATTTTGAGAAAAACAATACTTTAGAAAAAGGTTGTGAATTGAGTAATGATATAGTTATTGGTTACATTGATCTATTGTTGAACTCTAGAAAGGACCAAGATTCATATAGATTTGGAAAATATGAAGAGTTAACTCAATCATCTTACCAGGCATCTTTAAAAAAATCATCTCATAAGAAGGTTGAGACTATGGTGAAGAAAGCATTGTTTGAGGATGATATGTTAGAAGAAGAATCACAAGCAATCAGACAAACCATCTCTAGACTGAAACAAACTAGTGAACAAGGTGTTATGTATGTGACACCTCTATCAGTTGGTCAAGCATTAGATGTATCCATTGCAGAGACTCCTATAGACTAGAGCATCCCATATGATGTTGTATCAATTGATAAACCTAGTGAACCCAAAAGGAAGTCTGAAAGGCTAGTAGAAGTTGAGACTCATAAGTCAAAAAGAGCTAAGAAATAGCTACGTGACCTAAGAAAAGGAAGAAAACATTGTTGACAATTGTAGATTCCAAGGAGGAAGAAGAAGAGGAATAAGATGTTAAACAACATGAAAAGGTTATTGTTTCTAAGTAGCCAGCAAGTAAACAAGGAAACCATGGAAACTGAAGATAGAAAATATTAACACAACTATTACCAATGAAGGGAACTATGTGAAAATGAATAAGTTTTATGATTTGTACAATGATATTGAGAAAGAGTAGATTAATATCTCTACTATGAGATATATGATTCTTAACAATTTGAGACTTGAAGACATTAAAGGCATTGCGAATCAAAAATTCTATGACAAACTTATAGCAAAGAAGGCACTAGCTCATGAAGAAGACATGGAACTTATGAAATTCATGGTAAGAACTATGTGCAAAACTGATGATGAAGAAGAAATCAAGAAATTGATGAACCGTCTAGTACCTTACTTACAAAGTAAGATTAGGCCATTTCTATTTATGGGAGGTGACAAGAATATTATAAGAAGTGAAATAGCTATAGTCATTGACGAGATGATGATTGAGCTAAAGACAACACTTACCATCATAGAGAAAAAATTGGAGGTACCAATAAGTGGTCATACAATGCAAATTGATCAAACTAATATTACTATTAATAGTTAAGATGATCCTTTTAATCAGCTTGAGTCCCATTATGAAAAAACTCAAGATTAGTTAAAACTGATTGAGGAAGAGAAAAGAAAGTTAGAAGAGGAAAATAAAAGGTTTGAAGAAGTTAAGATGAATTTTCTTGAGGAAGAGAAGAAGCTAGAAAAAGAAAAGAAAGAATAAGAAAGGAAAGAAAAAGAGAAGAAGGAAGCAAAAGAGAGAAAAACAAGGGAGACAACAAAGAAGAAACACAAGGAAGATGAGACTAACGCATCTAGCTCATCCACTCCACTATCTCTTGCTAACTTTAGAGGTGATGATGATGGTCAATCTAACTTGATATCATCTTTGACCAAGTTGATTGAGAAGGACAGGAAAGTCAAGAGTCTACAAAGGACATTAATGGAGGTGAATGATAGATTGCATAGCACTTTGGCAACCAAACATGCAAAAGAAGACCCTGAACAAGGAGCCAAACTAGTAGTAAAAATTTTTTATAGTAATTTTACATATTTGTTAACTATTTTAGAGTCTAAGGTTCAAATTTCTCATGATGCTAATCTTTTTAGCTCTATTCGTTAGAACATAAATAATGATTTATTGAGTCTTGATACCTATATCAAGGAACTCCAAATGTGTCAACAAGATGGCAAGGCGTTAAACATAAAATGTACTTTATCTCACAGGTTAACTAAATATTTGGATAATAAGATGAAGGGGAGACTGAATGAGCTAGAAGCTCTGACAAGTCAATTACATTAATCCTATAGAAAAGTTGATGATTTTGAAGGACAAGTTATCATTATTCATAATGACATTAGGAAACTACAACTTGAAAAAGAGAAGATTTTGAGAAGTATCATATTTCAAAGAATCTATAGCTCTAAAACTATTAGCCATTGGGAGAAAATTGAAGGAATGTGTTAAAGCAAAGGACACTTATTCTAGTTTCATATATTCTAACCTTAATGTAGTTGAGATTACATCATATGCCTTATGTGCAATTCTCACTACTGCGAAAGCAGTTAAGGACACATGGGTGAAAGGTATGGATAGTCTAAAGGAAAATTTTGATGATTTTATGAAGATGATATCAGCTTGAGGCAGCGATACAAAATTTTTGATACTTTTTGACAATAGTTAGAAAAAACTTTTTGATAGTTTTTTTTGGACATTCCAACCTTTTTCATTGATGTCAAAGGAGGAGAAGTTGTATGAGAAAATTGTAAGTTATGTATTTTAAAGTCATAGAAAAAGGGGGAACATTTTTAGTAAGTAAAGATGAAGCATTTGTAATAGATGGTAAGTGTAGTAATGTTGTAAGTTTTTGTAAAGTCTTTGATACTAAGCCAATTTTCCTACTTTGTTTCCATCAATGCCAAAGGGTGAGATTGTTGATGATAGGCTATATGTAGATATGCAAATGTTATCATTAATGGCAACACGTGATGTACATGCTTGTAGAAAATGTCAGAAATAAAGATACTTAGCTTTTTGGTACTTAGAAATTTGTCTAAGTATGCAAATGGTTTACAACAGTGTATTGTTTTATATGCAACTAGTTTATACAATGTTATCCTTGAGAAAGAAGATATATGGGAATAGTATACAGTTTTATGATGATGTGTATAACCTTGAACATCAGTACAGATAGTATAGAAAGGAGATAATTAAGATTTACAGAATAGTAGAATGAAAGGTAAAGGAATTATTTTTTTTACAAAATAATTACTTGACCAATTAGGGACCACATCTTAGATTTTTACTCTAAGTTAGGAAATTTTATTTTGGTCCTAGCTGACCTAGCAAAAATTTGTGAAAATGAATGGTATTTATGGAAAGATATCTTGTGAGATTGTTGTGTAGTAACATGTGAAAGTTGTAAATGTGAAGTTTTGTATCATATGCAAAAGAAATTTTTTGATAACCTAATTTTGTGATCTAAGATCGAGCTGAGATCAAAGATCAACTAAAGAAGTTACAACATCTATACTTCTATATTTGAGGAACTTAAATTACTCGTTTGGGTAGTGAGCTCTTCTTGCACACATTGTACTACAACTCCTAATAGGGTTGGAATCTACTAACAAAGATTCAAAGTCTCCTAACAAGGACTCATATGTATCGAATGAGGTTATAGACTCCTAATAGGGTCCATCATCTAACACGGAACATTTATATTAGTACATCATCTTGTGGGTATCATGCTCATCGTGGTATTCCCTTCGCTAGCATTTCTCTAGTTAACAAAATATGGTGTTATGAGTTCTCTCTGTGCATGGTTACACTTACTATTTAACATTACTTGTTTGCTTTCTTATGCATGGTTTAAAGTAATAAATAATATCTAGTCGGTAAAAAAAATCTTGTAGAATACCAATTCACCCCACCCTCTCAGTATTCCCTATTTCTAACACACTCTGATACTAGAAGTAATTACCTACTTAGAGATCCTTGGAACTCAAGGATACAACATGCATTGAATAATTTTTTTCTTAAGGTAAGTTACTTGATAATAGAAAAAAGTAATCAAGTACAATAATGAAACACCATGACAAGGTGATGAGAATAGGGAACATGGCAAGACTCACATCTTCACCTACACTAATGGAAGTCTTACAACTACTTCCAAAGATCTCAAAGCTCAAAACCACAACTCACAAACCAAGACCACATGAATCATGAGAATATACCTAGGGGATATTCTTGTTCAATCCCAAGGTAAAAGCTCCTAGCATGCTTAGACATACAAGTCCATATCCACAAATCAAATCATAATCATGATTTTCAATAGAGACCAACAATGATCAAGCAAAAGACAAGGCTCAAAGTTACCAGCACCCATCTACTAACACCATGCTGAAAGATAAATGTTCACTCCTAAAATTTGGGTAAGTCTAAAATCCTAAAGCCTTGAAGCCTTGAAATTTCATAGAATCTACATCATATCTTGGGGAGGTCTAGAACCTATATCAAATGAATCGTTGCAAATATTAAAATATATCTTAAGTATAAGGACTTATACTTAAATGATATATTTTAAACCCCATAGAAACATCTACTAAACTAGGAAGAAGTGCAACCCTAAAGGGTAATAAAAACACCAATAAACTCCCTAACAAAAAGTCTCTAGATACCTATTGTTTTTGTAAGTAGGTTTTTGCAAGAAAATTAGGTGATACTTTAATACAACTAGGTGACATTTCTCACTAAGCTAGGAAATACTTTTTGCCAAGGTAATAATTTTCACTATAGCCAAGTGATACTTCTTAATATGGCTAGGTGATAGTTCTTAGTATGGCCATGTGATACTTCAACAATATTGTGTGATATTTCGCACTACTATGGTGTGATACTTTCTAGTATTGTATGAGATTTCTCGATAAGGCATGCAATACTCTTCCAGTATCACCCAATGTTGAACCACTATCATCTAGGATTTAAAAGAAAAATTCTAAAAAATAATTAGAAGCATAAAAGAGTTAGAACCTCCACACTCGGGAGTATTGGATCCACTACACTTGAGGCTTGGACACTCAAACACATGAAATACAAAAAAAAATGCAACACAAAGTATCAGATCCACTATAATCAAGGCTTGGATACTCAAACACATGAAATATAAAATGCAATAAAACTATCCATCTAATCCATAACATCATATGAAGGAACATGCAGAAAGAAACATCACAATGAAGATGTGTGGTTCATAAACCAAACATCATGTGAAGGAAAACATAAACAATAAAGCAGCACACAAATAAAACTCATGCATGATTCCTCCCAACCATAATAGCATCATGAGACCTCAAAGGTCCTAGTCATCCCCATGGGTAATATCCCAAATTGCCACCTAGATAGTTGGAGCTATCTTATAAGGATGTCACTACTAAAGCATAATAACATCATAAGAATAGGAAATCTAACACGCTAATCCAATAAGTAATAGATAATCCAACTAAGAAAATCACATCATCTAATCATATGCTAAACATCATAATAAGAGAATATTTCAAATAAACTCACATTATCTAAACATGATATCCAAGCATTCCTATGAAAGTATAAATTGTAAGAAAGCATACTTTGGAACCCAGTGCACCAAGTGAAAACATCTAGTAGTGGTCGCACTAGAACATTAGACTATCTCTGTACATTGGTCCCCAACAATGGTGAAGGTAGCTATGCCTCCCAACTCCATGAAACTTTTAGGTCTACTCCCACCACACTGATGAAGATAATGATCCAACCAAAAACACAAATAAAGAAAACATTCATGGCTAATGCTCATGCCAAACAATAATAATGACTAAAAGCAAGATCATGAGACAATGCAAATAGAAAAAGTCCTCGTCAAACACTCTATGAGATACTATTTAGGGGTTGACATCATGGAGAGTCCTTTGGCATTGACAAAATCAAGCTAGTATTGGAAGCTACACTCCCCAACGAAAGGCACACAATCTTGGTAGTAGCTATTCCCAACAGAAGGTACACAATTCCAACTTTTTAATTATCTTAAATTTTATTACCACTCACACATATTTATTTAATTAACACTTATATTAAACTTCCTTTTCCAACCAATAGGAAATAGTCACCAGATTGCAAGATAGAAACCCCTCCATCTGGTACCCTACCCACACTCATCCAATAATGAGTGCCTATAGGCATGCATATTCCCAACCTAACCCAACCCCAAATGATCATAACTTTTGGCAGGTCCATGAAAGATCGACCCTTGTAAGTCACCCAACAAATGTATGCATACATTATTGTGTGTGACACACCACCATCATGAAGATCATACTGCAAGCACTGGATGAGAGCACAAGCAAAATATCACTCAACCAAAAACTAACTCAGGAGGATAGATTCTACACAAATTCCAAAGAAAAATAAAACCATACATCATGAACTCACTCAAAAAATCTTAGTCTAGGAGTATGGATTATACACAAATTCCAATGATGCATCAAGAACAAACATCATGAACTCACTCAATCAGCCTCAATCTAGGAGTATGGATTCTGCATGAATCCTAGTGTCCATGAAATAATAATAAGTTTCTAAAAGAAACAATAACACTAGGTATAAAATCACTCAACCAAACACAAAGTGGGAAGTATTGATGTGGCATGCATCCCAATGTAACATAAAAGTGCAACAATGATCTAGCTAGCATCCCAATGGATGATCTAGGTCCACAACCAACATCATTATAAGGAAGCTTGAGAAAAGAGGGCAGCATGTAAAATGAGGTAAAAACCCAAAAACTCAAAACCTTCAAAATTAAAACTCATTTGGTCTTAGGGAAAAAAATCCATAAAAATTCAATAAAATCTAGGTTTGGAGTCCATATGCAAAAATGGCCAACATAACAATGCAAAACCCCAAACCCTCATCCTAGAAAATAGGGAAATCCTCATACCCACCCAACCGGGTAGAGCTAGCATACAAAAATAGAGGGGAACACTAGTTTTCAACCTCCTAAGAAATGATGACCAAAAATAAAAGTAGAAAAAATACTAAGACAATAAAACAAAAGAGCTCTACCTTATAGCCAAAAGGAAAAAACAAGAATTTGAACCATAAAATAAAGATCCCATAGAAGTAGCCTAAAATTTTGGTAACCCAAGGTCTCCCTAAGCTAGATCCAATGAGACCAATCTCACGATGATCTCATGCTCATATCTCCCACAATGAATAGAAAAATAATTTCTCATGAAGAGGATTTTGGGTTTTACTCTCAAACTTTCTAATTCAAAAGTGAGAAGTGAGGATTTAAATTCCTTTTTGGATACTTGTTCACTTTTAGAGTGAATAATAGATTAGGGAAAATAACTAGGAACCCTAGTTAGATCTCAAATTAACCTTAAAAAAAAGGCTATTCCAAGTAATTGGATTTCATCTATGGAATCATCGGAAGGTTTAATTTAAACATTTAAATAATATGTCAACCATATAGGGATGACATTGGTAAATATGAATAGCTAAATCATTGACTTCATGTGCCATTGTTAGGGATATAAATCTTGCACACTAAAATATACAATCAAGTGCAATTGCATATAATAACTTAGCTGAAAGAATAAATGTATCAAATCACCTAATTTAACCATTTATTCAATTATATTGAATTAATATATTTACATCACTCATGTTTTCATATAGCATAATGAAGTAATAATGATGTCAATAACCATAACAAAGATATGTCCAATTACCAGATAACTAGATATCATCGTAAAACAAATTGTCATCCTAAAATGGCATCATTATGCAATATTATCAACTAAACAACATGGTAGTCTAGCATCTATGATACTAAAATCAAAGTATAGCATCTGACTGTCAGGTCATCTCAAATGTAAAACCTAACATGAGAAACAAATATCTCTTGGATCAAAATATAACAAGGTAAATATCCATAGCACATAACCATTGAATCCAACAAGGACAGTCCATTTCTAATTATTTAAGCATTTAATAATGGTTGATTAAAAAACATGAAAAGGAACATAAAACACATAAGAGAATGCAGTCATAAACATGACTAACCACTACTATAGGAACCTAGTCTAGTGTAGCAGGATAATAGTACATAGTGCAATCCTTGCACACATCTCTGGTTAATCATGGAAAAACATCATGATACCAAATTGACCTTGGTAACCACTGGCACAAACCTCAGTGACCCATCTAACACATCATAATCTCAAAAAAATCAGCCATAAGAATAATCGAGGCAACTAATATAATAACATAAATCTAATCACCTAAAGGGTTTAGACCACTCATGGTCCCAATCATGATCTCTTCACAATGAAAGATCAATAAAATTACATCCATTAGGATAACTTACAAAAATCAAATGGGAGAGGCACTATACTCCTCATTGCTTTACATTTATTATATATCATGAGCTTTATCAAGCCATCTTGAATACCCTTTCAAATAATAAGTAAACATTCAAATAGTCATCCTTAATTAATTATTAAAAAAGTCTATTTTGTTTTCACTTAATTGATATTGTAATTAAATGCTTGGTTAATACTAGAAGTCCTTTAATGCCTAACCACTCGGTTAACACTACAATTTGGATAACCTTCATTGCCTGACTTCTTGATTAAAATTGAATGCCATTCATCACTTAACTTCTCGGTCAATACAAAATATTCTTGGTTAGTACTATAAGTTCTTCATTACTTGATTAATACTAACATTTGTGTAACATCAATGGAAACATACAATTTGAAGAATTGTTTCAACAATATCCCTCTTTGGAATTGATGGAAACACAATATGTCAAAATAAAAGGTATGAACAATTAGATAATATCCTTAGTTTGATTATGATTCTCATCCATAACAACTCCCTCTATGATTCAACCTAGATTTGTCTCAATTGTAATGAATTATTGCTCATGCATCTATCATCACTTTGTTGTGTACTTTCCATTAATTGAATACTTTCCTTATAAGATGAAAAAATCTCCCTCTTCCTCTTTGACATAAAACTCTCCCTTTTTGACATCAACTCTTCCTTGTTGATACTAAACTCTCCCTCTTTGACATCAAATGCCAAAGGATACATATTTTGAAGTTACTATGTACCTTTTCTACTAATTCATATGCAATATGCTTTGCATTTCACAACATAAGTGTGACAATATACATCAACATGATAGATCTTCAATAGTAATTCATTTGTAAATCATTATCTTGTGCTTTAATGAGTATTAGATAAGGGAATAAACCCTAGTTTACCTCTTAGATAGATAAGTGCATCCCTAGGTAATGCCTTAGTAAATATTTATGCTATCTTCTCCTGAGTCTTCACATATTCCATTCTCAACACTTTTTCTTGAACCAATTCCATTAGATAATGATACTTGATTACAATATGTCTCATCTTTATGTGCATCACAAGATTTTTGGATATATTAATTGCACTTGCATTATCACAATAGATAACCACTGGTTCCTTGATTTATTCCTTCATTCCTAACAATAATTGCTTGATCCATATTATGTTAGAAAAATTGACTATTAAAACAACATATTTTTCCTCTATTGTAGATTGAGAAACATAATTCTACTTCTTTCTTGTCCAAGATACTAATCTCTTTTAAAGAAAGAATGCTGCTCCATGGGTGTTCTTTCTTTCATCAATGCTTGCTACCCAATTTTCATCAATAAAGGTTATTAACTCAAGATTTCCTCCCTTTTAATACCATAAACCATATTCTTTAGTTCCTTTTAGTAACCTTTGAATCCTTGTTATTATCATCATGTGATTTTCTTTGGGATTTATAGAAAACCTTGCAACTATGCCAACTGCAAATGCAATATTAGGTCTAGTGTGTACTACATACTGAAGTTTCTCAATCATTGATCTATAGGTAGTCTAATTAACCTCCTTTAAGTCTTCATTCTTTGAATTTTTTCATCCAATAGATATACACGTTTCAACTAGTATGGAATCTTCCATTCCAAATACTTTCAATGTTTCCTTGATTTATTTTGACTCAGTGACCTGAATATGTTATCCTTCTTTGAATAACATATAGAGCAACAAAGAATTGTATCTCTCCAAAAATGGAAATTTCAAATTCTTTCCCCATTTCTTCAAAAAATTATGTGCATAAAAAATCATGTCTTGCAAATATGATACCATCTACAAATATTTCTACTAGAAATTGTTGACCATATGGTGAGGCATATTGTCAATTAGTGCCAAAACACTTAGTCACCATGGGAAGTTAGTATAGCCCAAACTACTAGTTAGAAGAATACTAATTGAGATCATGTATGAACTAGGAAAATAGTGGAAACTGAGATCTACTATAAACTAAGTTAGTTTAGTGTTCCATTTTAAGAATGAGATCCAAGTAGGCAGAGCAGTGTGAAATGAGCTAGCTGATTTTGTCAAGTGATCAATGTAAACTGAGCATCTAGAGTCAACTGAGTGCTAGAGTTAGCCAAGTTGATAGTATTTCTCAAGTGTCTATGTCACTTGAGTAAGCTATTAGATCCATGTATCAACATTGCTCACTTGGTAATTTTTTTGAAAACTACTAAATTTATATTGTAGGTGACCTTATGTAGAGTTACAATTTGGATCAATATATAGAAGTTATCTTGTTTCATCCAAATGATATCATCATGAAGTTACATTTATTATCATAAGAATATGTATAATTGAAGAGAATGTTGATTAGGAGGCTATCGAGCAGTACAAAGGCAAAGTAGAGACTCATCTATCATATGTGGGTGATCAATGTATTATGTAAAGGATCTTCATTAGCAACCATAGTTGCAAAGTAGAGATCAACCTGTTGATTCATCCTAGTGTTGGTATTTTAAAAAACTACTAAGAAACAAAATGCTCAATACCAAAATGACATCACTCACACAATATAAGGACTAGCCAATTCCTATCAAAAATTATATGTGCAAACCATTTGGACACAACTTCAACAAAACCAAGAGTAGTTTTCTACTCTTTAGGCTTTGCAAAATAGGGTGGGTATTCCCAGGGATGATTCAAGACTGGGAAACAATGTATGAGGATTATTTTAGTTTCATTTTGATTCTCATCTCAAATCCTCAAATACATGCATAGTTCATGAAATTTTGATAAACACATCCCATATAAAAAATCTGGCCAAAATTCTTCTATAGGTCTACACGAGTTCTCAGCAATAGTGGCTAGCTAAAGCTAAAATATTCAATGCAAACAAGTACTAGTCAACTTTGAAGATCTTCAAGAAATAAAAGTAAAATTGATTATAACTTTTTTTTTGAAAACCATTTATGAAACATTTCTCTTCCAGCTGAATCAATTTGACTAGTGCCTAATCCATTAGGGTTCAGAGTCTACTACAAATCCTCAGATCTAATTTGTCGCCTTACAAAAATATTATCAACAACTCTTATCAGAATTCATCATTCAAAAATCTTTTCTACTACTGTAGCAACCTTATCAGATTCATCAGAGCTTTTACTTAATCCATTTAACTAATAGTAGTGATGAACAGATATACAACCTAACTAGATTGCATTCAATTGCACAAGCCTTTTACTCATACAATATCAAAGTAACCAAGTAATCAAAAGGAGACAAAATTTAGAAAGAACTGATATGGGAATAGCTCTTAATTTGTATTCATTTTCTTTGAAAATTGTATACATTTGTAGTAAACTTAGAATGACCTTAAGAAGAAACACAGAGATATTTCTCTATTTATGTATTGTCAAGAACTAACAGAGGAAATACATCACAAACTTGCTCAAATATTGGACTGAGAAAAAACTAAGTATATCACCTAGAAACAATAGAAATTAGACCCTTTCTCTAGCCCTAGAATCTCACTTGTATAGTGTGAGATGCAACAAGCTTTAGGCTAAGAGAAATTGAGAGGTGTCCTTCAAAAAGTTTTACATACACCCATCACAACAAGACAAAACTATGAATAATAGAAAGACTAGTATATCGAACATTCCTTTGTGGGTCCACTTTTGTTATTCCCTTTGGAAAGACAAAAATATTATGATTGGATTCCTTTAGTACTCTAGTTCCTCAAGATATTTGGCCATCAAATGTGATAGTGAAGAGTCATCTCTTGCTACCTAAGGATCCTCTTTGTCTTTATCATTAGTGGCAGAGGTGGCTTCTACTTTTGTACCCTCTTCTTTATCATCTTCCTCCACCTCATCATCTCCTTCTGTATGTTTTGTAGACATAAACTCTTCCTTCCACTTGTTATAGGTATTATCCTCTATCCAATCAAAATTTATGACTTCTCTTTGTACAATTATCAAGGAATTTTCAATTGCCTCCATATCAACCAATTCTTTTCATACGGAGTTATAGAAAAGATGCACTTTAACCAACCCCTCATTTTTCATAGTCTATAACAAGTGTCCAGTTTCATTTATAACTTTATTCATCCTTTCACAAAAAATCTCATCTAACTCCCTTTTCCATTCCTTCTTTTCCTTCACTTTATCAACGGTTTTTAATGCACAAGGGAATAAATCAAACTTTTCTACAATATACTTGGAAAAATAAATAGTTAGTCTTTTTTTAAAATAATTTTTCTTATCATCAAATCCTTGCAATTTATTCAACAAGTCAAAGATTTTTTCTATTTGATTACAAGGCAACTGGATGATAGATATACACATAGTAGTGATATCTTCATTTCTTTCTATCCACTTTTGCACAAGGGGTTTGAATACAGCTTCATCTCTCTTCATTTCATCCCTGATGGATGCAATTTTTCCCAATAAATCAAAACATAATGACCACTCAATTCTATCTACTAAATACATTATACCCTACCTTATTTTCTCTTCAAACTAATTATTTAGTTCTACATGCAATGTATACAACTTATTCTTTTCCTCTTCAAAATCATTTGCAATGTAGAACTATGGCCTTTTAGGGGTATCTGGTACCTCAATAATTGGAGTGGTCTTGAAAGGTTCAATAGGTGGCCTAGGAGGGTATACAATCCTAAGTCTACTAGATTCTTCTACTTTTCTTTTCCCAAGGACCTTCTCCATTTGAGATACTTTATTCTCCAATGACTGTATCTGCATTCCCCTTTCCTTGTATGCTTTCAAAACTTCTTCAAACCTAGCATTGAGTTGGGAAAATCTATCTTCTTCCTAGCTAGATACAACACTACCAAATTTTAACATTTTTGAGGTGATTCCTATTATGTACTTATTGCTTGCCTCACTAGTCCTGGAAACTCTCAATGCACCAGTATGCTCTGTAGTGGAAATTTCCTGCATTATGGTCTTGTCTCTTTTTCCAATTGACCAAATAACAAGGGCTTGGTGGTCATCTCTAAAATTGACTCCTCTATGAGCTTGTAATACCTCTTCTTCAGTTTTAAATTGGACATCCTTTTGCTTCCTAAATAAATCAAAAACCATGGTGTTCACTATATGCCACTTTGGCAAAATCAGGACTCTTGACTATTTAATTACTTGCCTACTAGCCTGAGGAGTAAATTGAGAAAAATCTTTCAAAAATTTAAACTTTACCTCCTCCTTTATATCAGAATCTGATTTATTAGGTTGCTCTGCCTTTATTTTTTCACAAGTCTTCTCAAATTTTCCTATATTTAGCCTCCATAAAAATTTTGCAAATGCTCTAGACTTCAGAAAATTTTCATCATTAATAAACCTCTCAGAGGCTTGGGAAACTATAGGGTCAATTTCCTTACCTTGGTAATCAGCAATAGTTAAATCCAAGGAAGGTGTAGGTGGTTCTTGAGGCTCTTCAATCTCCAAATCTATGGAGATAACAATCACATCTCCCTCTCCCCCAATTTGTCTAAGATGTTCTCTCAGAGATGTTTCATCATCAATTCTGATTGGAGACTAGCTTGGGGGATATTGCTCCACTTGGGAAGAAGACCCTTGTGTTAACCTTTTTCTCTTTGCAGCACTAGCTAGAGGTGGGCTTTCTGGCCTTGGTCTTTATTGAGGGTGAGCCTGTTGCACATTCTAGACCATTACGTATCCTACCCTTTTTTGCAAAGTCAACTAACTAGGAGACACCACATTTCTACTATTTATTCTCATCTACACCTCTGTAGCCTTGTCTAGATAAGCCTTGACATACACATCCTTCTTCTCATTCATGGCTTGTATTATCACAAAAAAATTATTTATTAGTGCCTGCATCTTGGCTTCCCAATATTTCTTTTCTTTCAATGGATCATAATGGAGGTCAAAAGCATTAATAACTATATACTATCCATTTCTCCTTTCTCAATTCCTATTCTTGTAGAGTAAAAACATTTCTGATCACATCCTCCAAATAGTATACTTGTTGCACCATGCGGGAAGCTGTTATTCTCTCTCTTAAGAGATCATAGAATCCCTCAGGGTTAGTAAACCTGACATGAGACTCTGCCATGTTATATCTATCTAAGAACAAATTCAAATGCTTCCACCCTTTCCCTACAAAAAAAAAAATTATGTGCCATAGTAACAATTGGAAAAAATGTGCTCTTCTTAGGCAACTCCCTCTCATCTATAGTGCATATTTTCCATAACAACTTAGCTATTCCTATCTTCAAAGACATATGAAATGGTAGCAGATAAGGCTTTCCTAGGAAGCCATATACTCTTATCACTATTGAAACATTATAGAGAGTAATATCCCCCCAATTATAACTTACCAATAACCCTTTTGCATGGTCCTTGGGTTTGACCAATTCTAATAGTGTTTGTGGAATTCTAGGGCTATCTCCTCTCAAAAGCAATCTAAGCTTAGATGCAAAATATTTGTTAAACATCACATAACTGGCACCTGTGGCTTCTAAGGTCATATCCACACTCCATAACTACACAAGATTCCTCTCTCCATTTCTAGTTGTCTCCAGCTCCATACCCTTGGAGAAAAAGGTGAATTCCTTGTACAAGCATATATGCATGAGTAATGAATACCAACAGAAAGGTTTATTCACTTTTCCCCTTGCTATCCCTACCAAACCATTGTGAATTTCCTTTGCAAGAAAAGTGGAAAAATCTAGAATAGTACTCATTCCAAATTGAAGAGTTTGAGCCATTATGAGAACAATTGAGCCTGGGATCTTCTTAGCTTCATCCATTCCAAAATTTTTACAAAGAGAAAAATATAATGACTGAGCCCTAGGGTTAAAATGTCTTTTTAGTAATGGCTCAGGTGTGCTAGTAGTAATCACAAACAAGGTTCCAACTTTTGCAGCATGTTCCTGCAATGGCGTTGTCCTCAAGTACATCCTTTGTTCATCATATCTTTCTTGAAAATCATCCATATCAATGATTTCATGTACATAATGGTTAGGTTTAAGGTTTAAAACTTCATTGAATAGCTCAAGACAAACCCTAAAAAGATTTACTCTAGAATGATTCTTCACCCAACCTGTAATAGGGTCATATTTCTTAGCCAGGTCAGTCAATAGATCACTATCAAAGAAAACTGTAGGGACTATTAATTTTCCAATGTTGAATTCCTAGACATTGCTCATGGGGGTATCTAAATTCCTTTCTGAGAACCATTTCTTGAACAATTGCAAACCCCCGATAGATACTTGGGTGTCTCTTACCCAGTTTGCCCTATCATAGAAACCCTCAGCCACAACTACCCTAGGGTTCTTAGGAATGAGTTCCCTCCCTTTAGTTATTTCATTTACTAATAAGGGAAATTTTTCTAGGAAATCATCATGCACAACCCTATTTAAGTAGTCAGTTTGCCCAAAAAATTTCTTCTGTAGAGGCATTTTAAAATTTCACGCTCTTACAACAAAAAATTCTTGATTTTTACAAGTTACAGATTATGTAACCACTAAATTTTCCCTTCTTTCTCAACAATTTTCTCTACAAATTCATTGAAATCCTTAAGAAATCCCGTGCTCTAGCTCTGGAAATCCTTTTTTCTCTGAGAAAATATGTGATTGTGTGCTTCAATAATGGAAATTTTTTATATTATACCAGTGCATTGAGGTCGAATGAAGGAAACTTTGAGTCATATTAATTCTTGTAACTATTAGTTTCATGTTATATTTCAAATTTGAATCTGACCTGTTGATCTCTCAAAGATCGAACAAATTTATTTCAAAAGTAAAATGCCTTTAAAAATTTCAAGCCCTAAGCCACATGTCCAAAGGGCACATGCCCACATTACTTAAAATTATTGCAACTTCTTATTGCAGGCATATGTTATTTGTAAATCTTTCCTAGATCGACGATGGGCCAAAGTCCTTTTCTTTGACAGTCCACTTAGCTAACTTAACCAATCAAATATCATCCTTTTACAATGTTCTCTGATAGATTTGACTATAGCATTTAAACCTTTAGCACCCATGACATCACTGCTTTCAACTTGGCATACCTATCACATTCCACCAATGAGCGCACTTCACTTCATCTGACCTTTCCAACATGGCATGACTCAGTATTCCCTTTAAGTCTTGGTCCCACTGTGCCTGCTTGCCCACATTATTTAAAATTCTTGCACCTTAGAATTGTTGGGAAGCACTGCTCGTTGATCAAGACAAGATCAATGATCAGATCAAGTCACATTTGAATAAAGTCCAGTCAGCTATACTGACCAATAGGAAACCTTCATATGAGTTTGTAACTTCTGACAACATTCCATGCTAGTGGGTCCCATATCTTCTTTTGAGTGATTAGGTGCTTGACGTTAGGGTAAAAGCACAAACCTATGTCACCCTTTGTGATATCCTTTAGCATTTCGGCCGTAAGGCTTTCGGTCGAAACAATTTTGGCTGTAATGGTTTCAGCTGAACCTACATGGTAGTTTTGCCCACCTACATGGCTTGTACCATTCCGGCTGAAACCTATTCAGCCAGAATGGTTATGGCTAACACTCGAAGCTGCAATAAAACTATCATAAACCTCTTGTGACTATCATTTTCACTTTTGCAATTCCTAAATTTTTGGAGAGCAGGTCAAGTGTTTCGGTCGTAACTAGTTAGTGGTTTTTTCCTCCCCACTTTTTTATAGTTTTTTAACATGTTTTTTGATTAATAGGTGTTAATTGTACTTAAAGTAGTTGTTTTTTACCTATTTTGTGAATGAAATACTTAAAATTGTTTATTTTTTAATATGTTTAAATTATTTTAGATTGTTTTAGAATGTTATTTAAATTAATTTGTTAGCAAAAATGTAGTTAAATATGAGATAACAATGTAGAAAAACATTAGGTAAAAGTGTAGAAAAACATTAGGTTAAAATATAGAAAAACATTAGGTTAAAATATAGAAAAACATTAGGTTAAAATGTCAAAAAAATTAGTTAAAAAATATAGAAAAACATGAGGTAAACATGTAGAAAAACATTAGTAAAAAATGTAGCAAACCTTTAGGGGACATTGTTTAGTTTCTAACATAACCTGATGGATCTAGAGGTGAAACAATAATATCTTATGGTGAAATTAATTTTGACATTAAATACACCTTCTAACATAACCCTATATTAACTACAATCATAACCCATACCACATTCTAAACATAACATAGGCCCTCTACTAACCGAATGAACCACACTTAGATATTGATGATGTTCATTTTAACAACTAGTTATTGTTAGGTAATAATGAGTCTTACATTACCAAATAACACATTAAGATTAGTTAAATGATATGTTTTTAGGTACGTTATCCATGCATCTATGTCTTAAGGGGACAGAGGAGTTGTAATAGGTCATACTATTTTTTATAGGTTCTAATAAGTCTTAATATGTATTATTAGGATATAATAGGTCTTATTAGGTAATGATGATTCTTACATTACCAAATGACACATAACAACCTCATGATACATTTCTAGGTATTTTTATCCATATATATATGTTAAGGGGACCTAGGGACTACTACTAGGTCATTACGTCTATTATAGGTTCTAATAGGTATTCATATATTTACTAGCACATAATAGGTATTGTCAGGTAATAATGAGTCTTACATTAGCAAACAACACATTAAGATCACTTATGTCAATCGCATTTTTTAGTTCGTTATCCATACATGTGTGTCTTAAGGGGACATAGGAGTTGTAATAGGTCATACTATTTTTTATAGGTTCTAAT
This sequence comes from Cupressus sempervirens, assembly GCA_028749045.1. NCBI lineage: Eukaryota > Viridiplantae > Streptophyta > Pinopsida > Cupressales > Cupressaceae > Cupressus > Cupressus sempervirens. The sequence goes on along the minus strand of CM053792.1, from coordinate 799,003,563 downwards.
AAGTCTTAATATGTATTATTAGGATATAATAGGTCTTATTAGGTAAGATGATTCTTACATTACCAAATGAAACATAACGACCTCTTATGATACATTTCTAGGTATTTTTATCCATATATATGTTAAGGAGACCTAGGGACTCCTACTAGGTCATTACGTCTGTTATAGGTTGTAATAGATATTCATATGTTTACTAGCACATAATAGACTCACCTTACTATCAACCTTAATAAAACCATATCCCATTTACTTTATTAACATTCTTGACTCTAATTCAAACTACTAAATTAAGTCATGAGTTCTAAATTGTAAACTAGCATTTGCTAACTAAACTCATTTACTTATCTAGTAACAATTTTTTCTATCCCTATGTCCTAACTCTCATCTACACTCCCCATAATCATCAAAGCATTTACATCAAAATCTAGAATTTAGTCAAGAATTACATTTTTTTATTGCATGTATACATGTGTACACTTAGTTATCATTTAATCAAGAAATTTTATTTTATTTTTATTGCATATACACGTACATGTACAAATATTTATTTTTCACATTTGCATGAGCACGTTACAATGTACATTAGATATGGTCTCTAAGATAATTTGTTTTAAAATGCATATGTATGTTACATGATTGAATTTAGCACCATACATTTAATGTTGTGTATTTATATGTACATGTGTTTCAAATTAAATTTAACTTTTAATTATTTTAATTTGAATACACTTGTATGTTTATATTTGTATATATATGCATGTGCAGATCTCTAGATATTTATTACTCTTGTACCTTCACATTCATATCCTCATATTTATTTTCATATATACATTATGGCATCTAGTTCTGGGGATCATGCTCCTAGATCCTCAGGGGATGCCAGTGTTCATGGTGGGGTTCAGAGTGCTGAGTTTGGTACAACACGTAGATTGACCTCCTCCACTCATGATAGACAACAGTTATTTAGAGATATAGTTGTGAGATTATCTCGTGCTATGCAGGTTTTGGATAGCTCACTTTCCTCTTCTACCACCCTCCCTAATAGGGAGAAGGTCACAACGATGTGAGAGGAGTTATTTTGTATGATTCAGAAAGTTGAATCATACAACCCTTTTGATGATATGAGCATTGAGACATTTTATTCTTCTTTATCTCATAGTGTCACTGGCACTGTAAAGTACACACAGATTGACACTGAGGTTTCCACTGGCATGGTGAAATCCATGTTTTCATCTTATACAGATCGTCGCAGAGTCAAAGACTACTCTGCAATGAAGTGTACTGATCCACTCATCACACCATTGATGTATCCTCATTGGTTGGCTACTCATCATAGATGGCCACAGAAGGATGAGTTCCCTCTATATTTCTGCAAACAATTGTTTGCAGAATTTCATTTACACTATGATGTTGACTATACAGATTATCGAGGGCATGTTGGGTAGGGTCAGGGGAGACTTTCTAATAGATTTAGACCTGCGAACACTCCTACACCTGTTAACAAATGGGCAATGGTGGGTCAAAACCTTTTGGTTATGCCGAGAGGTCCGCAGATGGCTACTGCAAGTGAGAGTGTTCTTGATGACACAATTAGGACACAAATTTTTTTGAGCATCACCACCATCGCCACATAGTTACACAAAATTTCTACTAATTGATGTGGTAGATATATGCTATAGTCTCAAGGTACCAATCCCACAGTTACATCATCTAGCACACCTGTTGATGATGATTATGGAGTTGCAAACATACCTTCTCTTGTAGACATTTCTGCAGTCTTAGAGGTGGATGCATTGCATCTTTTGGCATCATATTTAGTATCTGATCTTTTAGATGCATATTGAGCATTATCTACACTCTTAGGGATTCCACTTTGTGACATGAGCTCTCAAATTAGATATATTTTGTCACATACAATAGTCCCAGAGGATTTACAGAGGCGGGAGGACATTCTTGCACCTTCTACTACTCCTACTACTACACAGGCCTAGGCTACAACACCAGCCCCAGCTACTCAAGACCCTACAACACCTCCCCCTACTCAGGATCTTAGTGCTAGACAACTTGGTCTATTTACTTCCATGCTTTCAGATCAGGGCTGCACTATTGACTTAGATGCTAATACTATTTTTTCATTACATGATTCAAATATCAGTCAGATCGGCAGAGCATTACATAATGCTACGGTAAATATCTCTATATGTTTAGATTTATTTTTATTATAGTAAATAATATGTCTATATTTTTAAATTAATGTATGTGTGTGTGTTTGTGTATGTGTTATAGGGTTTGAGTGATAGTATGTTATGTTGTGTTGATTTGCAGACACCGACAAATCCTACACATCGTGAGACCAAGGTATGTTACAATATATATATATATATATATATATGATCTATATACATGTAGATCTTGATATAATTTTTCTGTACACATAATTAAATGGTTCAAGTTATCATTTCACATAGGGTTCAGATGCAGCTAATAGACCCTTTGGGGACAAGGCCCAGGATCAGGAGGGGGGATGTAGCTGATTAGATCATATGTGGCCTTTTATTTTATTACACACATGTTATGTCTAGATACATATTTATATGGATAGTTTGATGTTTTATATGTTATTTCCATATGCATACATTTTATATCCAGACACTTTGATGTTTTATATGTTATTTCTAAAAATTTGATACATGATCTATTTTTATACATTTGATATGGGTACATTATATTCTCCAGATATATGCACATGTATGTTATTGATCTTTTAATATACACGTCTATTTTATTGATCTTTTGATGTCTTCATCTTTTATGTAACTTATGTATGTGTTCTAAAATATGGATATATATGTTATTCATGTTTTCAATTTTCAAGTTTACATGTATATGTATAGTTATTCATCTTAATGCCTTAATCTAAGTGTAATTAACTATATAATTTTAATGGTCGATGTACATAAGAATATAACATATACATGTACATAAAAACATATAAAGACTATGATCACCTAGAAAGAATGCATGAACTATAACATTTAATTTTAATAAAAGTTAATATACATATGTATATGTTTTCAATATTCATGTTTATACATACATGTTATTGTTTTTAATCCCTTAATTTAAGTTTAATTAACTATACTTAATGACATGTCTTAATATAAGTATAATTAAGTATATTTAATGACATGCCTTAATTAACTATAATTAACTATATTTAATCTAATTATATTTAATGTCTTAATAATTAACTCTATCTAATGACATGTCTTAATTAACTATATTTAATCTAACTATAATTAACTATATTTAATGACATACATTCTTAATTAACTATAATTAACAACATTTAATTAATAAAATATAATGAATGTAATATGTAACCCAGTTCATATAACATATACATGTAAGAACATATAAAGAGTATGACCTAAAGAATGCATGTTACAACATTTAATTAGTAAAATTTAATACATGCAAGAACATAATGATTATATACAAACATAAAAAAATGTATCATATAAGAACATATAAAGATTATATGTACATAAATACATAACAACATTAACAATCATATGTAAGAAAACATAAACAATGTACATATAAATACATACAAATACTAAAAGGGTTGTCTTAAGGGGAGGTCCTAAGAGACCTAGTCTTAAATGAGATATCCATGTCAAATTTAAATAAAAATAACAATACATGTCTAATTTTGCATATCCAAGATAAATGATCCAATGTACAAAAATTTATAAAAAAAAATATCCTGTCAATATTAAATATGAAAGTATAAGAGCTATACAGGAATAACTCAACTAGAGCTCCACAATAAGTACATAGGTAAACTAGAGCTCCACAAACAATGTATTGCTAGGATCCTCTCTACTTTTTATTATCTCTAGAAGTTTTTCATGTTCTTTAATAGGCAATTTCCACTTTTGATTTCCACGATGTCCTTTTCTTTGTACTGATTCAAATTGTAATTTGGTTGCTATAACATGGTTACTGTAGTGTAAAATTTTTTCTCCAGGCTTGTATTCAATAAATTCAATACCACTATCAATTACCCTTGTTTGTTGATAATATGTTCCTTCAATAACAACTGATCCAATTGGATATAACTGTTGATTAGCATCTATAGTTCCTTCTAGGAACTTGTGTTTTGCTTTTGTGCATCTTAAAAGAGAATAGTCCACATTTTCTACATTATCTGGTAAGGCTTGAACTCCAAAAATATCTCCTGCACATATATTAAAATATAGATAAATATAAATTAATTTTAAAACAAATATACATGTATATTAATTTATATATATATGTATATATACACACAAACCTACCATAACTAAATCAGAAATGTGCTCATAATTAGCTGAATATATAGGATCATGAATGTCAATGTCAATGTCAACATCTTCAAAAGGAGGCTTTCTAACTATCTCCTTCAAATCCCAATGTGAAACACATCCATTCCCAATATTTTTACATGCACTCACTAGATTGTCCTTAATGTAGTCATCACAAAAACATGTTTTCTCTCTTACTTTAATTACTAGAGGTTTATGGTTTCTTGTAGTCATCACTTGATGTAAACTTCTAATTCCAAGAATCATTTGACAATTGTAAGGATTAGATTGATCTATAACTATTACAAATACAAAAAATAATTTTCATATTTCAAAATAAATATTTAATTAAAAACTCAACTTGATTTGAAAAATACATTAAAAATAAATATAACTTAGTTCACCTTTCACCTCCCAAAAGTAACGCTTATTATATTCAGTATCTCGAGTAGCAAAATGAACTTTGCACCATTCAACAATTTGATTTGCGCTCTCTACCTAGTCCCTATATGTACATGAAATATGCATGTATCTATAAAAATTAAAATATATGCTACTAGAGTATTAAACATGCACATTTTAAAAATGCATATATTTACCTGCAAGTTCATGTTGTCGAAGCGCATGTTTTATACATGCTCCTACTCCATCATGCTCCTCTTTTCTGTGTCCACTTTCAAAGAAATTCCATAAAAACCTAACATTAGTTCTAGCATGTTGCATTGCTAACCAATTAAATGCTTTTGCAGATTTGAATTTTCTTGTAAATATGAAACATGATTAGTATCTACAATTATCTGTGTACATATATCAAATAGAAATAGACATGTCCAAATAAATATAAGTTAAAATAAAGTTAAATAAATGTGTAACTATTTTGTGTATACTAACCTGCACATCCATCAGACCAAATCCAGTGCTCTGAAACATTTATTCCATGATTTATGAGATCTTCAGAGAATATTGCAAAACAATGAGCCACATAACTCCTGTCATGAACTCTACAATCACTAATATAGAAATGAACCTCTTTGAGGCTCTATATGAGGTGCAAATGTATAATTCTCAAAAAAACTACAACTGAAAGTATAATTCTCAGAAAAATCTACAACTAAAAGTATACAACCAGGTGGAAAACAATTTTTTGAATCACGAAACTATTTAGCTTGCCATCGTGCACCATGACAATGTTGGATATGTGGATATATCAATGGATAGAACTTGGCCATGAACTCATCATAATGCAATTCACTCTCCTTCAATACAATTTTTTTGGATTCATCTCCTCTATTATTTTGGTATGTCTCATATTCATATCTCATCCATGAAACTGGTGTGGGTTCATTAATATTCTCAACTTGCATAATTTTAAAAAATTTGTGTAAATCTGCACAATCTTCACACTGGTTTTTGATGCATTGCACTTTGAATTCATCTAAATCTTCTAATTTATCACATAACATGGACCTCACAAATTGTGTTGTACTGCTAGGGATGACCAAATTAGGATCAAGTATTGCCATAACTTTTTTAAATGATTGCAAGTGTAGACCAAATTCAACATGATTTCTACAACAACAAGTTTCACGCATCTTATTTATGCGTACAAAGGAAGGATGTAAACTTTCAAACATTCTCTGACATATTTTGACATTTGAAAATTCTTGTTTGAATGCTTCAAATAATTCACTTTGAGTTATATCTATGAAATGTTTTGGATGTTCAATTTTGGCCCCTGTTTTTTGATCTTTAATTTGTATAGTATCATGCTTGTTGGAAGAAACACGAGAATGTGTGGTCCAAAATTAAATAACTCGTATTTTTACTTCTTCAGAAATCTTATCTTTTCAAAGAACTCTACAAATATTCACCCAGTTATTCTCAATGTTATCATCTAGCATATTTCTCCTCTTGATGTATCTCTAGACAGTTCTTCTAGATATATGTAGTACATCAGAAATTGCACATACCTATTTTCTATGTGTCAATTTTTTACTAGATATAGTAGTCATCAATGCTCTACATGCATTGCTCAAATCACCTCCTCGAGTTGTGTTGTCAATTTATTTATAAGCATTTTGCAAGTTTTCAACTATTGTTTTATTAATATTATGGGCATGGCTTTTCCTATTATCAACACCCAATAACTCTAAAATAGGTCTCATATCTTTTCTCCTAAATAATTTGACAAATAATTGTGCCTATCCAAATATACTTTTATCCTTGAAATACTCATCCCACATGTTTTGACAATGCTTTCTGATAGTGTTATCATTTATCATATCTTTAGATGGAATTTGGTTAAAAAGTAGTTCTTCATCCAAATCTATCAAATTTTTTATGCTTTCTAATTTGTCTCTATCAATAGAACTGCCAATTTCTTCCTCTTCATTACTTTCATTTTCTCCATGAATCTCATCTTGTTTAGGAATTTCAGTAGGTTGGTTTTGATTATGTTTTGTAAGGCATTTCATTTTGTCATCTCTTTTTCTATCATATTTCCTTGATCTTTTCCTTTTACTACCCATTGAATATTTCAATCTATAGAAACAAAAATAAATAAATTTATATTTCATTAAATATCATCTAATGGTTCAATATATAATACATAAAAAATAAAAATAATTAGACGAGAAAAAAAGCACCTTCAAAATATTCGATCCTTCGCAATATTGATTAAATCCGTAGAACAGTTGTTGAAAATTGCTTCAAAATTAATTGTCTATTAAAAACCCTCTTCCAATTTTCCCTGTCCTTGTATATTTAATTTTTTTAAAAAGAAAAAACATTTTTTTTATATCAAACAGTAACATTAACCACTGGTGGTTTATTCTGCCGATAGGGGTTTCGGCCATAACTGTTTCAGCTGGAACTATTTCGGCCGAAACAGTTATAGCCAAAATAGTCTATGTGGCATCCTATGTGGTAGCCAAACAAGCAAAAATCAAAACTTTTGTAAACATCTCACTTTGAAGGCCAATTTGACCAACTAAATTGAAGTTTTTTTTAAAACTAAAAATATACTTTTGTAGTCTCGGAGTCACAATTACGATCATATAATTTTTTTTAAATTTTGATAATGAATAATATGTTATAATTTGAAAATATTACAAGTAGGTATCTTAAGATTTAGGAAGATGTCTATTCAAAAATAAGAAAAAAATAGTAAATCATGTTAACAAATTAAAAAAAAATTGTGTTGCACTAGAGGAGAGAGTCTTCTTCAAGAATATGTAATTTGTTTGAAAAAATATGTAGATTTGATGGAAAAAGTTTGACGGGAGAAAAAAATTGTCAATTTCTAATAACTTTGACTTTGACCAATTATAACTTCAAAAATATCAGCCGAATTTCAATTTTTCTTTTTTGGTGCACTAGATATACATGTTAACTCTAACATATTCCAAAATCAAACCAAAATATGAAAATGTACATACATTTGTTTAAGAAAAAAACTCTATATTTTTAGTATTTTTAAAAAATTCAAAAATAAATAAAATTTTCACTCAATTTAAAAAAAAAAAATTATAGACATAAACTTCATCCAATTTTTCACATTTCATTAGTTTACATCGTCTTCAAATTCTAAGCACAAATGCCACTTTTATTTCGTTAAATTTGGAGACTTTAAATTTTGATATCACTTCTCCTTTATAAAAGGTGACATAGTTTTTTGCTTTTACCCATCATCTTTTAAATGGGTCAAGCTAGCACATTCTCACTTTTCTTATCTAATGAGCATCTTTAAATTGTGAGCTTGCGCCAGTCGTCGATCTTCAGAAGATCAATGGTGGTAACATTGGAAATATGTAAACCTTACAAGATGAGAAAAGTGACGTTACCATGCACAAGTGTCTTCATGGCACATTCCCACTTTGTTTAAACTTCCCTCAAGTTCTTTATGTGCGAAAGTGTCCTTCATTGATCAAGACAGGATCAACAGTGTGAATTTTTTTTGCACTTTATGGTGAATCATCCACTTGGCCCAATGAAATGACTGCTTTCAATCCACATGTTCTGACTCACCTAACTATTGCATTAATTTCTAAAACTCTTTGTGCCTACATCATAAGTATTTCTAGCTAAGAATAAGTGGTAGACCACACGGCATGGCTCAATGTTCTTTCATAATTTGGCCCCACTGTGACACACATCACAAAGGTGCGTACCCATATTCCTTATTTGACTAGCAACTTCATAATGCGGAATTGCACTAACCCTCGATCTTTGAAAGATCTACGACTGATGAGTCTTCACTTCCATCTAGTAGAAAAACTTCTTTAATGGAACATCTAGCAGTACATTTCAATGATCACTTTATAGTGTTGCACATCGTAGCATACAATTAAAATCTCTCAACCCCACCTTACCACATGTTGAAGAATCGCTTGCCCACATTATTTATCTTTCTTGCAACATCAAAATGCGGGCATGCGTTGGTCTTTGATTTTTGACAAATCAATGGTTATAGAGTCAAACATTTTAAATACCATGTTGGCTATGATGATGAATAAAAAATCTCCATCCATTCTGACTCATCTAGCATTTTCCATGGAAGACATCTCATCATCATCTTTGAGAATGGTAGGCCCATCTTGTCAAACTGTGCCACTTGTCCCATTTTTGCTTCCTCGCATTATTTAACATTCATGCATTTTATTATTGCAGGCATGCACAAGCCTTTGATTATTTGCAAGATCAATGATCAATAAATTTTAGCTATAAAATAATACCTTTATTAAAGAATGAGTCAATGAAATTGCAAGGATTTCAAAACATGCAAGGGGAACACTGACAGTTCTGCAAAAGGTTTGACTAACTCTGATAGCCACAAAAAATTTTCAACACACTGAAGTTGAAATGTCAGCAGGAGTTACATGTCAAAAAGGCACTTCCCCACAATATTTAAAGACCTTGCAGCTTCAAATTGTAGGAATGTGATGGTTGTTAATCTGATCAAGATCAATGGTCACACAAAGTTTTTTGTTACATAGGAATTTTTCAAAAAATAACGTAGTTTAGGAAAACTTTATAGGGTCAAAAGATAAAAAGGTCACTCTTTCGTAAATAAACCTTTAGGATCAAAATTGTCTTGCCAAAACTTATTTGGAATAATATTCTCTAAATTTTTCAAAGGCTAGGGCCAAACAAGGAAAGGCACAAGGTTATTTGGTGAAACTTTTTTGCCTAGGGTTTTTTACCAAATTTCAAATTACTTTGGAGTGCACATTTAGGGTTTTTCACTAATGAATACAACAAAAAAGGGTGGTGAAAAACTAGGCCAACAGTGGCTCTATCTGGGGACAATGAATAAGCAAGATTCATATTAGGGCTCAAAATCCCTAGGAGAAGTAGACCATAAGAATGACCTTAAGAACTATGATAACTTAGAGAGAGCAAAACACAAAATAGAAGAATATACAGTAACTGTATAAAAGACACAAAGATTATATAGAATGTAGAAAGAAACCTAGACTACTATTCACAGAGAAAATAAGTATTTTTTAAGAAAAATAACTCTTCAAGAACTATCCATGAACTGGTAGTTCAAGAATGTTTTTTGATAGATCTTTGATAATATAAGAGTCTTCTCCCCAGGTGTTTTCAATCAGATAGGGACCTAACAATATGGGATCAAACTTACCATATTTTCCTTTATCTTCTATCTTGGTATTCCACATAAGGACCAAATCTCCACTTTCAAATTTCTTGCTCACTGTCCTCTTATCATAGAGTGCTTTAACCTGAAGTTGCAATCTTTTGTTTCTGATTGATGCTTCTCTCCTGGTCTTAGGTAGCCCAACTAGTTCATCCAATCTTTCTTGCATATCATCAATGATATCTTCATCATACATTTGAATGTAGTTATACAAACCTACTAGGTTATTCTAAGGCATTCGTGCTTGAATTCCATACACCATATCAAATGGAGCTACACCAATGGCTCTCTTCATAGTTACCCTATTAGCCCATATTGCTAACTGTAACTTGGAATCCCATGCTTTCTTGTTATCATCCAATGTTCTCTTAATAACTTTTAACAGGCTCTTATTTGTGGATTCAACTTGTCCATTTCCTTGTAGATGGTAAGGAAAAGATGATGATCTTGTTATTCCATATTTATCACAAAATTTGATGAATTCCTTAGACCTAAAGCACATTGCATTGTCTATTACAATATTCCGAGGACAACCAAATCTGGAGATAATATTATTTAGTAGAAATTTATTGACAACTTTATTTTTTGCATTTCTTGTGGGGATAGCCTCTACCCACTTTGTAAAGTAGTTAGTAGCCACTAGAATCCAAGAATAGCTAGTGCTAGACTTGGGGGAAATCTCTCCTATGAAATCTATACCCCGTTGTTGAAAGGGTTCTTGGAACTCCACTGGCTTCAATGGAATATTACCTGAGAACTTCATTTTTCCAGCAAACCTTTGACAAGGTTCACATTTCCTAATCATAATTTGAGCATCCTTGAAAAGAGAAGGCCACCAAAATCTAGCTCTCATCACCTTATGTGCAGTGGTCTTGGCCATAGAGTGTCCTCCACAAACTCCAGCATGCATTTCATTTAAGATTTCTTTTGCCTTTTCTTGATCAATACACTTCAACAATACCCCTTCAAAATTTCTCCACCATAAACTACCTTGGACAATTATGTACCTGATGGCTTGTAATTTAGCACTCCTCTTTTCATTTTTAGGCAAATGGGGAGGAGCTTCCATGTGTTGCAAGTAATATATAACATTAGTGTATCAATCACAATGATCCATGTCACATAAGTCAGACCTGAGGTCATCAACTACCACATTTATCTAATTGGCATCCAAATTAGATTCAACCATGAGTTTAGCCAAACCTTGACCTCTTACCAACTTAGTTATCTATATTTTAATATTGAATTCTTGGATCCTATTGATCCATCTACACCTTCTACCTGATACTTCCTATTGAGAAAATATGTCCTTCATAGCTGCACTGGGTACAAAGGCAATGACAATAACACCTACTAGGTAGCATCTAAAAGCCTTTATAGCCTTTACTAAAGCATATGCATATTTTTCATTTATCTCATATTTCAATTTAGCAAGCTGCAATGACTTACTGAAAAAAATAATGGGTTGTCCATATCCTTCTTCATTTTTTTGCAACAAGACTGTGGCTACAGTGTAAAAGGATGCAAAAGAAAAAATATGCATAGGCTTTGTCTAATCTGGAGTTCTTAGTACTAGAGCATTTTTTATCGCAGTTTTAATATCTTGGAATGCTTGCGAAGACTCGCCATTCCAATCTATTGTAGCTCCATTCTTGAGCATCTTTGAGATAGGTCTGCTAATTTCAGCAAAATTGGTAACAAACCTTCTAAGAAAATTAACTTGGCCAAAGAAGGATCAAATTCCTTTTACATTCTTTTGCTTGGGGACTTTATCAATAGCTGCTACTCTCTTAGGATCTATTTTCACCCCATCTTTAGACACTATATGTCCTAGTAATCTGCCTTTTGTCACCCCAAATGTACATTTCTTTGGGTTCAAGGATACTCCACATTCCAGAACTCCATATTCTAGAGCTTTAATAAAAAAATTCTCCAAATGCCTGTAATGATCCTTAGCCTTCTTAGAATATGTTGTAAGATCATCCTAGTATACAACCATAAATTTGTCAATGTAATCATGAAATGCCACATCCATAGCTCTTTGGAAAGTAGCTCCTACATTAATCAAACCAAATGGCATCCTTACATATACAGAGGTTCCCCGTGGGGTTGTGAAGGCTGTCTTGAATTGTTCATTTTCCTTTACCAAAACTTGATTGTACCCAGAGAAACCACCCATCATGGACATTAGCTTAGAACCAGTTACTTGCTACAACATGGCTTCCATATTTGGTAGTTCATAATTATCCTTCAAGGATGCAATGTTCAAATTCTTGAAATCCACACATAACCTTATATCTCCATTTTTCTTTCTGATAGGTACCAAATTTGAAACCCATGTGGAATGTCTAATTGGTTTGATTATCCCCCCATCCCTTAGTTTCATTAACTCTTCTTGGGTTTTGGGAGCTAGGGTAGGGTTTACTAGTCTTTGTTTTTATCTGAAAGGTTTTATATTATCTTTTAGTGGTATGAAATGTTGGAAAAAATCTTCCCTATAACCCTTAAGGTCATCATATGACTGTGCAAAAACATGTATATACTTCCTAAGAAAGTCAATCAATGGTTTTCTGATTTTAGCAGGCAGATTTTGGCCAATATAAACTTTTTTTGGAGCTTCATCAGTACCAAGGTTTATCTCTTCTAATTCCTAAGGCTTAGGCTCCTTAACTCTTGGTTTTACTCTATCATAGTTATCAAAAATACTTTTCAAGACCACTAACCCCTTTGGAACCTTGTTTGTTTTCAACTACATAATCTCTTGGCTAAAAATGGTTTCTTTACCATCTATGGTTTTAATTAAATCACTGCAATCCATTTCTTGACCCTGGTATTTGTCTTCATTTAACAAAAAATTTATAATGTCTTTATCATCTTCAAAGACTTGCCAATTTTCAATGTTATCAAGTATTGAAGGTCTATTTTGTACCTCAATTTGAGAGATTCTTGCAAATGATATCTCCTTAGGTTTGACTGCTACATTTTCTAATAAATCATCCATCTTATTCTGAGTTCTATCTCTCCATGAGATACCAAATGCATCAAAAGATTCTATCTAATCCCAAACTGCATTTCTATATTGTTTCAATCTCTTGTTCTTGGATGAATAGGTTTCTTTTATTTGGGAGATAACTAGTTTAGAATCCCCTATTACATGCAATTTCTTTATTCCATGATGCATAGCAACTTTTAATCCTAGCAACAAGGCCTCATACTCTGCTATGTTATTTCTGCAAGAAAACTTTAAAGTGAATGAGTATCTAAAAGTATTTTTCTCAAGGGAAACAAAAACTACTCCTGCCCCTGCACCCTCTTTAGAGCTAGCCCTATCAAAAAAAATAGTCCATAATATTGGTGAGTTCGTGCAACATTCAACTTCATGTTCAATTATAGCAGGAAAATTCTCAACTTCTTGAATAATCAATTCAGCTCTGAAGGCATTCACACTAGTATCTAAGAAGCAAGTGGCATCTTTTTCAATTTCTTCCCCTAAAATGTGACTAATCCTTGGCTCTCTATTTACCTTGATAGTTTTATCCCCTATGTAAAAAGTAGCATAGGTTAAGTCACATTGCAGACTACCCCCCATAGCAGCACTCCTTTTTCAAGAAAGCAACATTTCATAGTGTGAAGGTATATCCACTACAAGAAATGACATGGTTAACTCTACTTTAGCATATGTAGCTAACTTAAATAGTAAAGCATTTATGGTACCTATGACTGGGACTTCCCTAGCATCCATTCATCTGCATTTTCCCTGCTTGGTGTCCACTTTCAACCCAAAGGCTTCCATTACTTTGAAAGGCATTATGGTGTTAGAAGCTCCTAAGTCTATCATGCAATTTTTTAGGGTCTTCCCTTTTATGATCAGACTGAGGAAAAAAAGGTCAATATCTTCTATAAATGCCACTGAGGAATCATCTAAAAACATTTGGAGAATCTGGGATATGATACCACTATCCTCTACTACTAATGGGGTTTTTTGGACAGCAGTTTGTTCTACAATATTATTATTGTTTCCTATCCCTCCCAACCATGATAAAGCCTTGCTTTCATGCTCTTGAATTCTAAGAAGTTCAAAAAAAGGAACTTTTATAGTTATCTAAGACAACATGGATATCATATCAACAAGTTCAACAATAGTGGGTTTTACAATAATACCTAGAGTTGAAGTCTTTTGAACAGCAAGCACCACTATTTTCTTGATAGTATCAGGTCCTAACTTCTTTGGTTGCACAACTACTTTTGTTGTTTCATTTGTTTGAAACTAAACCTTCTTTTTTGGTTCCCACTTCTTAACCTTGTTGTCTTTGATCTTAGGCACATCTATGTTGACTTTCTTATTTTCACCGTTCATCTTATGGGTGATATCTTCGATGAATACCCTAGATGGCTTTCCTACATCATTATTTACTATTCTATTTCTCAAATTGTAGTTACTATGGAATTGGGAAATCATTTATGCTATAATTATGTCAATCTCTTCTTTGGAAGGAATTCTTAAGTTTATGTGACCTACATCAGAAGATGTAACACATACCTTATCTGCATCATAACCTTCATCATCTGAATGCACTTGTTGATGATGTAAATGATAAGAAATTCTCTGATTGGTAATATCATTTTTAGGTTCTTCAGAATTAGACTCTATAAAATCATCACACATGCTTACCATATTGCAACTTATATCATCATGGCCTTTTTCTTCACTTTCTTCTTCAAGTTGCACACCCTAATCTTGGGCAAATGATTGAGCAATAGCATAATAATTAGAAGAATGAGGTGATTGACATATAATTCACCATGGTACATCATCATTCATATTTATAGTGTTCCTTTGTAGGGGGTCTGGAGTACCCTTATCCTTCACATTTTGTGTCTGGTTAGGAACTGGCTTACCATCTTTCCACTGGGTAGTGTAAGGGTAATTTTGCATTCTAGGTTGCCTATTAAAATTGCTATTATTCACAGGGGTTCTCTTAGCAACATTTGGCTTATTGAAGTTAGTGGGATTCATCTTCTTCAGTAATTCCAACACCTGGCCTATAGTAGGTTCTTCTGGCTTCTTTCCTATAGGAGTTTTATCACCCTCCCTTTTGTCATTGTTCTTGGGATTAAAAAGCTTTGGGTCATCCCTCCTACCTAGTTTGCTAGTTGCCTTCCTATTATTCTCTATATTTACTACAACTTTATAGGCATCCCTTTATTTTTTGGGATCCTTATCTCTCAATTGATAAGCCAGTTTGGTATCAAAAGCATTGAAATATGTTGTGAGACAAACATCCTCATTCAACCTCATAACTTGAAACAATCTATACATACCTTTCTGGAATCTTACGTTGAAGTCAAATGTGGACTCATTTGGGTTTTTCTTGATGTTATTGAATTCATTCAACATGAGACCAGCATTGGTATTATCTCCATAATGCTCTTTAAATAATTTCTCCAAGTCACTCCATGAGGTGATACTGTCATCAGGCAACCTTCTAAACCAGTCCCTCGCATCTTCAGTTAGTGAATGCACAAATTATTTCATTACCATATCTTCATTTTCAACTTCATAATCATTTAACATATTAATGAAAATTCTCAAATGTTCTTCACCAGTAACAACATTATTCCTAGAAAACTTAACCACTTTGTCCCTTAAATCAAATGATATGGGATGTGGAGCACCAAGGATACCAGCAAATGATATTTGTCTATACTTTTCTAGGTATACAGGTTTCTTCTAGAAGCAAGGAACATTTGAGGTACTTGATATATTAGCTTGGTCTGGAGGAACATTTTGGGATTGTTGAAGTTGGTCAACAAGGGCTTGAGTGCTGATGGTGGATAATGAGGCAGAAGCAGACTGAGATGTTCCTTGAACTGAGACTATTGGTCTAGAGGGAGGTATAGAAGCTAGAACTAGGATGGATAAATTTGGCCATGAGGCTAATGTAGAATTAGTCTTAAGGAACTAGATTTTTCTCCTCATTTCTATAGCTTGAGCTTCATTTTCCACCTTCTCAAGTTCTTTTGCAAGATCTTCCTTCTCCTTTCTAGCCTTTTCCAGCTCTAAATCTATTTTTGACATAGGAGGGTTTATAGATTTTCTTGGTAGAGCTTGAGGTTTATTTATTGGAATTCCTATGGCTTTTCCTTTCCCTTTATCCATAGCTTTTACAATGGGTTCTATAGGATTTACCTGAATAGGTTTATAGGCTTGGACTTAAGCAATAATTGGTTCTTGCTTTTGATTTAGGCATTGTACTTGTTCTTGAACTTTAGCTCTTAGACTATCTATGTCTCCAAAAACATTAGTATGGAGAGTCATACTTTTTCCTTATCATTTTTTGTTCTACTCCTTTAAGGCAGCCATCCTTCTTAGCAGAGCATCTCTTTCTATTATGGCATCCAAGGTGGCTTGCTCCTTCTCCTTGTCAAGGTGAATGCATTTAGCTTCTTCCTTAGAAATCCATTTCTTTAGAAATCCTATCTTAGATTGCACTTCTTTAGGATTTGTAGAAGTAGCCTCTAAATCAGCAGGATCATCTAGATCTATAGGATTGGGCTCCACGTATGGGGCTACTCTAGGAATAAAAGGATCATCAAATGAAACCCTAAATCCTAGCCTACAGTTCATATCTACTATGAGATCTGGCCTTGCTGAAGCATTTCCTATATGAGCCATATCTTTATCTTGATATGTTCTTTCATCTAGTCTTGGGAAACTAAAAATGCCTCCTAAGAGTCTTGTGGTTTTTGATCCAAAACTGAGTGAAGAAGATTCTCTCCCTAATATTGGTTGATACTAGGAATTGACAGATACACTACCTCTAGGTTTCTAGGTGGGATTTGGATCTGTCCTTTTCTTATTTTGGTTCTTCCTACCACCTTGGGGTAGATTAGTGTACATTGGTACATCAAGATTGGCTCTCGTGTAAGCTCTTGTGTTCTTTCTCTTGTTAGCCATATTCACCTTTTGTTAAAACAAGCACTAGCTTCAAAACCTTGACTGAGTCACCACCCTATTCTTGGGAAAATACACAATGACAATTATTCTTGACTCTTAGGAAAAAAGCACACAATTAGAAATAGAAATATCTGACGTGGATAGACCAATCACTGAGATCATAAGACTACAACTCTTTGCTCATTAGATAAGATACTTAGATAGGCTGGATATTTCAGTCTGTCACTCTGGTACTTGGGCTATTCTCTCTTTAAATTCTCAAGGTTTTTCACTAAAATATTCCCTTATAACCATGGGAAACACTTAGATAACTTGAAACACATGTACACAACAAAACCAAAGAAACTATAGTACTTTTCACAGATGTGTTGGACAACTCCCCAACAGAGTTGCCATTTTGTCGGTGTTTTGAAAAACTACTAAAAAACAAAATGCTCAATACCAAAATGACATCACTTACACAATCTAAGGACTAGCCAATTCCTATCAACAATTATATGTGAAAACCATTTGGACCCAACTCCAAGAAAAACAAGGGTAGTTTTCTACTCTTTAGGCTTTGAAAAACTAGGGTGGGTATACCTAGGGATGATTCAAGATTGGGAAAAACTGTATGAGGATTATTTTAGTTTCATTCTAATTCTCATCTCAAATCCTAAAATACATGCATAGTTCATGACATTTTGATAAACACATTCCGTATAGCAGATCTAGCCAAAATTCTTCTATAGGTCTGCACGGGTTCTCAGCAATAGTGGCTAATTGAAGCTAAAACATTCAACACAAACAAGTACTTGCCAACTTTGAAGATCTTTAGGAAATAAAACTAAAATTGATTATAATTTTGCATTTGAAAACCATTTATGACACATTTCTCTTCTAGCTGAATCAATTTGACCAGTACCTAATCCATTAGGGTTTGGAGTCTACTACAAATCCTCAGATCTAATTTGTTGCCTTACAAAAAATATTATCAGCAATTCTTATCAGAATTCATAATTCAAAAATCCTTTCTACTACTATAGCAACCTTATCAGATTCATTAGAGCTTTTACTTAATTCATTGAACTAATAACAATGATAAATAGATATACAACCTAAATAGATTGCATTCAATTGCACAAGCCTTTTACTCATACAATATCAAAGTAACCAAGTAATCAAAAGGAGACAAAATTCAGAAAGAACTGATATGGGGATAGCTCATAATTTGTATTCATTTTCTTTGAAAATTGTATACATTTGCAGTAAACTTAGAATGACCTTAAGAAGAAACATAGAGATCACTCTATATTTATGTATTCTCAAGAACTAATAGAGAAAATACATCACAAACTTGCTCAAATATTGGACCGAGAACAAACTAAGTATATCACCTAGAAACAATAGAAATCAGACCCTTTCTCTAGCCCTAGAATCTCACTTATATAGTGTGAGATGCAACAAGCTTTAGGCTAAGATAAATTGATAGGTGTCTTTCAAAAAGTTTTACATACACCCATCACAACAAGACAAAAATGTGAATAACATAAAGACTAGTACATCAAACATTCCTTTGTGTGTCCACTTATGTTATTCCCTTTGGAAAGACAAAATATTATGTTTGAATTCCTTTAGCACTCTGGTTCCTTAGGATAGGTGGCCATCAAATGTGATAATGATGAGTCATCTCCTAGTACCTAAGGATCCTCTTTGTCTTTATCATTAGTGGCAAAGGTGGCTTCTACTTTTGTACCCTCTTCTTTATCATCATCATCCACCTCATTGTCTCCTTCTATCTGTTCTATAGACATAAACTCTTCCTTCCACTTATTATAGGTAGTATCCTCCAACCAATCAGAATTTAGGACTTCTCTTTGTACAGCTATCAAGGAATTTGCAATTGCCTCCATATCAACCAATTCTTTTCTGATGGAGTTATAGAATATCTGCACTTTAACCAACTCATCATTTTTCATAGCCCATAACAAGTGTCCAATTTCATTTATAACTTTATTTATCCTTTCATAAAAAATCTCATCTAACTCCCTTTTCCATTCCTCCTTTTCCTTCACTTTATCAACAGTTTTTAATGCACAAGGGAATAATTCAAACTTTTTTGCAATATACTTGGAAAAACAAATAGTTAGTCTTTTTTGAAAAGATTTTTTCTTATCATCAAATCCTTTCAATTTGTTCAACAAGTCAAAGATTTTTTCTATTTGATGACAGGGCAGCTGGATGACAAATATACACATAGTAGTGATATCTTCATTTCTTTCTATCCATTTCTACACAAGGGGTCTGAATAAAGCTTCATCTCTCTTCAATTCATGCCTAATGGATGCAATTTTTTCCAATAAATAAAAACATGATGACCACTCAATTCTATCTACTAAATACATTATACCTTGCCTTATTTTCTCCTCAAACTGATTATGTAGTTCTACATGCAATGCATACAACTTATTCTTTTCTTCTTCAAAATCTTTTGCAATGTAGAATTGTGACGTTTTAGGGGTATTTGGTACCTCAATAATTGGAGTGGACTTGAAAGGTTCAATAGGTGGCCTAGGAGGGTATATAATCCTTGGTTTGCTAGATTTTTCTACTTTTCTTTTCCCAAGGACTTTCTCCATTTGAGATACTTTTTTTTCCAATGATTGTATCTGCATATCACTTTCCTCATATGCTTTCAAAACTTCTTCAAACCTAGCATTGAGTTGGGAAAATCTATCTTCTTCTTGGCCAGATACAACACTACCAAATTTTAACATTTCTAGGGTGATTCCTATTATCTTCTTACTGCCTACCTCACCTACCCTAAAAACTATCAATGCACCAGTATGCTTTGCAGTGGAAATTTCCTACATTCTAGTCTTGTCTCATTTTTCAATTGACCAAATAACAAGGGCTTGGTGGTCATGACTAAAATTGACTCCTCTATGAGTCTATAATACCTCTTCTTCAATTTTTAATTGGATGTCCTTTTGCTTCCTAACTGAATCAAAAACCATGGCATTCACTGTATCCCACTTTGGCAAAATAAGGACTCCTGACTATTTAATTACTTGCCTACTAGCCTCAGGGGTAAATTGAGAAAAATCTTTCAAAAATTTAGACTTTATCTCCTCCTTAATATCAGAATCCAATTTATCAGGTTGTCAAAAAGGTGCTTCCCCACAATATTTAAACACCTTGCAGCTTTAAATTGTGAGAATGTGATGGCCGTTGATCTGATCAAGATCAACGGTCACACAAAGTTTGTTGTTACATAGGAATTTTTCAAAAAGTAATGCAGTTTAGGAAAACTTTATAGGGTGAAAAGATCAAAAGGTCACTCTTTCATAAATAAACCTTTAGGATAAAAATTGTCTCGAGAAAATTTATTTGAAATAATATTCTCTAAAGTTTTCAAAGGCTAGGGCCAAACAAGGCAAGGCACAACGTTATTTGGTGAAAGTTTTTTGCCTAGGGTTTTTTTTATCAAATTTCAAATTACTTTGGAGTGCACATTTTGGGTTTTTCATTGCTGAATACAACAAACAAGGGTGGTGAAGAACCAGGCCAACACCTAGTAGATGTATTGGTCTCAAATTCTCGAACTAGGTGGACTTAACAATCCTTGTAGAATGGAAGTGTTTTGTAGGTAGTGGTCTAGATCAATATGGCTCAAGGAAGGCCATAAAAACTCTAAATTATTTCACCTATCCACTATGAAACATAGAGCTTCCAATAGAATTAGTGGTATTAAAAAGGGAATTGAAACTATAAGGAAAGATAAAGAGATAGTGGAGGAAGAAATTAGGTATTTCTCTACCATCCTATCCAAAGATTTAAACTTGGGTGAAGAGGACTAGAATGAAATTCTCAATACCATTCCTAGTGTGGTAAATGTTACACAAAATAAGGCTCTAGTGGCTATCCCAAATATTGAAGAAATTAAGGAAGTTTTTCTCACTCTACAAGCTAAGAAAGCCCAAGCCCCTGATGCTTTCCCTACTTTTTTCTTGTAGATGTATTGGGAAGTTATCAAAGATGAACTTGTTAAAGTGGTTCAAGAATTTTTTAGAGCTAGGAACTTTCTTAAAGAGATCAATGCTACTTTATTGGTTTTGATTCCTAAAGTTATAGGTGTAGACTCTTATGATAATTTCAAACCTATTAGTCTCTACAACTCTTTTTACAAGTTTTTACAAAAGTTTTAACAAATACAATTATTAAATTACTACCATAGATTATTGTACCTTAGCAATTGGAATTTTTCCTTGGTAGACAACTCCTTGATTCCATCATTTTTGTGCATGATGTGATCCATTCCTTAGAAGAAGGGAAAAAGAAGGATGTTTGCTCAAACTTGATCTTTCAAAGGCTTATGATAGGTGGATTTGGGGTTCTTGGATAGAATTATGGAAACTTTTAGTTTCAATGACAAAACTAAAAAGATTATATCTCAATTGATTTCCACCCCCTCCTTTGTAGTTATGGTTAATGGGACCCCCTCTAGTTTCTTTAAATATTCTAGGGTCTTAGGCAAGGTGACCCTTTTTCACCAATCCATTTTATCATTTTGGTAGAAGGCCAAGGGAGACTTATTCATGACAAAAGTAGAAGATGGGAAATTGTTAGCTTAAAAAATTCCTTTGGACCCTTGATCTTCTCCCATAAAAAATTCATGGATGACACCATTTTAGGGGGAGAGGCCTTAGTGAAAGAAGATAGAAATTTGAAGATGATCCTCAATACTTATTCTATTGCTACGAGACAACTCATTAACTAGAGCAAGAGTTTGGTCTTCTTTATAAACACCCCAGAGAATAGACAAAGGAAAATTGTAGGCATTTTGGGTTGTAATATTGGTTCTCTTCCTTCCACCTATTTTGGGATTCCTTTGGAGAATAAACCTCCTAAACTCTTTTAGAATAATCTCATTGATAGATTCAACAAAAATTTGGTGAGTTGGAAAGGCATAACCCTAAGTCAGGTAGGCAAAGTGCTATTGATCAAATGTAGAACTTACCAACTTATGCTTTACACCTCTTCTCTATTTCTTCAAAGGTGGATGATATGGAATCCATTCAAAGGAATTTCATGTGGGTTAGTATTGATGGAAATAAGAAGTATCTATTGGTGGCTTAGAAGACCATGTGTAGACCCAAAAAGTAGGGAGGATGGCAATTAGGAATTTCAAACAATTCAACAGAGCCCTCCAAGCTAATCAGATATGGAAGATTTTCAACACCATAGGAGAATGGAGGAATAATTTGAAAGACAAGTATGTTTCTAATATCAATTTCAAATCATTCATTAGTAGGGACATTGAACCAATTGGATCTAACATCTAGAATGGTATGATGAGGATGAAGAGTACAACATTTGAGAAAGAAAAATTTAAACTAGGTAATGGTAAAAACACTAATTCTTGGCATGATGAATAGCTAAGATGAGGGCCATTATGGGACATAGAGCCTTTAATAGATGGGAAAACTCTTGTATGGAATGATTTGGAGGAAAGCTCAGTGACTATAGGGATAATAATGATTGGGTTAATTTGACTAAGATATCCTAGGAAATAAAGCTATTGGTGGACATGGTTAGGCATATAACTTTATCCCACAACAAGGATGCCATTATATAGGGGGAGAAAAAGGATGGAAAATACACTATAAACTCTAGCTAATAGACCATGCAAAACAAAGGTATTAACCCTATTTGGGCTAATGCCTAGTATCTAAGCCTTATCCCCGAAATTAACATGTTTTCTAGATAATGCTCCAAAACCATATTTTGATGGTAGAAAACTCCACAAAGAGGGGAAATATGATGCCCAATAGTTTCATTCTATGTAAAAATCATAGCAAGATTGTGGATGATATCTTTATCCATTACCACTTCACTAGAGATATTTGGTCTTTTTTACTATCTTTTTTTAATATGACCTGGTGTTTTCCTAACAACACTACTGATCTCTTTGAACAATGGCACCATGGGTTGTATGGGAAAGGGAATAATGACTTTTGGAAATTTACTTTTCCTCATGTCTATTAGAGAGTTTGGAAAGAGTGAAATAATAGAATTTTTAGGGAGAAAGAAACAAATGCTAAAATTGTCTTCCACAAAAGCCTTGACGCTTTGTGAGAAATCTACTATACAAATAAAGGTCATAACCCTCTTCCCAACACAAAGGATATGGATACTAATAAGAGAGGACTTTATATGGACTCTCCCACCTAAGGGTTGGCACAAAGAAAATTTTGATGCGATGGCCAAAGGCAACCTAGGAAAGGCTAGGGTGCGAGGTATCTATTGGTGTTTTGAAACATCGCGATTTCAAATTACCCTGATGAGAATAAGATATATTTAGGGACACCTACTTCCCATATTCAACATACCCTTTTAAACACTAGGCCAACTATAAGGCTAGACCCTTCTTCTACTTTACGCTCTACAAAACCTAGGTAGGTGGACCTTAGATTCACTTATATGATAGTAGTACTGAAACACACACTTAAATCTAATAAAGCAAATAAAACCCTTAATCTTCTAACACTTATGTAGAGATCTTAGACATGGAATAGCTAATAACATGGCCTAAGAAATTGATAAGCTAAGTGAGGGCATCCTTTTTAGTTCTTTCAACATTAAAGGGAAAGATATTTGATTAATGATGTTGATTTCAGCAAAAAAAACAAGACATGAACAACATAATACTCTGATCCTATAGCTGATTAATGCCTTATCTATTGGTAAATCACAAAAACCCCTTACACACATCCCTAAAATTCATTGGCATATCCCATACATCAAGACTTTCTGATCTATCTATTCACCTTGTGAATCAGACACCTGCATCTTTTTGAACCTCATACTTGACTTATCCCTTCATGAGATCTACAACCCTATGATGATAAATCAAGAATTTACATGACTCCTTGAGTCATAAGAAAAATGAATCAACATATACAACCAATAGATTTCAATTGAGTTTCATACTCTTTGTTTACAAAACACAACATATCACAAATAACATAAATGGGAGATAATATATTAGAATGAAGATTAACTTGTTGCTATATTTTCATTCATTTCTTTAAAACAAATACAATAAGATGCATGAAATTGAAATGTAAAATAGCCTAATAGATCAAAAATATATATATTCTTATTTCTTGTTGTTCAATACAAGAGAAAATGCTAAAGAAAATGGTATCATAGTAGAGAAATATGTTCAAAACTAGAACCCTTATTCTCATAGATCTAAGAAAAATCAAGATTGGAACCTCTATAATGAATAAAAAAGAGAGAGACATATGAGATAAATGAAGTCCTGGATTTGATCTAGAAGTGACATATGTCCACTCGAATCTTCATTGTTTGTTTTTTTAGAGAATCTCTCATCTTTATAACCATGAAATCTAATATGATTTTCATCATTATTTTGTAACAAACATGAAATATCTCTTCTTCAATGATGAAAACCCTTATATTACCAAAATATTTGAAATGCATCATGAAATACTAATAATACCTTGATTTAACTGATTTGGATGTGACAAAATTCTCACATAACTATATTTTTACTACCTTTTACATTCACTCAGTTCACCATTTCACTAGAAATCAAATCTAGATTGCCCCAACTAAATGAAACTAAAAATTGAATACCTAGGATAAATCCTCACATAACTGGAACTGGTGGCCTCTTGTGTGAAAACAAACTCCAAAAATGAAAAGTTCATTCTCTTCTAATTCTAGCAATATATAATACTACTATACTTACCAAGAATACCCAAAACCTTAAAATGAAAAACAGGTTCCTATTATAGCTTTAAACTACATTTTGGCATATATTTAACTTTTTCTAAAGTTTGAACTATAGAATATAACATTTTTTTATTTAAAACTTCACTAAATGTTTAGAAAGGCAAAATAATTAAAAACTATGGTTTTATAACTTTTGATTTTTTCCTCCACCTTTTCATCTAGGTCAAACATGTTTGACCAAGTTGTGACAAGTGTCACACTTTGATTGGCCCATCTCTTGCTTAGTCACCTAACACTCACCACCTAGGTGCCACATGTCACTATCCCATTGGTCCTCTATTCTACCATGTAGTGGCCTTGTCATCCTACCATGTAACTGGTCACCATGTCACTATCCTAGTCAACATTATGCCATGTCATCATGACATAGTGATGTCATGGCACATGACACCTCAATCCATCTTAGCATTTGGTTGGCAACACCATGTCATCACCTTGTCACCGTGCCATGTTAGCCTACCATGTCATTGGTCATTATGTTGCATGACACATCAACAGGGTGCCATGTCATTGTGACAAACAACATCAAGACACATGGCACTATCCACCACATCAACACCTCGAGAAGCATGCCACATCTAGGTTTCACTACCACATGTCATTAGATGATTCTTTCTTTTGGAACCACTTGCCAATTTTTGATTGGTTAGAATTCTATGTCTTTCTAAAATCAACATCTTGTTTGGCATGTCTGTTCAAAATTTCTCCCTTCCTCTAGCCAGCTAGGGTCCATAGTGAGCTTTCCTTGTGTCTCAAAAGGTGTGAGCCCATTAGATGCTACAATATGGTGTGTTGATATACTTAGAGACTAAAAAGAACATCCACACTATGAATGTTGAATTAAGCATATCATTCCTATTTCAATAGCTTTTATTGAAAATAGATATCTAAATGGAGAGACTGGCATAAAACTACTATTAATATGATATTGGTATCATAATCTCCATCCTTGAAACACTAGGATTCTCTATAGGTAGAATGAGTGGCTTTGATTTTTTGAACATATGTTTAGGGTGTCCCTAATCCCCTACATAAATTACCCAAATTAAAATGAGAATGCCAACCTCTATGATATAAAATGTGCAATAACCTCAAGGTTTACTTTCTATTATGTCTTGTACAATCTGCTGCTAAGTTTGGCACATTAAAATTCAAACAAAATTTGATTCACTTGGTTCCTCATCCCTTCTGATAAGGAATGGCGCCTTCTAACTAGACTATATTTTTCCATCATTGGCTTCTTTAAAGTTGTATGGCTTCATATTAAAGACATTTTTATAGCAGATATAATAGTATATAAATATACTCAATTCAAAACATAATGAAGTTGTCCTACTTTGTGCCTTGCCTACCATGAGTTGCTACTTCATGCATGATAGTATTCATCCTTTGATGTTGGCATATAGAGCTCGCATGAGGGAAAAAATGGTTTTGAGCTTAGGCTATGCCCTTTGCAAGGGAAAAAAATTGTATCCTCTAACTCCCAATCACACAAGCTACACTATTCTTATTGGAAGAAAGGGTATCTCCTTTAAATGCATGAGTTATGAAATCTCTATTTTGTCCCTTTGGTGAGTTCTTGCTTTTTTAATTGTTTATTACTTTGAAATAGCAAGAATCTTCCTTTTTCTTTATTTCATCCTTTCAAAAGTGGGGAAAAGCAATAGTTGACATGCTTTATATAAAGTTAGGAAGTCTATAGATAACAACAAGTCCCACAGATCATTGACAATTTCATCTCCACTATTTCTCTGTCTCCTTACCTAAGCATGACTCCACATATAGATTCATGGGTATAAAAAATGGTAAGAAAAGCTACACATTGGAAAAGCTGGGAGATGGATCATAGGAATTGATCTTGAGCAGTTTTTTTTCTTTTACATAGTTGCATAGTTGCCATGGATTCAGGCCTCATTCCATTTGATGAAATATTAACAAACATTGTCTTTTTGAGAAAAGCCTTTGTAAAGTCATTTTAAAATCAATTTTGGGATGTGCTTTAATAATTGTATACTTTGGACTTCCATGTAAAATCTTTGACCTAACCAAAAAGTTCATTCATATGCCATTTGAATTCATAACTTTGTGATAAAACTATGGCCATGATCCATAAAAGTCCTCTACATGATCTTGGAAATGGTCTTATGAATGGGAGTGTCTGATAAAGTTGACTTTCTCCTTTTTACTAGTCCTTGTGTATCTATGCTATTTCCATTCTTCTATTTGACCCTAAAATGACATACGCACATTCATAGAATTATATAATTATGAGAGCCATCAAACCCTCCTTTTAGTATCTTCACCTCTCATAATACTTTATCAATTTGATAACATCAATCAAGCCCCAAAATGGGTCCAGCTAAAAAAAAAAATTGTTTTCAAACAAATAAACTATCAAATTGACATATTAATCATTTGATGCTAATTTGATCCAAATTTCAATCATTGTTGCATCATTTAAAACTAACTTTCAACCTTTCTCACAAATTGTCTATTTCATGCCAAGAGGTGTTTTGACTGGCTTTAAAAATTGACTAAAACACCCAACCGAGCTCTAAAAATAGATGCACTGATTCTCTGTTCCACATTCTTGCACTATGCTACATCTTGTATCATGAAAAATTATCATTTAAAAGATATTGACTATCAAAGTTGCCCTCTCAGAAGTGCCTGCAAGTAAACATGTTAGAAAATGCATTTAGATTTAGCTTTGAAAATAGGGTAAACTAACACTTGGGGGCACCAAAACTGGGACATTGGTTCACTATCATAAGGAAAATATAAATTTTCAATTAGATATTATGAAGAATAAAAAGGTACATTTGGCAAGAGGTCAAAGTGGGCAACTTAGAATTGCAGGACTAGAAACACTGGCAAAAAAGCAATTTTTGTAAATGGAATGGACCTGGGAAAGTGTGTAGATGGATTCATCAAGACTTGCAAACTGATACACTTAAAGAATTTTTAGAATAGAACACAATGGTATAATCCATTTGATCTCACCTATCATAGATTCTGAGTTATAACATTTTGAATAGGGGTACTGACAAATCTACCTTTCTTGACATTAGTAAAAAGTTATAAATTACATATGGAATTGTGTTCAAAAATTGATCGAATGGATTTGTCATAAGCTCAAATTAGAAACACAATAAGTCTCTAACCTCTAAAATGTGATGTAAAATTAATTATCTCATTTTGGTCAACTATGTCAAAGTTATAACTGGTCAAACAAGACTTCCAAAATTTTTGAGCAATTTACATTAGCATAACAACAATAAATGACCAACTTTGAGGGATTCAAAACCTAGAGAAAACATATTGAAATGACTCAAAATCTAAAATATAGATTCTCTAGTATGGATACTAAATACTCCCAAAGCACTGAGTCATGAAACATTACTAGGTACAAGATAGTCAATTACAAACTAGGCCTCCTATCATTGCTTGACACTTGGGAAAAAATGCATATTTGGACATTGCTCAAAATGGAACTTCACAAAATGACTTGGAATGGTATTTTATCTTCATGGGATGAGTAGATATATTGAATGCAAAGATTTAGCAACATTAAACACCTCTTAAGCCTCAAATGAACAGTCAAGTATACATGCACTAAAAAATGCTTATAGGGCTTAATTTTTTGAATGGTACTTAAAATCAGTGCTTCAATTTTGAGTCCCAGAAATGCACATGGAAAATGGATTTTTTCTATCTCAACACCTCTAGGCATGCAAACTAACCATTATATGGGGGTGACTACAGCTACTCAAACTATCAAACTAGCTAGGGACATGGGAGTCAATAATCTTTTGCTAGAAGGAGATTCAAAGAATATTACAGACTATCTTAATGAGAAGAATGAGAGTATGTGGATGAATATGAATATTATTGAACACTGCATCCAACACCTTAAGAATTTTGATAATACTTATGCAACTCACAAGTATAGGGAAGCCAACCAAGTGGTTGATAGTTTGGCCAACTGGATAGTCAAGAATAATGAAGTGGCAAAGTGGATGAATGGGCATACTTTTATGTCAGAAATCCTTGAGTTAATAGAAAGGGAAAGGATCCCAGGTAGATTGGGAATCATAAAAGGTACATTATGAATGTTTATGAGTTATGGGAAATTTTCATAAATATGATGTGTAAGTATGACATCTATTGTATGATTCACATTAATAATGTCCATCATCTCACTTTGAGGATCAATTTTGAACATTAAGTACATAAGGTGAAAAGGATTTTTAAGAAAATGATTAGTGTTTATGATAATCATGCTTTAAAGTTTATCAATACCAGAAGAAAAGTTTGCAAAGAGGATGAAATCATGGTGGGGAAAAGACAAAGGAGGGAACCTAAGGATGAAGCTCAAAAGTGGTGTATATTCGCTAAGGTGTGGAGAATTTTGGAAAAAAAGGTGATTTTACCACTTTCATTGAATTACTTCATGGGTGGAAACCTTCTATTATGTGAAGCATGGTTAAGAGCTAGAATGAGGGGATTGTAAAGAATGATAAAGTGGATTTCATGGTGATGGAGGATGTCATCTCTATGGTGACTAGCATACCCATCATGAGGAAAAATTGTTGGAATTATGATATATTTGTCATTAGTTACAACACTTATTCGATTGTAAATGCTTACCGAGCTCATACTGAGCATTCCTTTGGAAATTGAGCTTATGGGTAGTTCAGTAGTGTCTACCAAGTTCATAGTGGTTACCGAGTAGAACAGTGTTCTCCAAGCAGTTAGTGGTCACCAAGCTTCATAATGTTTACCAAGTTCTCAGTGCTCACCTAGTCATCAGTTGAAATCAGTGTCTACCGAGTGATCAAGGCAAACGAAAGACTTGGTGTTTACCAAGTGATCAAGGTAAACAAAGAACTTAGTGTTTACTGAGTGATCAAGGTAAACAAAGAACTTAGTGTTTACCGAGTGATCAAGGTAAATGAAGGAATCAATGTTTACCAAGTGAAGAAGGTTATCAATGGATTCAATTTTCACCGAGTGACACAATATTCACCGAGTCACCAATGGTTATCGAGTTCCAAGCTACTTAGAGTGATTAGTATGGACCATGCCTCTACTCTTACCAAGTGCATGATGATGCAGTGTATTGTAGTGGATGTCGAGTATCAGAAGGTCACCAAGTCAGTTTGAGGAACCCGAGTTTTCTACTATCTAGCTGACTTAGTAATGATTTGTTCACTTGTGTTTGGCCGACCTTGTTAAGTAAATATTGGAATGGTATATATGTGATGTATTATATCATTTGTACAAAAGTATGATAAGGAAACTGGATGGGATTTTGAATTGCAATATTTTGAAAAGAGGAAAAGTGAATCAGCAGTAGAACAAAAGAATACAGCAAGGTCAACATAGATGCAGAAAAGTTATATCTATCACATCAGGTGATCAGAGCATAAAGGATCTTATCAGCAATCAATTGCAACCAGATCCACTGCTTCATTCTAATAGGTGAATCAATTTTTAAATCCTTTAATAGGGTAGACTTAACAGTCTTGTGTAAATCTCCTAACAGAGTGCATACTTCATTGTATGTTTGTAAATCCTCTAACAAGGTGGATCTAGCAATCCTACTTGCTCCTAACAAGGCAGATCATCAGAAGTGATCATTGTAAGTCTTAACAGGCCAACTTTATACTTCAGTATTGAATTTTTGTAGGCATCATCCCCACCCTAGTTTTACTTTCTAATTGGAAGGTTTCTGGGTCACCAAATCTGTGTGTTCATGTGTTATAAATGTTTATCTTTTCATGCATACAGTAGATTAGATGGATGAATAATGAATATGTTATTATGTAGAATTGATTTAAAGTTTTAGAGTTACTAATTCACCCCTCCCCTCTCAGTAACCTTGTTATTCTTGATTATTTCCAACAATTGGTATCAGAGCTTTGTGGTTCTCAGGATAAAGTTTGATAGCTTGAGAAAAGATCAATGACAATGGAGATATTTAGACTTGAAAAATCTATTGAGAATGAAAAGTTAGATCTGGAAATGGCCATGCTCAACTTGAAGAAGCAAAGGAGCATATTTCACAATCTTTGAAAAGAAGGAAGGAACTTGCAAGACAAATGAATGATCATCAGTATATTGAAGAAAATATTGAAGACCTTTTACCAATCAAGCAATTCAAATGAAGCTAATGAAGCAATCAAGGAACTCCTAGCAAAGAATGGTTCACTGCAAGAAGAAGGAAGAAAGCTTAGAAGAGAACAAGAAATCCAATCCATCAGGCTATGTGAAATTTTGGAACAGAGAAACAAGGCAAATGAAGACTTAGAGGTAAGAAATAATCAATCCTTTCAGCATGAAGAACTTATAGGTCAACTATCTAAACAAGGCAAATGAAGACTTAGAGGTAAGAAATAATCAATCCTTTCAGCATGAAGAACTTATAGGTCAACTATCTAATGCAAATGAAAAAATTATGAATCTAAGATCTGAGAATGAAAGTTTGAGAAATGATTTAATCACTGAAAGACAAATCAATACAAGCTTAAAAAGTGATCTGAGATCTGAAAGACAAATCAATGAAAGTTTGGAAAATGACTTAAATGTTGAAAAGAAAGTCAATGAAACAATGATAAAATCTCAAATATATATGGATCAATTGAATCAGCAAAATGAGAAAAATCTTCATAGACAAAAAGGTAAAGCAGGCCTTGGATACAATGAACAAGGTGAATCTTCCAAACAAGGTACCCAAAAGAATCAAAGACCTATTTACAATCACTGTGGAAAGTTAGGTCATACATCTAACAGATGTTGGAGCAATGGTAAAGGAAAATTCAATGGTAAATGCTACAATTGCAATCAGCATGGTCACAAAGCCAATGAATGCAAAGAGAAATCAAAATTTGAAAGAAAATGTCACAAATGCAAGAACCAAGGTCACAAGGCATCTGAGTGCAGATCTAAATCATTCAATCCAGCAGAACAAATTGTCAATGCATTATTTGGTTGGGACTACAATACTTGGTGCAGATGTCACTATTGTGGAGAATATGGACACATTGGAATAAACTGTACAAGTCATTACCTAAGGAAGAAAGATACTACTATAAGATGTTATACATGTACCAAACTTGGTCATATATCCAATAATTGCATGAACATAGGAAGATTTGAAGATGAAAAGAAAGCCAGAGCTGACAGCATTCGAAAATAGATGAGACAACAGTCGATTCCTAAATCTACCAAGCCAGAAAATTCAAATGATGGCAATGTCACTCAAGAAGTGGGTGACTCCATCATTTCTAATTAGACTCATGAAGGAAGATCAGGGACTACATTTTCAAGAAATATCCTAAGTATTTCTAGAATGAAGGAGTGCAAATGGCAAATCAATATTCCAAATATAAGACATAGTTCACTGTGATGCATATACCGAGCAAGGTTGGTTTTAGACTTAACCAAGGTAGGTTGATAATATGAAAGGTTTTGTTTGTTTACCAATATCCTAAGCAGTTCCAAAATGAAGGAGTGCAAATGGAAAATCAGTATTCCAAATATAAGACATAGTTCACTGTGATGCATCTATCGAGCAAGGTTGGTTTCAGACTTAACCAAGCTAGGTCAGTAATATGAAAGGTTTTGTTTTTTTACCAAGTTGCAAGGTTTACAAGTAAGTCGGTGACTATCTGAAAAACCCTAGGTCATCACAGCTACCTTTGTACCCAAGCATTAATGGAAAATTTTTCATCAAAAAGGCATATTTTGATCTCATTTTTCACCGCAAATTTAAAATATACAGAGCAAAGAAATTTCCAAGAGCACGCAAGTGAGTTCAATTGATTTGAAGTGATTTTCCAATGAAGAATTTTTTTTACAAAATCATTCACTCACCAAGCAGCAATGGCATCTGCAAGCACCAACAGCAGCAAGGCAAATAGAGGCTTTGAAATGCTTGTGAAGGGAGTGGAATGGAAAGCACCTAGCTTAAAGCTCGTTCCTGCCATACCTAAATCGCTCAACCTACATAGAGCCCAATCATAGATTCCACCAAAGGTACTACTTATAAATGACATTTGTACTCATTTCAAATACACTATTCAAGAGATAGGGACACTAGATATGGACAATGCCCTAGTCAAGTTACGTGTGGATGGAACCCTCAAACTCAAGCACAAGCATTTGGAAACCAAGGGCTTGACTCATATCGGGCATATGCCTAGAAACTTCCAAACCAAATGGATTAGGTATATCTTTAGTCAAGTGCATAATGGTCAATTGTGGTTGGAGCAACCTGTAGTGATAACAAAGAAGATGATTCACAAAATCACAGGTCTTCCTATGCTCAGCAAAACCAAAACCACCAAAACCCTAGGTCGGGAAGAGCTACAAACACAAACCCTAGCCAAGTGGGATGATAGAGGTTTAAAGTTTAACATTATACCTGATATGGAATTAAGATTTTGCATGCATATAATTGCATATAAATTATACAGTTCCAGCAGATTAAATAGTGTACCTTGTGAAGCTATGGATTTGGCCCTCAAGATTGTAAAGAAAAATCTTGAATTTGATCTGTCGGAAGTAATGCTGAGACAACTAAATAAAAATATGGATAGCATAAGGACTTCAAAGAATAACCCCTGTAAATTCGGATCTTTGTTAATATGTTTGTTTTTCTATGTACAAAAATTCTTTCCATCAAAAGGAACAGTATAATGGAGAAAATACATTCCAATTTTGTATCAAATAAATGAGTTTGTAGTAGAGATGGGTGAAAATTTTGATACTATTATGGATAATTATTTTGAAGACTTCAAGGAAAGGATGAATAATAGATTTAGAATTCCACCTAAGCTTGTTGAAGATTATAAGGATGATGTATGGTTCATGGTTGACTGTGACAAGGTATACATTTAGGTAGTCAAACCCTGAGTTGCATGGGTGAAACCTCTTCCCTATGAGGTAAATATTGATGAAGCCAAAGATATCATATAAGCATTGGTAAATGAGCCAGTAGACCCAAGGCAAAAAAATTTTGGAACCTACGAAGAAGCTAAGGCCAGAATTGAGCTTCAAATCAAGCTACCACAAGCCATAAGCAAGGGCAAGAGGGAAATAGCAAAATTGAAAACTACAACCGGTCCTCTTATGCTCACAGAAGGAAAAGGTGAAGATGAAGAAGGAGAAGAAGAAGGAGAAGAAGAATCTATAGAAGAACAACCAAATAAGAAAGGTAGGGTAATCATTACCAAACCTAAGAAGAAGCCTACTGCAGTATTTACCAGAAGAACCATAAAAGGTAAGCAGGAACCTATACTAGTCAGGCCTGTACCCACATTTGAGAAAAGGTTCAAACTATTGGAAGAAGGTTTTGGCATCACAAATTTCAAGGCATTGAAATTTGAAACTAGAACAGATGCTGAGAAAATGTAGATTGAGGAACTAGTACTCAGTAAGATGGGTAAATGGAAATACTCCCCAGACCAAATTGCCCCTCAAATCTCAAAAGAACTACTAGAGAGATTGCAACCAAGATGGGAGTCAACCACCCAAATGGTAAAAGATATTTATGAGAAATACCTGAAGAACCTTTGACCAAGTCTCACTACAGTAGAAGTAAAAACTAAAATGAAAAGCCATGAAGGTAAAATGATGATCAAATTCTACACCTGTTTGATTTTGATCAAAGACATTGAGCATGTTGTAAATGATGCTACAAACATGTGGAAAAACATCTATCATCTACATAAGCCCAGTGAAGACCCAGTGGAAATCAAAGATGATGATAGTAGCAATGATGATGAATTTGATAGCACTCCATCCATCACAGTCTCACTAGGAGAGCTCCATGCACTGATGGAAGATAAAGAGGAAGAAGACAAGGAGGAAGAAGCTAAAGAGGAAGATAAGGAGGAAGATGATCCGATCAAAATTGCAGCAATAGTTATTGCATCCCTTCCTCACTCTCCACCTAAAACTATGACATCATCAAGGTTGGAGTCAGCTTTAGCAAGTTTGATAACATCTACATCAGATTTATCATCTGCACCTACCACATCTCAGCTCCAGGTATCATCAATGGAAGTGTCTACCACTTCAACTACCGAGCTACATCCCTCTTCTTCAGCTATCGAGCTAGCCTCCTTTACTCCATCATCATCAATTGATATAGCAGTAAGTTCCACAATTTTGTCAATTCCAATTTGTTGTACAATTTTGTCAGCATTATCTGCATCTACTTCAAACCCAGTTAGTTCAGATACTGTATTACCGAGTGTATCACCATTTTTGGCAAGTACTCCAATTTTTGATCTGGTATATACTCTTATTGGCACTCAGTCTTCAAGCATCCCAATTTTCACTGCTAGTCCTTCCATCTCTACTATTGTGTCTATTCCTAAGGTCAAACCAGTCATCATAGAAGTCAAACAAAAGCAACCATTAAGACTTATGATCACTGGCAAAGAAATTCCTAAAGATATTGACTTAGACACAAAGATAGTAATTCCAAAGATTGACTATGAAAATGCAACCATTGAAGAAATGAGGTACACTAGTCAACTAATTGAGATGAAGGCTACGTAGAAGCAGCTAAAGGTCTGAAAGGGATAAGGAATATAGAATAATTGAGAATGCCCAGAATATAATTATAGAAGTTGGAGGTGTTGAAGTAGATTCTACTCAACACATTTTGATTTAGTTAGAAGAGGCTATAAATAAATTCAATGAGGACACCTCTGGTCAAGAAAAGTTGATGGAGAAGGAAGAAAAGAAGTTTGATAATAAGGTGCTTGAGCACATTGCTCAACATATAGTAATAAAATAGGTTGAATTAACCACAATTTTGGCCAACATTGAAAATTCTTTTAATAATGTAACATCTCTTTTTGCTAAGCTTTGTGATGTTACCGAATATACTAAGGAGATAAGAGAGAAATTGAATAAGACAGATGAGGATCTAAAGGCAAGCGCACAAAACTTGAAGCTTGACCCCAGTTCAAGCTCATCTCATCACCTAAGGATCAAATTTTTGTCAGAGAAGCAGGTAGAGTTTCTCAAAGAAGAAGGAAGGATTCAATCTACACTACTAGATATCTAGAACATGATTCTTCCTATCATGGACACAATGCAGAAACATATTGCATACTCCAAAACATTGATCCATGACAACAATTTCTCTGTTGCAAACCATGTGACTGAACTCTCTGTAGAAGTTCAAATAGCTCTATCCACATGAAAAATCTTGCAAGAGAATTGGGATAAGACTCTGCAACTCATTCTCCAGGTACATTTTGAGTTTATCTCACATTTTGGTGTCTCTATGTAAATACATTATTTTATTCTTTGGAATTATTGTCAAAAAGGGGGAGAAAGAGATACTCAAGAAGAAATATTGGTGAGATAAATGTACAAAAGGGACAAAGAGATACTGTGAATAAAAGTCATATAACTCATGTAAATACCTTGTGTATATTGTATGAGGGAGTTAAATGTAAGGAAGCCATGTATATTCAGCAGAATCAGTCGTCAGTATGTCAAATGTTGTATATAATTTTGGCTCATAAGTGTTTTTTTCACTAATGCCAAAGGGGGAGATTGTTGGAATTATGATATATTTTTCATTACTTACAACAATTATTCAATTCTAAATGCTTACTGAGCTCATACCCAGCATTCCTTTGGAAACTAAGCTTATGGGAAGTTCAGCAGTGTTTACCAAGTTCATAGTGGTTACCGAGCAAAATAGTGTTCTCCAAGTAGTTAGTGGTCACCGAGCTTCACAGTGTTTACCAAGTTCTCAGTGCTCACCTAGTCATTAGTTGAAATCGGTGTCTACCGACTGATCAAGATAAATGAAGGACTTAGTGTTTACCAAGTGATCAAGGTAAATGAAAGACTTAGTGTTTACCGAGTGATCAAGGTAAACAACGAACTTAGTTTTTACCAAGTGATCAAGGTAAACAAAGAACTTAGTGTTTACTGAGTGATCAAGGTAAATGAAGGAATCAGTGCTTACCAAGTGAAGAAGGTTATCAATGGATTCAATTTTCACTGAGTGACACAATATTCACCGAGTCACAATGGTTACCAAGTTTCAAGCTACTTAGAGTGATTAGTATGGACCATGCCTCTACTCTTACCAAGTGCATGACGATGCAGTGTATTGTAGTGGATGCCAAGTATTAGAAGGTCACCAAGTCAGTTTGAGGAACCTAAGTTTTCTACTATCTGGCCGACTCAGTAATGATTTGTTCACTTGTGTTTGGCCGACCTTGTTAAGTAAATATTGGAATGGTATATATGTGATGTATTATATCATTTGTACAAAAATATGATAAGGAAATTGGATGGGATTTTGTATTGCAATATTTTGAGAAGAGGAAAAGCAAATCAGTAGCAAAATAGAGGAATACAGAAAGGTCAACATAGATGCAAAAAAGTTATATCTATCACATCAGGTGATCAGAGCATAAAAGATCTTATCAGCAATTAGTTGCAACCAGATCCACTGCTTCATTCTAACAGGTGAATCAATTTGTAAATCCTTTAATAGGGTAGACTTAACAGTCTTGTGTAAATCTCCTAATAGAGTGCATACTTCATTGTATGTTTGTAAATCCTCTAACGAGGTGGATCTAGCAATCCTACTTGCTCCTAAAAGGGCAGATCATCAGAAGTGATCATTGTAAGCTTTAACAGGCCAGCTTTATACTACAGTATTGATGTTTTGTGGGCATCATCCCCACCCTAGTTTTACTTTCTAATTGGAAGGTTTATGGGTAACCAAATCTATGTGTTCATGTGTTATAAATGTTTATCTTTTCATGCATACAGTAGATTAGATGGATGAATGATGAATATGTTATTATGCAGAATTGATTTAAAGTTTTAGAGTTACTGATTCACCCCTCCCCTCTCAGTAACCTTGTTATTCTTGATTATTTCCAACAAATACTTTTACAAAGATAGAAGGATTTATAGGTAGGCTATGGTTTAATTCACCAAATATTTTGAGGAAAAGAAGGCCTTAGCGAAGAAAGGTACCTACTACCTATTGAGCTCTATTAAGCCATTATGGAGGTTTGTGTTGAGGGTTATAATTAAGTATATTTCCCTCAACACAAGATTTGTATTTCTTAACCATTTCAGGTATGGGGTGAAGATATCTATTCCTCTTTTCCTTTACTCATATATTAATGAGAACATTAATGACTATAAGGAGAAGCAATTAAGTAATCTAGCCTTCTATGAGGGGCTATTGCTATTAAACTATGAATTTTTTAAGGCTAGATCTATGGGGAAAGAAATTATGAATAGGAAGGTGGGGAAGAAGGGTAAATATGAATCAAATGAGTGGGGAGAGGACTATGCTCCTTCTAAAAATGAGGATAGCTAAGAGATGCACTTAGACATGAAGGAGGATGCTACCTCATAATAAAAAAATTAGTAAAAAGAGTATCAAAATGGAGAGAAAGGAGAAAAAAGTGAATATTGAACCTAAACAGGGCTTTGATATTTTGTCTAATATGGACTACAATGAAAGGGCAGAGAGCATGGATATGAAGGGTGACAATGCTAATGGAGAAGAGGAAACCAATCTTAGAGAGGAGGAGGATAAGAAGAGGATGAGTGGTAAGAGAAACATTACCATAAAAATGACTCCCAATAGAGAAGAGGAGTATGAGGGCAAGAATTTTAGGGGTTTAAAAAGAGAAAGAGATTTTGAATCCAATGAGGAAAATCAAGAGGTGGGTAAGGATAGAGATAAGGATGAAAAGAAATAAGGCTATGAGGAAGAGCATGAGTGGAATTATTAGGAATTTGGATCCATCCATTACAAATGCATAATTTCAAGCAAAGACAAGAGTGTGATGTGGAGGAATTTTGATACTATTTCTACAAGGATGGGAATCAATAGAGAAATTAATAGAAAAATGGTCAAGGAGAAAAAAGAGGGAAAAATTCAAATGGAGGATCTGTTTGACCTAATCTTTTTTATTTTAAGTGATATCACAAAGGAAATCTCTCAAATGGATGTGCTTAACAATGCAAAAACTAGTGACGTGGATAACTTTTAAACCACTAAATGGGTTTTCCATGAAATTGAGGAGCTCAAATATAGAGTGAGGAAATTGGAGAGGGATAATTGTAGCTTCCATAATAGGAAAATAGAGGAGGACAAGTACATTGATAACAAAGTGGAGGAAGTGAATAGTAGGGTTCAAACCATGAGGGGCTCTATGCAAAATATTGCTAAGTAAAGCTACAACATCCTTAAAGAGGCAAATGAGAACATAAAGGTGCTCATCAACAAAATTGAAGATGTGAGGCCTCGCCCTGACCCATCATAGCATAGTGATACCTTATTATCATTTTGATACTCACGACTCCAAATGTTGAGACATTATCTGATGCTTTGAACATATTATATTATTTCATGCTGTGTGATGTTATTTTCATATATTGATGGTTGTAATTTAATGTTTTATGTATATGTATGTTGATGAAATCAGTAAATGTAGGATTGATACTTTGATTTAAGAGATTTTAAATGGTTAAGAATTAAGTACAATGAAAGAAACCTTGATTGATGTATGTTTCAATTTATGTGAATTTCTGATATGTATGTATGTATGTATGTATGTATGTATGTATGTATGTATGTACGTATGTATGTATGTATGTATGTATGTATGTATGTATGTATGTACGTATGTATATATATATATATATATATATATATATATATATATATATATATATATATATATATATAGATGTACATGTGATTTTATGGGACTACTGATGTGTGCAATGAGTGTATAGATATTTTAGTCGAGAAAACTGACGGAGGAATAGAACTGATCCCTATGTGTTAATTTTGGAAACCTTGTTGTTTTTAATTCAAGTATTTTAACTATGAGATGTATGTATTTTCTTTCTGTGTTCAGTGAATGTTAATGTTCGTAACTATTTTCTTTTAGTGTCGCTTAACACTCGTGAATTATGTATGCTCTTTAGTGTGCTAATTAGGGTTAGCGGTGTAACCTTTGGACCTAAGTCAGATTAAGTTAGTGTCAGTTTGCTAATTGGGTTCTCAATCGATTTTAGTCACTCCTAATCCAGATTAGTGCTTAATCTATATTGTTAGAGTTGTTAGATGGTCCTATTTAATTCCTAGCTTTTTTTTAGCTCTAAACCTATTCCTAAGGCTTTAAAACATGTAATATTTATACCCAAGGGGTATGGGTATGGGTTGGGGGTCTTTTCCAACCCCTAAGCCCCTTTTGTTGACTTTTGAGATCACTCAAAAAGTCTCATTTTACCTTTGTGTGAGATTGCAAGTGGTTATCTTGAGTTGCCTCACCTCACCTCCACTTAGTGGTTAACCATAGTATGGGTTGAGTTAGGAGCTTCTAGATTTGTAGGTGGGTGGGAGAAGTTATTGATCCATTTGGTGGTTGATTTTAAGGCTTATTTAGAGCCCCTTCTTGGACTAGTTGAAGTTGTTACCAAATCTCTACATTTAGAGAGGAGTCTTGGAAGATTGAAGCAAGGAAGGGAAAAGCTCTACTCAAACTTGTTCATTTGCCATTACCTCTTTGTGAAGGTAGGAATTCTCATCTCCCTTGTTTAGATTTTCATGTTTGTTTCATGTTTATTCTACCTTTTTGTTGTTTGAATGCTTGTATGTATGTGGGTATGTTGGGAAGGTTTGAAAACCATACTTTTTGAATGTTTTCCTTTCATGTTTATGTTTGAATTTTGAGATTTTCTTGCATGGGTGTTTTGGCATTACTCACCCTTGGAGAGGGTAGAAGTGGCCAATTTTGGGAAAGGTCCTTTTAGTTGGACTCCAACAGTGTAGAGTCTCTTCTCAAGATGAGAAAAGGGAGAGAGGGTAAGGTGTTATGGGCCCCTACCTGTTAGCACAAACCACGTATGAGTTTTGGCATGTAAGAATGGAAGAATGAAAGTTCTTGATTTATAGCCCCGATTGGGCACTTGGTTTGGTGTTGTTTCTGACATCTCCTATTGGAAAAATCCACCTTTGCCTAGTTTTTATTCATTGTGAATCCTATTGTGAAAGC
The DNA here is from genome assembly GCA_028749045.1 of Cupressus sempervirens. Classification (NCBI taxonomy): domain Eukaryota; kingdom Viridiplantae; phylum Streptophyta; class Pinopsida; order Cupressales; family Cupressaceae; genus Cupressus; species Cupressus sempervirens. The sequence continues at coordinate 798,962,715 of CM053792.1, read as the reverse complement.
CTTGTATGAATATGCATGTTTTTTTTGTTCTTGGTCATGCTTGTGGTCATCTGATCAGATTATGTTCCCTCCATGGTTCTAGAAATGTGTTGCAGAAATTGTTATGAATCCCTTGATGAGGGTTATGAAGAAAATTCAACTAATTTTTTGTAATTTGGGATTGATATCCTATGTAATTTTTATTTCAAACTTTGTCATAATGGCAACGAAGTCGGGTTTTCTTCCTAGTTCTTTCCTAGTTGAGCCTTTGAATCAGGTTTGCAAATAAAAATGGAGATTGAGTATGTTTGTTTATCATGAGATTTAATCATAAAATATTCAATTAGATGGATGCACATCAAAAAAATAGGATGATATGATGATGGTTTAATTTTAAAAAAATTCAAGTTTTCCTTATATGTTATATGTAAAAAAAAAAAAAAAAAACTATGTTGAGGAAAGAAAAATGGTTATGGTTGATAGCCAATTCTAGAGGTTTAAAGATATCAATTAGTATTGTATTATTGTGTCACAATGATTACATCTATGTTTTAAATCCATCAAAAATATATATATCCCTTGAAAAAAAAATACATTGCTTTGAAACCTATACTTAGAAAAATATGATAAAAAAAAAATGCACTCCTAGGAGCAAATTACTCACTGGAATTTGTATGGGAGACCAATTTAATTTGAAATGGACAATAGAGAATATTCTTGAAATTATCCTTTTTATTTAAATTTTGAAATTAAACAAATAGAGAAAAACATAGATTTATAATTAACAAAGAAAATTCAAATATATATATATATATATATATATATATATATATATATATATATATATATATATATATATATATATATATATATATATATATATATATATATATATATATATATATATATATATATATATATATATATATATATATATATATATATATATATATATATATATATATATATATATATATATATATATATATATATATATATATATATATATATATATATATATATATATATATATATATATATAAAACATCATATAGCTAAATATCCAAACTTACCTATAAAACTTTATTCCATCAATGCTTCACCTTTTCCCTTGGGCGTCACCTTTGTAAATGCATTAAAATATGGTTTTATGAGTAAGGTTGTTTAAAAAAGTCAAGTTTTCATCATGGGGGGGTGATGTCACCCTGCCACCATGTCCCATCCCGATCTCCTCACCAAGCTAGGTGCTCACATGAGGGAATTGCATTAAAGTTGTTTTTTTTAAAAAAGTTGGGAAGCAATTTTTTTAATATGCCTTTCTCCCAATTGCCTCCACTTGATCACATGTTTTGATGAGGGAGGGGGGGTCTGTCAGTGCCTCCCTTGGGTAGAGCACTATCCCAAGGACAACGCTTGGGAAGCGCTCACCCAGGGAGCAAGTGGGGCATAGGGAATAGGGTGGGCATAGGGGGTAGAGTTAGTGTATGGGTAATGAAGTTAGTAAGTAGGTTAGTTAGTATATTAATTATTTTAGTTAGTTTTTATTTCATTTTTATTTTGTTATTAGTTTTTAGTTAGTTTAATTTTATTTAATTGTAAGTTATTTTAAATTTAGTTTGTAGTTATTAACTAAGTTGATTTAAGTTAGTTAATTTAATAAAGATTTAAGTTAGTTTTTATTATGTTAGTTTAGTTTAGTTTTAGATTAATTTATTTGTTAATAATTTTAGTTAGGTGTTAGTTTATTTTGTTTTATCATTTGTCAATAGTGTTAGTTTATAAGTTGTTATTGTAGGTTAGTTTAAATTGACATTGTTAATTATTGTTTTTAAAAATTGCTATGTTATTACAAAAGTTAGTTTATGGTTGTAGTTAATTTATTTAAAATTGGTTTTAGTTAGTTATATATTATGATAGTAAAATTTAGTTTTTTTAGTATTAATGTTAATTTAATTAGTCTTTGAATATTATTTAGTCTTTATTTAATAGGTTGATAATTGATCATAACTTAATAGTTTATATAGGGGTATGGGTAGATGTAATATTTTTCCTTTAATAAATTCTTGATTTGATATTTTCAAAATAATTTGGAATGAACTCATTTAAATTGTTATTTAAATAATTTTCATGTATTGTTATAGAGGAAATATAAATCTATTGTTTTAAGATTACTATGAAACGAAATAAACGTCGATATTATTTTAATAACAAGAGCTTCATTCTAATGATGTATGCCTTCACAAGATATGTAACTTAAGATGTAATGAAGAGAATCTTTTCTTGAAATGTGATTTAACTTTATTGAACTTTGAGCATTCTAATAATTATAATTTTTTTTAAAAATTGTGTGTTTTTGCCCACGTAGTTTGGGCATGACAGAAGAACACGAGGTCAACAAGGAGGATGACCATTCTCCTAACAATGCCAAAGATAGGCCTCCTAAGGATGACTCGAGGAAGAGAACCAAATCCAACACAAAGAAGAAGGATGTTTAGGAACCTGATAAAGATCTATCTGATATGAAAGAGGTAGCTAGAAGAATGTTTGAGCTAAAAATTCAAGTTATGGAAATACTTAGAGAAATTGCTTGAGCATATTTCTTGGATTTTGGGCCTCTCCTAGTTTTTGTTATACTCCCCTATTTTTATATGGTTTTTATCTTGTTTACCTATGAGGGGCTATTTCAGAATGTTACTTTTAGTTTGTTTGATACTTTAAGAACTTTATCTATGTTTTACTTTTAGATGTGTAAGGGTTTCAAGGCCCCATAAAACCTATTTTTCTTAATCAAAAAAAATCTTTACAGAATCTCATAACTGAGTGCATAATTAATTGTATTGTATAAATCATTTCACAAGATGGACCTAGTTAGTCCCACTTACTCTTAACCAAGTAGATCCCTAGAAGTGATCAATTTTAAGCCCTAACAGAACACCTTTATTACTCCAATAGTGAAGCATTGTGGGTATCATCCCCACCTTAGTTTTATCTTCTCCTTGAAGGGTTTTTGAGTTGCTAAATATTGTGTCAAAATTTTATGGTGTTATTTCTTTTATTGCTTTATGCTCCATGCATGCAAGTTGATTACATAATATAATAAAGTGAGATTAAGAGAAATAATTTATGGTAGATGAAGAAAAAATATTGGTCAACACAAGACTAGAAAGCTAGTTGAGTTTGCCAAGTGATCAATATGAACCAAGCATCCAAAGTCAATAGAGAGCCAAAGTGAGCCAAGTTGGTAGTGCTTCCCAAGTTTCCTATGTCATCCAGGTAAGTTATTGTACCCATCTATCAGCATTGAGGTGACTTGGTAATTGTTTTTGAAACTACAAAATTTCTATTCTAGTCAACCTAATGTAGAATTACTATTTGGATCGATATATAGAAGTTATCTTATTTCATCTAAATGATATCACCAAGGATTTACATTTATTATCATAAGAGAATATGTATAATGGAAGCGAAGATTGATTAGGAGGCTACCAAGAAGTATAAAGGAAAAGAAAACACTCATCTATCATAGTTAGGTGATCAATATATTATGCAAAGGATCTTCATCAACAAATATAGTTACAAAGAAGAGATCAACTTAGTGATTCATCCTAATAAGTGCATCAGTCTCAATTCCTCTAACCAAGTGGACTTAACAACACTTGTAGAATGTCCTAAATGAGTGTATACTTCATTGTATTATATAAATCCATTTAGAAGGTGGACCTTGTAGTCCCACTTACACTTAACTAATTAGATATCTAGAAGTGATCAATTGTAAGCCCTACAAGCCAATATTTTATTGTAGGAGTGAAGTATAGTGGGTGAAATCTCCACCTTAGTTCTACCTTCTCCTTGGATGGTTTCTAGGTTACCAAATATTGTATCAATGTGTTATGGTGTTATTGCTTTCATTGCTTTATGCTATATACATGAAAGTTGATTAGACAAACGAATAAAGTGAGATTAAGAGAAAGAAGTTCTAAGCAGTTCTCGATTCACCTCCACCTCCCCCTCTCTTAGTCACTCAATCATCATTAAATTTCCAATATCAATATCTTGTCCGATGATCCTTCATTTATATAAAATTTTCTATTATCATTTGTCTTTTCAAAACCAATTATTAGCATTTGTCTTTTCATACCATGCCCTAGGAGCTTGCTTTAGTTCATATTGAGATTTGTGAAGTTTACATACCATGTCTCTTTTGTTTGGATCAATAAAATCTTCATGTTATTCTATGTATACTCTTCTTCTAGGATTTCATTTAAGAAAGCTGATTTTATATCCATATGATATACTTTGAATCCCTTTTGTGAATCATATGCTAGTATTATTCTGACTCCTTCAATTCTTGTAAAAGGGGTAAATGTTTCACCATAGTCAATACCTTCTTCTATTGCATAACCTTTGTATACTATCATTTCCTTGTTACTTCTCTTTTCTCATTTAACTTATTTCTAAATATTCATTTTGTACCAATCACATTCTTATCCCTAGGTCTAGGTACAAGAGACCAAGCATTTTTATTTTTTTATTTTCTCAATTTCTTCATTCATTTCCTCTATCCAACCTTAATTTTCTAAAGTACCTTTTAAAAATCTAGGTTGAATGTTCATTAAGAAAACATGTACCTTTTAATTTGTTCCTTGTCAGTATGCCAACTATCTCTCTTCCAATTATTTGTCTAGGTGCATGATGTCTTTTGATAAATTTTGCAAGTCTTGGATCTTTCTTTATTTATTCTAAACTTGGTTCACTTGGTTCTCCATGATCTACCTTTTTCTTGAGCTCCTCTGGCTAGTCTAACTATAAGTTAGGTTCTTTTGGCTATAACTTAGGTTGCACTATCTATGACTAATGCTCCTTTGTGTAATCTAGCTACAACTTAGTTTGTATTGCCTATGATTTAGTAGATGAATTTTTTTGTTTCTTTCTCCAACTAATTATGGTAATGTCTTAGGTTACTCCTCATAGTAAACAAGCTTTTGTAGTCTTTAGGTTTTTTTCTACTTTATTCTTCACTTATTTCTACAAACTCATCAATCTTCACATGTGCACTTTCTATGACTTTGTGAATAGAAAGATTCAAACATTTGTATGCCTTACTTTTGTTGGAGTAACCTAGGAGTGTACCTTCATCATTCTTTGCATAAATTTTTCATTTCCTTACATCTTTCAAGATATAGCATTTTCTTCCAAATACTCTAAGATAAAAACATTAGGATTGTACCCATACCATAATTCATAATATGTTTTGTTTGTACCTTTCTTCAGTTGAACTCGGTTTACTGTATGAAGTGTTGTGTTGATTTCTTCTCTCTAATATTTTGGTGCAATATTCTTCTCATTCATTAGTTTTCTTACACATACCATGATTGATTTATTCCTTCTCTATGATATGCCATTTTTCTTTGGTGTCCTACATGTTTATACTTGTCTTTTGATTCCTCTTTCATTATAGAACTCATTGAATTCATTTGAGATGAATTCACCTCCTCTATCTGATCTTAGGCTTTTAGATTCTTCCTTGTTTCCTTCTCAACTCTAGCAAAATACAATTTGAATTTTTGGAAAGTATTGGATTTTTCTTTTAAAAACATTATAGTCATCATCCTAGAATAGTCATGAAAAAATAAAATGAAATATATGCCTCCACAATAGCTTTCTATAGCAATTGATCCACAAATATCTATATGAACTACTTCTAAAAATTCTTCAAAATTGACAGACTTACTTTTGAAACTTATTTTACTCATCTTTCCAATTTGACATTATTTGTATATTTCCATTTCAAGTTTCTTCATATTTTGTATGTATCTTACTCTTTTTTTCTTTCTTATGGTAACCAAGTTATCAAATTTAATGATGCAAGGGAGATACCATTTGATGCAGGGCACTCGCCTTAATACCATAAACTCATAATAGAAACAAAGAAACAATAGCAAATGTGAGAACAAAATATGAACTTATTATTGCCACAAATGCAGAATTATAGAATTCCCAATTACAATATGCTAACCCAAATGGGCGCTTTCATTACAGTAATCCACAAGATAGTGCTATGAACTATCACCCAGAGCTATCCTAGAAAATGTTTGGGCCTTTCTTAAATAGGTAGTTTTATGCCACCTAGGAAGGTTCTAGATGCTCAAACTTAATACCTAGGGCCAACAAACCCTAACAATATACATAGAGTCAGCCAAATATATCTTTGACAAATTATTTTAGAAATTTTGGTAGCCCAACTTTTGAAGGCCATAACTCACGAACTGTTACTCCAATTGGCTATTATAAACACTTTTTAGAAATGCCATCTCTTGATCTATAGGCTTAGAACACCTTTTGTCAAGTTTTTGGACCTCATCCAGGCACTCTAAGGCCTCCAACAATAAACCTGAAAATTTTTTCTGCAAATTTTTTTCACCAAAAATTTGTAATAACTTCTTTGATACTTAAGCTAGACCAATGAGATTTTTATGATAGGCTTATATCTCTAAAATGAACCTTTCTATAGAAAATGAGAACATTTTGAGCTCATATAGAAAATTTACGAAAAATAGAAAGTTCTCATAAATTGTAACCACCTTGTATACTAGTCCTTACTAAAATAGAAAAGGCTGAAAATAAAATATTTTTGGGTGATGCAAGATTGCCCTTACACCTAGGATGTTCATGCATCAGACACTCAGGGTAATTTGAGAAGTGATCCCATCACGTCTTAGGTGTTTAGAGGAAAAGCAAGATGGTTGACCTCCTCCTTTGCTAGCCATGATGAATCCTCAACTAGTCTCCCTTTCCATTTGACTAGACATTCCTCATAAGTTTTGTTTTTGGTACTTTTTCCAATACAACTATCTAGTATCTCCTCAATCTCCTTAGTAGCCGAACTAGTTGCTAGAATGCTCCACAGTGCTTCTACAACTTCATCTTCATCACCTCCTTCATAATATTGTGTCAAATCTAAAATATTAAATACTAGTAAAATATTCAATTCAATAGGCAACTTCACCTCATACACATTTCTAGAATCATCCCTCCTCACTAACTTCCATAGTCTAAAATATTGGATACAATTGTTCAATTGTGTGTTGTCTTTGATGTTACACAAATGTCATATCAGTTATCAATCAGAGTCTACCAAGCTCAGATGGTTAGCAAGGCAAAAGACAAATTTTACTAAGTTCAAAATGTTAGCAAAGAAGCTTTATAGTGTTTACCGAGCATTCTCAGGCTTTACCTTGCATAGGTAGTTGTTACCGAGCTTTCAAGGTTTACCAAAAGAAATTTAGTTGTTACCAAGCTCGCTAGGTCATCAAAAAAAAATAGTGTAGGAAACAGTTCTAACTGAGCTTTCATGGACAGTGAAAGAAATTTAGCTTTTACTGAGTTAACTTGGTAGCCAGAGGATTTTGCAGCTTTTGCAGTGTTAACTGAGTTAAGATGGTTAACTCAAGAAATTATCTCTAGAAGTAGTATTTATCAAGCAGGGTCAGCCAGTGAAGGATTTTTTTGAAATAAAGTTTATTTGTTTAATGTAATACTTATAGCAAACTAATATATGGTTTATTGGTAAATGTAACTTTTGAATGGTATATACAAGAGGTCAAGTTTTGAATTCTACGTGTGTGATGGATTTGATGTGATGTGAATGAGAAGAAGAATTGATTATTGTAAGAGAAAATTTTGAAGGATCATTAGAGATCATTGAGGAGTATTAAAGCTATATTTGATCGAGAAGGATCTAATAGTGTAGAATGGAGATCTATTGTTAGCAAATTTAGTTGCATCTTATTTCGGTCAATTTATTGTTACTCTCTAAACATTGTAGTAGTTATTTCAAATCTCTTAACAGAGTTGGTTTAATAGCCATTTTGTAAATCCTCTAACAAGGTGATAGTTCAGTTGAATTGTTCTAAAGACCTCCAGCAAGGCCACTCCTAACAAGGTGATTAAATCCTCTAACATAGTCACACCTAACAATGTGTATTGTAACCTTTAACAGGGTTGGCTCCTAACAAGGCTCACTTCAAAAGAGTGAAAATTAGTAGCTAGTTACTTGATGGTTTTTCCCATATTGGGTTTCCATGTTAAATATAGTGTCTCTCGTGTTCATTTTATTTACTCTTGCATGCATATTAATAATTATGAATGCTAGATGATTAGTAACAAGTTAACCTACCAAGTTATAAAATTCTTACAGTGTTTACCAAGTATCAACAATAACTAGTTGTTTAAGACATCTAAGGGATCTATAGATTTATTTTTGTGGTAATTGATTCACCCCCCACTGTGTTCTCAATTATTCCATCTATAATTCCAACAATTGGTATCAGAGCTTTTGATGTTTGTAGGAAAATATTTCAAGGATCTAAGCCAAAGGTCAAGATGTCTTATAAGAGTGAAATTCTAAGACTTAATAGGGACAACTTCTCAGCATGGCAGGGGTTGATGATGTTGGAATTATGATATATTTGTCATCAATGACAACACTTATTTTATTTTGAATGTTTATCGAGCTCATCACCTAGTCTATAGTTCACACCAAGCATTCAACGGTTACCTTATAAACTCCATAGGTAAACAGTTGATACCGAGTATTCTTTTGGAAACTGAGCATATGGGCAGTTCAGCAGTATTTACCAAGTTCACAGTGGCTACCGAGTAGAATAGTGTTCTCCAAGCAGTGAGTGGTTACTGAGTGATCAAGGTTCCCCAAGCAATCAGTGCTCACCGAGTCATCAAAAGAACTTAGTGTTAACCAAGTGATCAAGGTAAACAAAGAACTTAGTGTTAACCGTGTGATCAAGGTAAACAAAGAGCTTAGTGTTTACTGAGTGATCAAGGTAAACAAAGAACTTAGTGTTTACCGAGTGACCAAGGTAAATGAAGGAATCAATGACTACTGAATAATCAAGGTAAATGAAGGAATCAATATTTACCAAGTGAAGAAGGTTATCAATGGATTCAGTTTTTACCGAGTGACACAATATTCACTGAGTCACCAATGGTTACCAAGTTCCAAGCTACTTAGAATGATTAGTATGGATTGTGCCTCTACTCTTACTGAGTGCATGATGATGCAGTGTATTGTAGTGGATGCCAAGTATCAAAAGGTCACCGAGTTAGTTTGTGGAACTTGAGTTTTCTACCACCTGGCTAACTCAATAATACTTGTTCACTTGTATTTGGCTGACCTTGCCAGTGTAAATATTGGAATGGTATATATCATTTGAAATAATGAGATGTTGAATATAGTTGGTTGTGATGTGTTGCAATTTTTTAAGAAGAGCAAAAGAAAATCACTAATAGAATAGAGGAATACAACAAGGTCAACATTGATGCAGAAAGGATATATTTGTCACATCAAGTGATCAGAGCACAAGGATCTTATCAGCAATCAGTTTCAATTAGATCCACTGCTTCATCCTAATAGGTGAATTAGTTTTCTAAATCCTTTAACCATGTAGACTTAACAGTCTTTTGTAAATCTCCTAACAGAGTGCATACTTCATTGTATGTTTGTAAATCCTTTAACAAGGTGGATCTAGCAATCCTACTTGCTCCTAATAGGGCAGATCATCAGAAGTGATCATTGTAAGCCTTAACCGGCCAACTTTATACTACAATATTGAAGTTTTGTGGGTATCATCCCCACCCCAGTTTTACTTTCTAATTGGAAGGTTTTTGGGTCACCAAATCTGTGTGTTCATGTGTTACAAATGTTTATCTTTTCATGCATACAGTAGTTTAGATGGATGAATGGTAAAAATATTATTATGCAAAATTGAGTTAAAGTTTTAGAGTTACTGATTCACCCCTTGCCTCTCAGTAACCTTGTTAGTCTTGATTATTTCCAACAATTGGTATTCGAGCTTTGTGGTTCTCAGGACAAAAGTTTGATAGCTTGAGCAAAGATCAAGGACAATGGAGATATTCAGACTAGACAAAGCTATTGAGAATGAAAAGCTAGATCTGAAAATGGCCATGACTCAATTCAATGAAGCAAAGGAGAATCTTTCTCAATCCATGAAAAGAAGGAAGGAACTTGCAAGACAAATGAATGATTATCAGTATATTGAAGAAAGGATTGAAGACCTTTTACCATCATGCAGTTCAAATGAAGCTAATGAAGCAATCAAGGAACTCCTAGCAAAGAAGGGTTCTTTGCAGGAAGAAGTAAGAAAGCTCAAAAGGGAACAAGAAGTCCAATCCATCAGGTTATGTGAAGTTTTGGAACAAAGAAACAAGGCAAATGAAGACTTAGAGGTAAGAAATAATCTATCCCTTCAGCATGAAGATCTTATAGGACAACTATCTAATGCAAATGAAGAAATTATGATTCTAAGATCTGAGAATGAAAGTTTGAGAAATAATTTAATCACTGAAAGACAAATCAATGTAAGTTTGCAAAGTGATCTGAGATCTGAAAGACAAAACAATGAAAGTTTTAAAAATGACTTAAATGTTCAAAAACAAGTAAATGAAAGGATGATAAAATCTCAAGCAGATATGGATCAATTGAATTTGCAAAATGAGCAGAATCTTAATAGACAAAAAGGTAAAGCAGGCATTGGATACAATGAAGAAGGTGAATCTTCCAAACAAGGTACCCAAAATAATAAAAAACCTACTTGCAATCACTGTGGAAAGTTAGGTCATACATCTAACAGATGTTGGAGCAATGGTAAAAGAAAGTTCAATGGTAAATGCTACAATTGCAATCAACATGGTCACAAAGCAAATGAATGCAAGGAAAAACCAAAGTTTGAGGGCAAATGTCATAAATTCAAGAAACAAGGTCACAAGGCATCTGAATGTAGATCAAAATCATTCAATCTAACAGAACAAGTTATCAAAGCATTATTTGGTTGGGACTACAATACTAGGTGCAGATGTCACTATTGTGGAGAATATGGACACATTGGAATAAACTGTGCAAGGCATCACCTAAGAAAAAGGGATACTACTATAAGACGTTATACATGTACCGAACTTGGTCATATATCCAAAAATTGCATGAATATAGAAAGAATTGAAGATGAAAAGAAAGTCAGAGATGACAACATTCGAAAATAGATGAGACAACAGTGGATTCCAAAATCTACCAAGCCAAAAAATTCAAATAATGACTATGTCACTCAAAAAGTGGGTGACTCCACCATTTCTAATTAGAATCATTAAGAAGGATCAGGGATTGCATCTTCAAGCAATATCCTAAGTAGTTCCAGAATGTAGAAGTGCAAATGACAAATTAGTATTCTTCACTGTGATGCATTTTATCGAGCAAGGTTGGTTTCAGACTTAACTGAGCCAGGTCAGTAATATGAAAGATTTTGTTTGTTTACCGAGTTGCAAGGTTTACCAAGTAAGTTGGTGACTATCTGAGAAACCCTAGTTCATCTTAGCTACCTTCATACTTGAACATTAATGGAAAATTTTTCATCAAAAAGGCAGAAATTGATCTCATTTTTCCACCACAAATTTAGAATATATAGAGCGAAGAGTTTCCAAGAGTGTGAAAGGAGTTCAAGCGATTTGAAGTGATTTTCTAGCGAAGAATTTGTTTAAACAAAATCATTCACTTATCAAGCAGAAATGGCATTCGCAAGCACTAGTAGCAGTAAGGCAAAAAGAGGCTCTGAAATGCTTGTGAAAGGAGTAGAATGGAAAGCACCTAGTTTCAAGTTCATTCCCGCCATAGCTGAATCGATCGACCCTCATGGAGCTCAATAAAAAATTCCACCAAAGGTACTTCTTATAAATGACATTCGTACTCATTTCAAATGCACTGTTCAAGAAATAGGGACACTAGATATAGATAATGCCCTAGCCGAGTTATGTGTGGATGGAACCCTCAAACCTGAATTCAAACATCTAGAAACTAAAGGTTTGACCCACATCCCGCATCTACCAAGGAACTTTCAAATGAAATGGATAAGATACATTTTAAGTTGAGTGTATAATGGTCAGTTATGGTTAGAGCAACCCGTCCTGATAACAAATAAAATGATTCATATGATCATAGGTTTGCCAATGTTAAGCAAATCAAAAACCACCAAAACCTTAAGTTGGGATGAACTTCAAAAGTTAACCTTAGCCAAATGGGATGGTAGAGGATTAAAACCTAACAATGTATCTAATGCAGAGTTAAGATTCAGACTCTATTTAATTGCATATAAGATGTATAGTTCCAACAGATTAAACAGCATGCCCTGTGAGGCTGTAGATTTAGCCTATAAGGTTGTGAAGAAAAACGTGGAGTTTGACCTAGCAGATGTGCTGCTAAAACAACTTAATAAAAACATTGATAGTATAAGAACCTCAAAAACCAATTCTTGTAAATTTGGTTCTTTGTTAGTTTGTTTATTTTTCTATGTACACAAGTTTTTCCCTTCAAAAGGTACAATTGCATGGAGGAAAGATATTCCAATTTTGTATCAAGTAAATGAGTTTGTAGCAGAGATGGGTGAAAATTTTGATAGTATAATGGATAATTATTTTGAAGACTTCAAGGAAAGAATGAATAATAGATTTAGAATCCATCCTAAACTTGTTGAGGACTACAAAGATGATGTGTGCTTCATGGTTGACTGTGACAATGTATACATTCAGGTAGTCAGACCCCGAGTTGCATGGGTAAAACCTCTTCCTTATGAGGTAGATATTGTTGAAACTAGAGACATCATAGAGGCACTAGTAGATGAGCCAGTAGACCTAAGGCAACCAATTTTTGGAACCTATGAAGAAGCTAAGGCAAGAATTGAGCTTGAAATCAAGCTACCACAGGCCATAAGCAAGGGCAAGAGGAAAATAGCAAAATTGAAAACTTCTACTGATTCTCTTATGCTCACCGAGGGAAAAGGTGAAGATGAAGAAGGATAAGAAGAAGAAAGAGGAGAAGAAGAAGAAGTTGAAGAAGAAGGAGAAGAAGAATCTGTAGAGGAACAGCCAAAGAAGAAAGGTAATGTAATCATTACCAAACCCAAAAAGAAGCCTACTGCAGTATTCACCAGAAGAACCAGGAAAGGTAAGTAGGAACCTATACTAGTTAGGCCTACACCCACATTCGAGCAAAGGCTCAAACAATTGGAGGAAGGAGCTAGCATCACAAATTTCAAAGCATTGAAATTTGAAACTAGAACTGATGTGGAGAAAATGCAGATAGAGGAATTGGTACTCAGCAAGATGGGTAAATGGAAATACTCCCCAGACTAGATTGCCTCTCAAATCTCAAAAGAACTACTGGAGAGATTGCAACCGAGATGGGAGTTAGTCACCCAAATGCTAAAAGATATTTATGAGCAATCTCTAAGAAATCTCCAACCAAGTCTTACTGGAGAAAAAGTAAAATCTGAAATGAAAAACCATGAAGATAAAATGATGATCAAATTCCACACTTGTTTGATTTTGATTAAAGACATTGAACGTGTTGTAAATGATGCTACAAACATTTGGAAAAATATCTATCATCTACATAAGCCCAGTGTAGACCCAATAGAAATCAAAGATGATGATACTGACATCGATGATGGGCTTGATAGCACTCCATCCATCACAGTCTCACTAGGAGGGCTGTATGCACTGATGGAAGATAAGGAGGAAGAAGCTGAAGAGGCAGATAAGGAAGAGGATGACCCTGTGAAAATTGCAGTAGTAGTTATTGCATCCCTTCCTCACTCTCCACCTAAAACTGTGATATCATCAAGGTTGGAGTCATCTTTGGTAGGTTTGGTCACAACTACATCAGATATATCATCTGCACCTGCCACATCTTAGCTCCAGGTATCATCAATGGAAGTGTCTACCACTTCATCTACCAAGTTGCATACCTCCACTTCATCTACTGAGCTACAAGAAACTTCTTCAGTTACCGAGTCATCTACTACAGCAATCACCACATCAGAAGTATATATTACTCTTGCAGTATGTATAGTAAGTTTTCCAGTTTGCTCTCCAATTTTGTCAACTTTAGCTACATTAGCACCAATTTTTTGCACTAGTAAGATCTTCAATTGTAAATATTCTGGTATGCACATCAATTTTGGGAAGTATACCAATTTTGGATACATTTAGCCCCTCTCTCAATCTTCCTTTAGTTGGTCCTATTCCAGTTTTGACATCCAGTCCAACCTCATCAACCATTGTCTCTGTTTCAAAAGGCAAAGATGTTAGTACAACAGAAAAACCAAAAAATCCATTAAAAAAATTTCTTACAGGCAAGGCAATTGATGATGATGTAGACTTGGATAGTGAAATTGTCATTCCAAAGATAGATATAGATACTGCTTCAGTTGATGAACTAAGACTTCTCAGTCAGTGAATAGAACTGAAGGCAAAGCAGAAATGACTAAGGAATGAGAGAGATAGAGAATTTAGAATTATTGATGAAGTGAAAAATATAATTACTGAGGCTATAGGTGTTGATGTTGATACTTCTCAATACATTTTGATACAATTAGAAGAGGCAGTCAATAAATTCAATGAGGACACCTCTGGTCAAGAAAAATTGATAGAGAAGGCACAGAAGAAATTTGATAATAAGGTGCTTGAGCACATTGCTCAGCATATAGCAATAAAATAGGTTGAATTAACCATATTTTTGACCAACATTAAAAATTCTTTTAATAATGTAACATCTCTTTTTGCTAAGCTTTGTGATGTTACCAAGTATACTAAGGAAATAAGAGAGCAATTGAATAAGATAGATGAGGATCTGAAGGAAAGCGCACAAAACCCGAAGCTTGATCCCAGTTCAACCTCATCTCATCACCTCAGAATCAAATTTTTGTTAGAAAAACAAGCAGAATTGCTGAGAGAAGAGTCAAAGATCTGATCTACATTGTTAGATATTCAGAATATGATCCTTCCCATCATGGACACAATGCAAAAGCACATTGCCCATTCAAAGACATTGATCCATGACAACAATTTCTCCATTGCAGACCATGTGATTGAACTCTCTAAAGAAGTTCAAATAGCTCTATCCACATGAAAAATCCTACAAGAGAATTGGGACAAGACTCTGCAACTCATTCTTTAGGTACATTCAGAGTTTATCTCACATTTTGGAGTTTCTATGTAAATACATTTTTTTATTCTTTGGCATTATTGTCAAAAAGGGGGGAAAGAGATACTCAAAAAGAGTTATTGGTGAGATAAATGTACAAAATAGACAAAGAGATACTATAAATAAAAGTCATATAACTCAGGTAAATACCTTGTGTATATTGTATGGGGGAGTCATATGTAAGGAAGCCATGTATATTTAGCAAAATTAGTTGTCAGTATGTCAAACATTGTATATAAGTTTTGACTCATAAGTGTTTTTGTCACTAATACCAAAGGGGGAGATTGTTGGAATTATTTGTCATCAGTAACAACACTTATTCGATTTTGAATGCTTATCGAGCTCATCACCTAGTCTACAGTTCACATCGAGCATTCAGTGGTTAGCTTATAAAACTCCACAGGTAAACAGTTGATACCAAGCATTCTTTTGGAAACTGAGCATATGGGCAGTTCAGCAGTATTTACCAAGTTCACAGTGGTTACCAAGAAAAATAGTGTTCTCCAATCAGTTAGTGGTTTCCGAGTGATCAAGGTTCCCCAAGCAATCAGTGCTCACCGAGTCATCAAAAGAGCTTAGTATTAACCAAGTGATCAAGGTAAACAAAGAACTTAGTGTTAACCGTGTGA
This sequence comes from Cupressus sempervirens, assembly GCA_028749045.1. Classification (NCBI taxonomy): domain Eukaryota; kingdom Viridiplantae; phylum Streptophyta; class Pinopsida; order Cupressales; family Cupressaceae; genus Cupressus; species Cupressus sempervirens. Next base: position 798,947,043 of record CM053792.1, on the reverse strand, counting down.
TCAAGGTAAACAAAGAACTTAGTGTTTACCGAGTGATCAAGGTAAACAAAGAACTTAGTGTTTACTGAGTGACCAAGGTAAATGAAGGATTTAGTGACTATCGAATAATCAAGGTAAATGAAGGAATTAGTATTTACCAAGTGAAGAAGGTTATCAATGGATTCAGTTTTTATCGAGTGACACAATATTCACCGAGTCACCAATGGTTACCAAGTTCCAAGCTACTTAGAATGATTAGTATGGACCGTGCCTCTACTCTTACCGAGTGCATGATGATGCAGTGTATTGTAGTGGATGCCGAGTATCAGAAGGTCACCAAGTCAGTTTGTGGAACCCCAATTTTCTACCACCTGGCTGACTCAGTAATACTTGTTCACTTGTATTTGGTCAAACTTGCCAGTGTAAATATTGGAATGGTATATATGATTTGAAATAATGAGATGTTGAATATAGTTGGTTGTGATGTGTTGCAATTTTTTGAGAAGAGCGACAGCGAATCACTAATAGAACAGAGGAATATAGCAAGGTCAACATTGATGCAGAAAGGATATATTTGTCACACCAGGTGATCAGAGCACAAGGATCTTATTAGCAATCAATTTCAATTAGATCCATAGCTTCATCCTAATAGGTGAATTAGCTTTCTAAATCTTGTAACTAGGTAGACTTAAAAGTCTTTTGTAAATCTCCTAACAGAGTGCATACTTCATTGTATGTTTGTAAATCCTTTAACAAGGTCAATCTAGCAATCCTACTTGCTCCTAAAAGGGCGGATCATCAGAAGTGATCATTGTAAGCCTTAACCGGCCAAATTTATACTGCAGTATTGAAGTTTTGTGGGTATCATCCCCAACCCAGTTTTACTTTCTAATTGGAAGGTTTCTGGGCCACCAAATCTGTGTGTTCATGTGTTACAAATGTTTATCTTTTCATGCATACAGTAGTTTAGATGGATGAATGGTAAAAATATTATTATGTAGAATTGAGTTAAAGTTTTAGAGTTACTGATTCACCCCTCCCCTCTCAGTAACCTTGTTAGTCTTGATTATTTCCAATAGATGAGACTTCATCTAGCTTCTATTGGTGATTCAGGACTAAAATACCTTGATGAACCTGTTGGTACATTATCTATCAATGATATTACTGAAAAGAAGACTCACAACAACATGATGATGGATATAGCATCTGCTCTGAGTTATGAAGAATTTGATGACATCAAGGATTGCAAAACTTCATCTAAAATGTGGAACAGGAGGAGATTATAATATGAGAAGAGCCAAAGCAGAAAGTTTGAGAGGACAATTTGATCAAATGAGGATGAGAGAGGATGAAAATAATTCAAAATATGTTGAAAGAGTTAAAACATGTGTTAGTGCAATCAAAGTATCTGGAGGAGATATCAAAGAGGAGATGGTTATAAGTAAAGTTCTTAGAACTCTACTTCTCATTTATGCAATCAGAGTCTCTACAATTTAAGAAAGAAGATGTGAAGCAAATCATAAGAAAAATTTAGAGGCCATAGTTGGAAGATTGACTGCATTTGAGCTAGACAACTATGATAATTATGTTCTAGCTACCAAGAACATTGAATCAACATTTGAAGCCAAGCTTTCACTGAAAGAAAAAAGCAAAAAGTTAAAGGATCCTCAATCAGATAGTGATGAAGAATCAGAATAGAGTTCAAACAGTGATCTTTAAGTGGTTGAAGCTCTGCCAGCAAGGAAATATTCAAGAGGCAAAGGAAAATACAAAGGTAAGGTTCCTCTAATCTATTTTTCTTGTGAAATTGGACATATTGTTGCTAGGTTCCCAAATAAGTAGAACAAGGATGAGAAGAAAGGTCACAAGTGCAATGGTAAGAAAGACTTCAAATCATTCAAAGATAAAGGTAAGAAAACATGTTTCATGGAAAAAGATTCTAATGATGAAGAAGAAGATGAAATTGTTTACATTGTTGTAAAGGATGAAACTGATAATGATGAATAAATGGCACTCATTTCTCATATGAGCAAAAATGATACATGGATTATTGATAGTGGTTGTTCTCATCACATGACTAGTGATAAAACTAAGTTTGAACACTTTGAAGACTATGATGGTGGCAGTGCAAGATTTGGTAACAATGAACCTTTTTGTATAAAAGGAAAAAGAAGAATCTCACTAGCCAAGGAACTTGTATGTAATAATGAATATTGGGTAGAAGGACTAAAGAACAATTTGCTGAGTGTGGCACAACTACTCAATAAAGGATTCAAAGTGGAATTTATGCATGGAAAAGCAAGACCACTAGATGGAAAAGGAAAGCTGATTGGATTAGGTTCTCAAACAAAAGGTAACTTTTTTTATCTTGAACTTGGTGAATGTTAATGTTTTATTGCTCAAGTTGAAGAAAGTTGATTATGGAATAGGAGGTTGTGTCATGTAAACTTTGACAACTTGATAATGATAAGTAAATTCAAGAAAGTAAGAGGCATTCCTAACATAAAGACACCTAAGGTTGGTCTATGCAAGAATTGTCAAATTGGTAAAATGGGAAAAACTAGTTTTAAAAGAGAAAACTATCAGTCTGAAGAAATTTTAGAAATTGTGCATACTGATTTATGTGGACCTATTGGCATTGAAAGTTATACTGGTGAAAAATTCTTCATTCTTTTTGTTGATTATTATTCAAGAATGATGATTGTCATGTACCTAAGAGAGAAATTCAAAGCATTTGAAAAGTTCAAATGGTATTTGGCCAAAGTAGAAAAGGAAATAGGCAAAAGACTCAAATGTTTAAGGTTTGACAGAGGTGGTGAATTTATTTCACATGAATTCAATAACTTTTGCATTGAAAGGGGAATCAAAAGATAGGTTTCAACACCTAGAACTCCTAAACAAAATGGAATATGTAGTGCGTGCCCTAGTTCACATTTTTTGCTATCATTGTCAAACTCTTTCAGGACAGTTGTATGTTGATGATTATTAGTGACATTATTTTGAGAATTATTAGATATTATTTTAGATTCATGGTACTTTATATTTCATGTATGCATTATTATATGATGAGATTACTTGGTACTTTATATTTCATGTATGCATAATTATTATTCAGTGATTTCAGTTATTAATGATGATTAGTTAGATTATTTATTAGCATATGTGTTTTCTTATGGATACTTACCCCATAGTTGCATGTGTATGGTGTGTGTGTTTTTTTCTTTCTATATAGTGTTTCTAATATGGTTAAGGAAAGGAGTCATAGACACTTGCTAGTTGAGATCTACACAATGCACCACTTTCTACCATTGCATGTTTAGCTTAGTATATACATTGTGTATGTACATGCATGGATTTTATGTAGGTTGCAGGTACCTGGTATCGACTTCCCTGAATTGCCAAGATGAGCATACCCTAACGCATTATCTCAATGGTAAGAGAGGGAAGATAAATTCTCAAGTCCAAATCCTAAACCTTTAAGTCATTTGTCCTAATTGAAAATTAAGATAAGTATCTAAGTTGAGTACCCTCTGAATGCCTCGGATAATGTAATTCATGATATTAATCCTTGGTTTGATTTTGTATGTGTTTTGCTAAGATGGGTTTTCGTATTTTACTTAATGAGTCTTTGGTGTATTTTCTATTAATTAAGTCTAATTAAAATATTTAATTTAATAGAAAATTAATATGATATTTTAATATTTATTTTATTTAATTAATTAGAAAATTAATTAAATAAAAAGAATTAAATTTGAAGATTAAAGTTATAAGTTTAAAATTTGGAACGTGATAATATTTATTTAATTTAATAATAATATATTTAGAGTTAATTTTGATATAAATACTAAATAATATTACTATTTAAGTCAACAAATATTTTATCAATTAAGTTTCGAAAATAAATTTAAAAGTGGAAAAGATATTAAAATTATTAAAAGTTTCTAGATCGCATGATGCATGCATGTGATTAAAATATATTAAGATAAAATAAGTGGATTTAATTAAGTGAGTGCATGAGATTTAAAATTAATAAATTAATTTAAAAAGGAGTTAGGTGAATATTAAATAAATTAATGTGCATTATTCAGATAGGAGTACGCGAACTCTTGTGAGTTGTCACGTTGACAACACAGGAGTTTGCACTCTAATTATGCACATGTTGTCTACACTTAGGAGTTAGCACATTATTTGAGCACATGGTGGTACTACAACATTCTAGACACCTCATCATGTTTATCTTCTTATTGTAGAAGTTATGTGCTTAGTTTTCATGCTGATCTCCTAGTTCTTTCTAGATACATTCTAGATGCATCTTAGAGGCCTTTATATACAGGCTCTCCTAGTGTGTATGGACATGCTAAGTTGCTTCTATAAGCACTCCTAGTCACTTGGGGAGGTTTAGTTCTTGGAGGAATTGTGAATGTTGGAGAAGAAAAAAAATTTCGAAAAGGAGAAGGTTCTAAGAGGAGGAGCTTCTCTACAATTTTCTGAGGCGTAGCAAATTAGCATAAGTGTCCAAGTAAGGACTCATGATTATTTTGCATATTTTATTATGCTCTTTCTTTTCTTGTCTTCATTGTCTCTATTATGTGTATTTGAATAATTCTCTATGAATGAATCTTCAATTTTATAATTTGGAATTCGAGCATGCATATTATTTCATGTAGTTATGGGAATTAAAAATATAATTGCAATCTCCTCCTAGTAGAATAAAGATTTAGAAATTGATTGAGGTTTGGGTTCGATTTAAATTAGAATCTTATTATTATGAATTAGTTTTATATGATTTATTATCTAATCTAATTAAATTTAATTTAATAAGATTAGTTAATAGTAGAAGAAGTGTAATTAATTATTAGTCAATTTAAGTAAATGGATTTTTAAATGAGGGCAAATTAAAAGAAAAGAGATATTAATAAGTGTTTAGTGGAATTAAATAATTGAATTATTAATGAGATTGATTTTACTTAAAATCAATGAAGATTATTTTAAATAAATGATTGTCCTTGAAGTGTTTTAAAGAAATTGTAAACTAATTATTTGAAATTTGATATGTATTAATCTTATGATTTGAATAATGGGAGATGCTCTTGAAATTAAGGGAGTTTCATTTAATTAGTAGTAACATTGATTTTAGTAAAATAATGCAATGATTTTATTAAAAGTCAATGGGAATTAGTTTAATGATTTAAATAAGTACATAATTATCTTTAGACTATTTTAGAAAAAAATTTTAAAATAATGGAGGGATAATTCTATGTTTTATTCGAAAAGATAAATGGGTTGACTTGGAGATTAAATGAAGAATCTTATACACTTGAAGTATACTTGAAACAAAAACTGAAATCTCATATTTGGCTTAACCATGTGATTGCAAAAGTAAATCAAACATGTGCTTGTATCTTGTTCTTTATGCTATCCATGTTTGGGGTGTGGGTGGTCCTAGAGTGTTGACCATTTAGGACATCTACCAGAGGCTTGGGAGTTATGCGAATGTGATGGCATGTTGATGTTATTTGGTCTCAATCTTTTTAAAACCCAACCATGTAATGTGATGGTATGCTCTATGAGATTTTTGTATTTACTGATTGTTATTGCTTTCCAGTCTTCTTGTGTGAAGCTAAGGTTTATGTATTTGAGGTACTTGACTTAATGATTTTTGAGTCATCAATCAATTATACTTGGATTACTTTCTAGTCACCTTGATGGGACTAAAGTGGTTGTTTTGATCTTGATGATGTCATATTGTGACATGTTTTGACTTGACCATTTTGAAGTCTTCGATCAACATTACTTTGAGATACTTTCTAGTTGTTCATTGAGAACTGATGGATATTATGATTATCATTGGATGTTTTTCAGTTTCTCCTAGAGAGCTAATGTGATTATTTTGATTATCTTTATGATGCTTTCTAGTTGCTTGGGTGATTTTTTGATTTTTGATTTCTTGAGCCTAGGGTAGGTAATCTACTTGTAGTGTCGGGCAGTGGCTTGCAATGGGGGCTAGGGCACTAAGTGGCTGCCAATCTAACTCATTGTAAGTTATTTAATAAGTGAAAAAATTTACACTAAATGGGGATTAAAATGAACCTAATAAGATAATTTTATGCTCCCGTCCATGCCTTGAGTGCTAGTATAGACTAGGATGGGAGTAGAGAGAACACTCGGTTGTGACTTTGCATTCTGCAGTATGCCTCGTCAGTATGAGAGGATACTAGTGGCCGCATAGGGATCATTAGGGGGTCAAGGTCTATTGAGAGACTACCAGGCAAACTCTAGCATGATTCATGCGATGACACTTTCTCGCTTACATAGTAGGTTTCCTACATGTCATTGTTGGGCCTCTGGGATTAGATGTCATTCTTATTAGAACCTTTGAGTTAGTATACTTTTAGCATTCCTAGACTTAGAAAGTACTTGTGTTTTATGATTTGATATATTGTTTGCCACTTGAAAGTATCTCCTCAGGGTGGTGGGAGTGGGTCATTTAGATTCCATGTGGTTGGGTGGTAGTGCTTTTCTACTCTTACCATTTGAGATCTATCTGAGACACTGTGGCTAGAGCCTTTTTTGTTAGTATTTATATTCATTCAGTTCTTGGATCTTATGATGGATGTTATTTACTGATATGTTTCTTTATATTGATGATTAGCATGTGATAGATGATGTTATCTAATCTAGTATGTCTTAGGAGTGACATTCCTACTATGACAATATTGATGATCTCTTTGATGGCTTGGGATGTTACGCATAGAGGAATGGCTAGGGCCCACGATGGTCTAATGATGCTATTAATGGTTGGGAGGAACTGCACACTTAGCTAGTTGTGTTTTATGATGGAAGGTTATCTTTTATGATGGTTGTTATATCTTTATTGATGGATGGATGTATCGTGTATGTTAATGGTTTCATTTACTTTATTTCACTTGTATCATGGATTTGATGAAGATGATGTATCTTTATTTTCACATATGTATATTCTTTTAAGCTTTTCATACCCTATGACATGAATAGTGGATGATTGAGCATTCCAAATTTTATTTGCCAAGAGGCATTCAGAATGAATGTGTAATATGGACATTGGACTTTCTATTTATTCTTTCATGTGGATGTGGTAGTTTTTAGACTTAGTATTAATTAGATTAAATGTGACTCAACATCTTGGGATCCTTAAGGAATGTAACCTGTTATGTATGCTTATAGTTGATTGTATGTTATTTCTTACGTTACCATGTGTTTAATGTGAATGAGATACCTTTGATGTTTCAAAAAAAAAGTTTGGAAAACATAGTGAAACTATAGGTTAATTCTTTTGGATCCCTTGGCGGGGCATTACATCTGGTATCAGAGCTCGAGTTTTTACATTGCGAGCTCTAGGTGTATTAGAATACCACTAGTGTTAACTAGTTGAACAAAATGAAAACTTTGAACTATCATGTGTATCTCTTTCAAACTAAAACGTGAAACTAGGTGAGTTGAAACAAGACTTAAACTGTTACTTGCATATTTTTTATGCTTCAACACTTAGGTTTCAAACTTGAAATTATACTAAAACATAAACATAGAAAAACTAAAAATTGAAAACTTATTCTGTTTTCAAAACATGTACCTTTTATCTATTCTTTAAGGTAGTATGCCTTTGATTGTCTTTGCAAGCATTATGTTACTCTTGTTTAGAGTGTTTAGGAGATCTATTTCAGTAGTTGTTAAAAAGAATGAATGTTGGATCAATGTGGTTTTCAGTTTATGATTAAATCAGAATCATATTGCTCTAAGTTTTTTGTAACATCCTCAATGGAATCATATCCTCCCATAGGGAAAAAGGGTTCAATGGGACCCGCACAATGAGTTCTTCAGTATTATCATTCATATAGGCTTCCAGGAGTAAGCCTAATTCTATGGGGGGTGGATGTACTGCCTGCCCTAGTTCACTTTTTTTTCTATCATTGTCAAACTCTTTTAGGACAGTTGTATGTTGATGATTATTAGTGACATTATTTTGAGAATTATCAAATATTGTTTCAGATTCAGCTTATTATATGATGAGATTACTTGGTACTTTATATTTCATGTATGCACAATGATTATTCAGTGATTTCAGTTATTAATGATGATTAGTTAGATGATTTATTAGCATATGTGTTTTTTTATGGATACTTAACCCATACTTGCATGTGTATGGTGTGAGTGTTTGTTTTCTTTTTGTATGGTATTTTTAATATGGTTAAGGAAGGGAGTTGTAGTCACCTACTAGTCGGGATCTACACAATGCACCACTTCCTACCATTGCATGTTTAGCTTAGTATATACATTATGTGTATACATGCATAGATTTTATGGAGGTTGCAAGTACCGAGTATTGACTTCCCTGAATTGCCAAGATGAGCATACCCTATCACATTATCTCAATGGTAAGAGAGGGGAGATAAATTCTCAAGTCCAAATCCTAAACCTTTAAGCCATTTGTCCTAATTGAAAATTAGGACAAGTACCCTCTGAATGCATCAGATGATGTAATTCATGTTATTAACCCTTGGTTTGATTTTGTATGTGTTTTGCTAAGATGGGTTTTCATATTTTACTTTATGAGTCTTTGGTGTATATTCTATTAATTAAGTCTAATTAAAATTTTTAATTTAATGAAAAATTAATATGATATTTTAATATTTATTTTATTTAATTAATTGGGAAATTAATTAAATAAAATGAATTAAATTTGAATATTAAAGTTATAAGTTTAAAATTTGGAACGTGATAATATTTATTTAATTTAATAATAATATATTTAGAGTTCATTTTGAAATAAATACTAAATAATATTATTATTTAAGTTAATAAATATTTTATCAATTAAGTTAAAAAAATAAATTTAAAAGTGAAAAAGATATTAAAATTATTAAAAGTTTCTAGATCGCATGATGCATTCATGTGATTAAAATATATTAAGATAAAACAAGTGGATTTAACTAAGTGAGTGCATCAGATTTAAAATTAATCAATTAATTTAAAAAGAAGTCAAGTGAATATTAAATTAAAAAAATTAATTAAAAAAATTAATGTACATTATTCACATAGGAGTATGCGAACTCTTGCGAGTTGTCATGTTGACAATACAGGAGTTTGCACTCTAATTATGCACATGTTGTCTACACTTGGAAGTTAGTACATTATTTGAGCACATGGTGTCTACAATATTCTAGACACCTCATCATGTTTATCTTCTTATCGTGGAAGTTATGTGCTTAGTTGTCATGCTTATCTCCTAGTTCTTTCTAGACGCATTCTAGATGCATCTTTGAGGCCTTTATATACAGGCTCTCCTAGTGTATATGGATATCCTCATATGCTTCTACAAGCACTCCTAGTCACTTGGGGAAGGTTCAATTCTTGGAGGAATCGTGAATGTTGGAGAAAGAAGGAATTTTTTAAAAGGAGAAGGTTCTAAGAGGAGGAGCTTGTCTACAATTTTCTGAGGCATAGCGAATTAGCATCAGTGTCTAGGTAGGCACTTGTGATTATTTAACTTATTTTATTACGCTCTTTCTTTTCCTATCTTTGTCATGTCTATTATGTGTGTTTGAATAATTCTCTATGAATGAATCTTCAATTTTATAATTTGAAACTCGGGCATGCATATTGTTTCATCCAGTTATGGGATTTAAAAATATTATTGCAATCTTCCCTTAGTAGAATCAAGATTTAAAAATTGATTTGGGTTTGGGTTCGAATTAAATTAGAATCTTATTATTATGCATTAGTTTTATATGATTTATTAACTAATCTAATTAAATTAAATTTAATAAGATTAGTTAATAGTGGAAGAAGTGTAATTAATTATTAGTCAATTTAAGTAAATGGATTTTTAAATGAGGGAAAATTAAAAAAAAAGAGATATTAATAAGTGTTTAGTGGAATTAAATAATTGAATTATTAATGAGATTGATTTTACTTAAAATCAATGAAGATTATTTTAAATAAATGATTGTCCTTGAAGTGTTTTAAGAAAATTGTAAACTAATTAAATGAAAATTGATAAGTATTATTCTTATGATTTGAATAATAGGAGATGCTCTTGGAATTAAGGGAGTTTCATTTAATTAGTAGTAACATTGATTTTAGTAAAATAATGCAATGATTTTATTAAAAGTCAATGGGAATTAGTTTAATGATTTAAATAAGTACATAATTATCTTTAGACTATTTTAGAAATTTGTTTTAAAATAATGGAGGGATAATTCTATGTTTTATTCGAAAAGATAAATGGGTTGACTTAGAGATTAAATGAAGAATCTTATACACTTGAAGTATACTTGAAAAAAAAATTGAAATCTCCTATTTGGCTTAACCATGTGATTGCAAAAGTAAATCAAACATGTGCTTGTATCTTGTTCTTTATGCTATCCATGTTTGGGGTTTGGGTGGTCCTAGAGTGTTGACCAGTTAAGACGTCTACCAAAGGCTTGAAAGTTATGCAAATGTGATGGCATGTTGATTTTATTTGGTCTTGATCTTTTTAAAACCCAACCATGTAATGTGATGGTATGCTATATGAGATGTTTGTATTTACTTATTGTTATTGCTTTCTAGTCTTGTAGTGTGAAGCTAAGGTGTATGTGTTATTGCTTCTGTTACTATGTGTTTAATGTGAATGAGTTACCTTTCATGTTTCAAAAAAAAAAAATGTTTGGAAAACTTAGTGAAACTTTAGGTTAATTCTTTTGGATCCCTTGGTGGGGTGTTATAGAATAGCTGAAAGAAGAAATAGATCTATCATGGACTATGCAAGAACCTTAATGATTGAGAAGAGCATTGCTATCAAATACTAGAAGGAAGCCATCAGCACTGTAGTTCATACCTTGAACTGAGTATAGCTGAAAAAGTTCCATGTCCCCTTTTCAAATAATTATAAAATAATAATCTTTGCTAAGGCAGGCAGGCCCAAGAAAGTGAAGTTTCAGAAAAAGGGGGTTAATCTTTGGAAACCGTTGGACTAATAAATGAAAATTATTATTAAAATATGTTTCATTAACCTCTCTTGGACGTGAGTTATGGTTATTCCCTCTTTTAAGGGGTTTGGAGGCATTTTGGGCTGATTCCAGAACTTGATTTTTGCTCATTCTTTGTTATTCTTCAGAGGTTGCCAAACCTGTGGAGAAGGAGACCCAAGAACGAGAGTTTGCAGGTTTCCAAGGAGACCCAAGAATGAGAGTTTTTAGGTTTCTAGGAAGGCTAAGGATGGTAGTTTGAAGCCATTCCATGTGCATGCTCATACAGAGTTTGCCTTTGTGCTGAACAGTGCAGATTTGTGGGTTTTCGGGTGTGTTTTTTGTATGAGTTTGGTGTTTTCAGTTGATTATTTCTTATTAGTTTGGGTTGATGTTTTATTTCATACTTTAAGGTTTTAAAATAGAGCTAAATATATGTATTGGGATGTGATTAAACTTTTTAGATAGATTATTAGTGTTTTTGTGGTGTTTTCGAGCATTTTTGTGTTAATTTCGGGAGCCCGATGAGCATAGTTTTTGTCCTACATTTGTGAACTGTTGAGTAAAGGCTATAAGGATATAGAAATGTCATTTTTTAGGCTGTTATTCTGCTCAAATTTCTGTAAAAATTTCCATTTTCAGATTTATTAATAATTTGTGAAGTTGTGAAGCTTTTGGCACTATTTCTGGCATACCCGATTTGGGGTTTCTTGAGAAATTTGGTGGATCTTTGTGATATTAGTTGTTTGATCTTGAAAATATGATTAGAGGTGTGAAATATCATACAAAACAAGTAAAGGGACATTTCAATGGTACCAAAGCTATGATCTTGCTAGCCTAAGGGTTTGTAGAAGTTTGCATTTCAGTTTTGAGAACTACCCAAATCTTGCATGTCATAATTTATGGTTGCATGTTGCTTCTAATTAGCTGCATGTCAAAATTTATGGTTGCATGCTACTTCTAATCAGTTTTGACAACTACCTAGATCTTGCATGTCATTTTTGACAACTACCCAGATCTTGCATGTCAGTTTTGACAACTACCCAGATCTTGCATGTCAGTTTTGACAACTACCTGGATCTTGCATGTCAGTTTTGACAACTACCCAGATCTTGCATGTCATAATTTATGATTTCATGTTACTTCTAATCAGCTACATGTCAAAATTTATGGTTGCATGCTACTTCTAATCATTTGCATGTTAGTTCTTGGTGAATTTGGTGGTTGCATGTTGCTTCTAATCAGTTGCATGTCAAAATCTATGGTTGCATGCTACTTCTAATCATTTGCATGTTAGTTCTTGGTGTTTGAAGAAGTTATATCCTATTGGGGTTACACTATACTTTATCCAGAATGGACAGGTATAGTATAGAGTCTCAGAGGACACGATCTTGGACAATTGATATCTAGAGTCAAAACAGTAGAAAGGATGGTTATTTAGACATTCGAGATAAACTTATAAAAATAAGCCATGACATGTCTAAATAGTTGGTTGAGCACCACCGTATAATGAATGACATGTTGTCTGACCCAGCTAAGGTGGATAAGTTGACTGGATTTCTATTTGGCAGATTTTCTCACAAGGCAGATGACACAATTACGAAGAACTTGCATGAGGAGTTTGAGAAACTAGCTTATAGCCAGGCAGAGGTCTCAGATTCTACTCTGCCACAGGAGGTAGTGGGTTTAGATGATGATTATGAGGATGGTGTTGTGCATGATGGTGAGATACCTAATAGAGATGAGCAGACATTGAGAATTCATGAATTTGCTGAGAAAGAGTACCAGGCACAGTTAGATGCTTCGTCACATGAGCTTGAGGCTGGTAGTACTTCACATGATTTGTCCAGCTAGCTGAAGGTGAACAAAGATAGTATTGTGACTTCATTATCTCATCATGACAGGATGCGAGATATGATAGAGGATCACATTCAGATGATTCAGTTACAGGGTAGACATAAGGGAGTTCAGGCAAAGTCTCCTTGTGTTGACTTACAAACGATTAGGGAAGGAATGGGAATGATGAAGTTGAGTTATTTACATCTTCTATTAGATCATGACCATCTTCTTAGCCTTGTCAAAGACTATTTAGATGCCTTGAGGAGGAAGGAGGAGGAAGTTGATAGGCTTTCTCATGAACTTGAGGACACTCGAGCTTCTTTGGTCAATACTCCATTGGCATTACAAGACTGGGAGAGACATGGGGATAAGCATGGCATGGAATTGAGTTTAGTTTCATCTTGCACTCCTGATACTTAGCTTTCTATGAATGGTAGATCATATATGGACATTGATAATGTTGCGAGTTCATCTTGCATTCACATCTAGGATATAGGGATAATGTCAGACAGGTATGTGGAATTAGTTGGTATTGGTCATATTACTTAGGTAGGATTTTTCTTGAGTTACTAGCTGATTATAGTTTATGAATATGGACTCAAGATTGTTATATTGGCATTTTGGATTCAGTTGACTGAAAATCTTTAACACTTTTTGGTAGCAGTGATTGTTTTGGTGCTATCATGGATTTGATTAGTAGATTGCACGATGTTTTCTTTTCTTGTGCTAGGGGCTTATCCGATGTTGGTATTAGTTTTTATACACTGGTGTTGGGCTTTGTTCATATATCCAGTCGACCATACTTGCTGGAATGTGTTGATGATATTTCATATTTGGCAATGTGTACAGATGAGTCCCTTGATCATATTGGCATTGATGACATCCAGGAGGATACGGTGGGTAGTTTTGAAGACTTAGTTTCCTTGGGTACAGAGGAGTTGGAAAACAGTGCTAATGTTTTTGATACTCCGTATGTTGATATGAGCTTTAGATTTGATTCACAGGATATGGATGGTAATAATCTAGAGACTAGTAACTTTGAGGATACTCCTTTAGACAGTGCATCAGAGGAGGTTTGTAGGAGACAGTCAAGCCAGTGCCATCATGTGTCTAATCAGTTGAGAGTTAGTGACCGATACATTGCTATCACTTGCCAGCATTTTGATGTTGCTTGTCAGTTGTTAGCATTTTATGGATGGGGTTCTCCTACTAGTGATGAATAGGAAGGCAGTTATCTTTCCTTGATAGAGATTCACTCTTTATGGGAGACTATTCAGATTTTGAGACAAAATTATATGCAGTTGGTAGCTGACAAAGATTATCTTATGGAGTGGGGCAGTACAACATATGATGCATTGTTGGCCAAGGAAGATGAGGTGAGTGAGCTTACTAAGCAACTTGAGGTGACTTCTAAGATTCTTGAGAGTACATTGTTGGATTTCAAGGAGTCATAGTTTCATTTGGCTAAGGTGACCATGGATTTAGAGTGACTACAGTCTTTACCTGATTCTATACAGTCACAAGTTGTGGTGTTTGGTGATCCAAGGATGTCCATGGACGAGATTGTCAGAGACAATGGAGATAGGGATGCATCCATCCTTGATACTAACATTGGCATATCAGGTTCATTCCCACTAGAGTCAGGTTCAGTTGAGTTGGGTGTTGTAGCCAATTGTTGTATGCCTGACATGGTGTTAGCCTCTAGTACTGATGGCACAGAGACTAGAGATGTATCAAAGATCATGTGTGATGTTGGTGAGTCGGCAGTTGGCATAGTTCTGGCTAGTAATAATACTCCCTTGGTGATATCTTCAGAGGTAGTAGTTAGTTCCAACATGGTTAATGATCAATTGCAGTTAGTTTCATCTAGATTACAGTCCGAGCTATTGACTGAGATTGGTGAATTCTATCGGCATTACACTATGAGGTACGCTCATCAATTTACCTTTGATGACCATGTTGATGAGATGATGATACAGAGATGTACTTTGGTTCCTAGTGCTTATCATTAGTTATGGGATAGTTTGATGCCTCAAGATGAGAGTTGTGATGGGCATGACATGGTGATAGGTTCTACAATTGACAGGCTAATAATATGTGACTTAGAGTAGGAGTTTGGGAGTGATGCTTCAGTGGGTGTTGTTATTAATTCTACTCCTTTGGCTATGACATCTCCTGACTTAGCTAGTGATCAGACACAGTGGGTTGTATCACTTGTTCATGGTGAGCTATTGACTGAGGTTGGTTTTTTTAATCAACATTATATTGCAGGGTATGTACATTAGTTAGCATTTGATCCTTGTTTTGAGGAGTTGATGGCAGGAAAATTTGGTTTGGATTCCATTTCTTACTCTTTATCTTGTAATGTCTTTTCATCATCAACAGTGCATGGGAGTTATGGTTATGAGAGAGTGGCTGGTGATTTGCAGAGTTGTGTTGACTGTAAGAGTTGTACAGTGTGTGGATTCTCCATACTTGGTATAGTTTCATTCGAGAGCATTCACCATTGTTGCAGAGTTGGATTGTACATTCCGTATAGGCCAATGGGATGCATTGATGGTATTTATTGTGTTGGTAGTTTGATTTGTCCACTTTACTTGGGTTCTGATGTTCTAAGAGTTTGTGTCTCATGGGTTTTTGACTATGGTAGTGGTGATTTTGGAGTTTGGTTGAGCTATAATTTTCAATTTGATTATGGATTCCTCTTGGTCATATTGCAGAGGATATTGCAGGAGCCTGTGTTAATTGGTAGTAGTATAGTTCATGACTACATTTGGGATCCAGGTGGATTAATTGGTTTATTGTTTAGCCATTTCTTGAGGACAAGAAATGTTTGGGAGGGGAGGACTTGTCATGTCCCCTTTTCAAATAATTAAAAAATAATAATCTTTGCTAAGGCAGGCAGACCCAAGAAAGTGAAGTTTCAGAAAAAAGGGGGTTAATCTTTGGAAACCATTGGACTAATAAATGAAAATTATTATTAAAATATGTTTGATTAACCTCTCCTGGATGTGAGTTATGGTTATGCCCTCTTTTAAGGGGTTTGGAGGCATTTTGGGCTGATTCCAGAACTTGATTTTTGCTCATTCTTTGTTATTCTTCAGAGGTTGCCAAACCTGTGGAGAAGGAGACCCAAGAATGGGAGTTTGCAGGTTTTCAGGGAGACTCAAGAATGGGAGTTTGTAGGTTTCTAGGAAGGCTAAGGATGGGAGTTTGAATCCATTCCATGTGCATGCTCATACAGAGTTTGCCTTTGTGCTGAACAGTGCAGATTTGTGGATTTTCGGGTGTGTTTTTTGTATGAGTTTGGTGTTTTCAGTTGAGTATTTCATATTAGTTTGGGTTGCTACTGTATTTCATACTTTAAGGTGTTAAAATAGAGCTTAATATATGTATTGGGATTTGATTAAAATTTTGAGATAGATTATTAGTGTTTTTGTGGTGTTTTCGGTCATTTTTGTGTTAATTTCGGGAGCTCGATGAGCATAGTTTTTGGCCTACATTTGTGAACTGTTGAGTAAAGGCTATATGGATCTAGAAATTTCATTTTTTAGGATTTTATGCTGCTGAAATTTCTGTAAAAATTTCCATTTTTAGATTTATTAATAATTTGTGAAGTTGTGAAGCTTTTGGCACTATTTCTGGCATACCCGATTTGGGGTTTCTTGAGAAATTTGGTGGATCTTTGTGATATTAGTTGTTTGATCTTGAAAATCTGATTAGAGTCATGAAATATCATACAAAACCAGTAAAGGGACATTTCAAAAAGGTCTCATTCAAGACCCCCTATGAGTTATGGTATGACTACAAACCCAATGTAAGTTACCTATAAGTATTTGGAAGAAAATGTTACATTTTGAAAGAATCTAGAAAAGGTAAATTTGATGTAAAGGGTGATGAGGGAATAATTTTTGGGTATTCTTGCAAAAGTAAAGCATATAGATGTTTGAATCTATCTACTCACAAAGTCATAAAAAGTGCACATGTGAATGTTGATGAGTTTACAGAAAGAATTGAAGATGAAAGCAAATGGGAACCTAAAGAATACAGGAGATTTGTTTACATTGAACCTAATACAATGCCAAATACACCTATTAATCAGGAATCTTCAACTCCAAAGTCTTTAGCAACTAAGTCGTAGGAAGTTCAAACTAAGCTAATACCTGCCGAGTTGCAAGAACCCGAGTTGCAAATGAAGCTATCAAATCAACATCTATCGAGCCTGAGCAACTAGAACTAGAACCATAAGTTGAGACACAAAAGGATAACAATGCAAGGCATGCAAAAGGAAAGGAGCTCGTGTTAGCCAAGTATGTTAGGAAGAATCATGCACCAAATTATATCATTGGAGATAAATTAGAAGGAACAATGAGAAGAAGTAAGTTGAAAGGCACTTGTTTACTTGCTGATTTTGAACCTAGAAATGTCAAAGATGCATTAGAAAATGAAATTTGGATTGAAGATATGAATGAAGAGATAGAAAAAATAGAAAAAAATAAAACATGGACTCTTGTACCTAGACCTAAAGACAAAAATGTGATTGGAACTAAGTGGCTATTTAGAAACAAGTTAATGAAGATGGTAAGGTGTCAAGAAAAAAAGCTAGACTGATATGAAAGGATACTCTCAAGAAGAAGGTATAGACTATGGTGAGACTTTTTCTCCTATTGCAAGATTGGAAGGTGTTAGAACCTTACTTGCATATGCTACATACAAAGGATTCAAAGTTTATTAGATGGATGTCAAGTCAACATATCTCAATGGCATATTGGATGAAGAGGTTTACATTGAACAACTTGAAGGTTTTGTTGATCCAAACAAGAAGGACATGGTCTAAAAATTGCATAAAGCATTATATGGTTTGAAACAAGCCCCTAGAGCATGGTATGAAATATTGTATAACTATCTTATTTAGATTGGTTTTCAAAGAAGTAATGATAAGTAGCTTGTATATCAAGGAATGTCTGAAAAATAAGATTTTTTTGGCAAAAATATTTGTAGATGATACTTTATTCATAGGAAATGATGATTTTTGCAAAGAATATTTAGAACAAATGAACAAGAAATTTAAAATTTCAATGTTTTGTGAAATCGAATTCTTTTTTGGTCTTCAAATTCAATAGAATAAGAATAGAATCTACATCACTCAATCTAAATACATCAAGGAGATATTGAAAAAGTTTGGTATAGAAGACTGCATACTAGTTTGGACTCCTATATGTACTGGATTGAAACTTACCAAAGATGATGAATATAAGGAAGTGGATCAGACATTGTATAGATCTATGATTGGAAAGTTGTAGTATGTAGTGCATACAAGAGCATATATTGCCCTTACAGTAGAAATTGTGGCAAGATTCTCAGCAAAACCAAAAGAAAATCACATGATGGAAATCAAAAGGATCATGAGATATTTAAAAGGAACTAAAGATTATGGATTCTATTATAATCTTGAAGGAAATATGGATTTAAAAGTGTTCACCAATGTAGATTGGGCAGGAAATGTTGATAGCAGAAAGAGTATAAGTGGTGGATCTTTCTTTCTTGGAAAGAGGTTTGTTTCTTAGACAAGTAAAAAGAAGAACTGTACATCCTAGTCCACAACAAAGGCTAAATATGTTGCAGCAATAGTAAACTACTCAAATATTGTATGGTTCAAACAATTATTGGAAGGTATGAAGCAAGAAAGAAAAGAACCTATTATTATGTTTTGTGACAACACAAATGCAATCAACATATCCAAGAATCTAGTGATGCATTCAAAAACCAAGCATATTGCTATAAAGTATCACTTTGTGAGAGAATTGGTAAAAGAAAAGAAAATCAGATTGAAATACATCCATACAAAGGAACAAATTGCTAACATATTCACAAAGCCTTTACCTAAGGATGCATTCTTGTATCTAAGAGATAAGCTAGGGGTCATTCCCCTATCTAAAGCTCACTAAAATATAGTTTTAGTGATGCATCAATAGAATAGAATTGAAGATCTATCAGTTGATGTAGCAAAGTTAATGAAGACATTGCATATGAATCAGTACATTAGGTACAATGCTATTCATTTGATTTTTATTTTCTTTGGCATGTGTTGTCAAAGAGGGAGAATATATTGTCATATCTTTTTGAAATTTGCAAGAAAATGAGAGCTTGTGTAAGAGGGAGAGATTATTATGAAAGAGGGAGATTACTATATTTGGGAAGTTTGGTATAAGAGGAAGAAGTATTTTGTTAGAAAGGACTTGTTTTCAAATTTCATTCTACTAGACATGTTGTGTTGCCATCAATGCCAAATAGGGAGATTGTTGGATACAATTGTTCAATTGTGTGTTGTCTTTGATGTTACACAAATGTCATATCAGTTATCAATCAGAGTCTACCAAGCTCAGATGGTCAGCAAGGAAAAAGACAAAGTTTACTGAGTTTAGAAGGCTAGAAAAGAAGGTTTACAGTGTCTATCAAGCATTCTCAGGCTTTACCTTACATAGACAATTGTTACCAAGCTTTCAAGGTTTAGCAAAGGAAATTTAGTTGTTACTAAGCTCACTCGGTCATCAAGAGAAAATAGTGCAGAAAATAGTTCTAGCCAAGCTTTCATGGATAGTGAAGGAAATTTAGTTCTTACTAAGTTAACTTGGTAGCCAAAAGATTTTGTGGCTTTTACATTGTTAATCAAGTTAAGATGGTTATCTCAGGAAATTATCTCTGGAAGCAGTCTTTACTGAGCAAGGCAAGCCAGTGAAGGATTCCATTATTTTGTGAAATAAAGTTTATTTGTTTAATGTAATATTTGTAGCTGACTAAAATATGGTTTATTGGTAAATGTAACTTGTGAATAAGATGACTTCATAATCTGAATGGTATATACAAGAGGTCAAGTTGCGAATTCTGAGTGTGTGATGGATTTGATGTGATATGAATGAGAAGAAGGATTGATTATTGTAACAGTGAATATTGAAGGATGATTACAGATCATTGAGGAGTAGCAAAGCTATATTTGATCAAGAAGGACCTACTGGTGCAGAATGGAGATTTGTTGTTAGAAAATTTAGCAGCATCTTATTTAGGTTAATTTATTGTTACTTTCTAACCATTGTAGAAATAATTTCAAATCTCTTAACAGAGTTGGTTTAACAGCCATTTTTTAAATCCTCTAACAAGGTGACAGTTTAGTTGAATTGTTCTAAAGACCTCTAGCAAGGTTTGTCCTAAAAGGATGATTAAATCCTCTAATAGGGTCATACCTAATAGTGTGTATTGTAACCTTTAATAGGGTTGGCTCCTAATAGGGCTCACTTCAAAAGAGTGAAAATTTGTAACTAGTTACTTGGTGGTTTTTTCCATATTGGGTTTCCACATTAAATCTAGTGTCTCTCATGTTCATTTTATTTAATCTTGCATGCATATTAATAATTATGAATGCTAGATGATCAGTAACAAGTTAACCTACCAAGTTACAAAATTCTTATAGTGTTTACCAAGTATCAGTAGTAACTAGTTGTTTAAGACATCTAAGGGATCTGTGGATTTTTTTTTGTGGTAACTGATTCACCTCCCCCCCCTCTCAATCACTCCATCTATAGTTCCAACAAAAATTTCTTCATCTTTAACTTATTATATGTACCTACTAGAAAATGTTTCTTTCTCAAATGAACCATGACTTCATCTCCAATTTAAAATTCCTTACATCTCCTTTTCACATCTAGCTTAGCCTTATACTATGTATTCATCTTTACAATGTGCTTCCTCACCTCCTCATGGATGTTCTTCAAATGTTTAGCAAAATCTTCTACTTCAGCACCACTTATCTCTCCCTTGTCTAACTTCTTCAATTTAGAAAAAATTTTGGAACTACTCCCATATACAATCTAGAATGGTGATTTACCAGTACTCCTATTAACAAAATTATAATATGAAAATTTTACCTATGGTAAAATCATATCCCATCCTTTTGGTTTATCTATAACCAAGCATCTCAGCAAGTTTCCCAAATTGTGATTCACAACTTCTGTCTGCCCATCAGTTTGTGGATGGTGTAATGAACTGAACTTCAGATTTTTCTTTATGTTCTTCCACAATGTATATCAAAAATACCCAATAGATTTGGTATCTCAATATGAAACTATATTCTTTGGCAGACCATGTAATCTCACTACTTCTCTAAAAAATAACTTTGCTACATGAACAAGATCACTAGTCTTCTTGAAAGGAATAAAATGTGCCACCTTTGAAAACTTTTCAACCACCACAAAATTAGAATCATGCCCATGATGTGTCTTTAGTAATCCAAGAATAAAATCCATGATGACATCCTCTGTAACACCCCACTTGAGAACCCAAGAGAAATAAACCTAACATGTTACAATGTTTACTAAACTACTTTTTTTTTAAAGTTTTAAACAACATCAAGATAACATTAATGTGGAAGCAATATGAACATACACATCAAAATACACATTAGCAATTATAGATACAGTTTCAATTCCTCAAGGTTTCCTTTACATTGAGTCACATTTAAGAAGTTTAAATTAATTAGTTTAAGTTTCAAGTACAATGTCTCATGATCATAAAGAAATAACATATGCATAATCGCATAAGTAGACACATAAGCATGACTAATACAATGGAAGTACATCCAATAAATAACATCCACTACACATGTCACAAGGTATGTGAGAATAGATATAATACATCAGAATTTATGATAACATATATACATCAACTGGAAAAAAATTTCTAAGATAAGGAATAAGAATGATAAAGGTACATCTCCTGCAATGAACATCCAATAGTTGGCAATGCGAGGGGAACCAAAATGGTAAGAAGACACTACATCCTGACCGTGTGGTTACCTATTCAAGCTTCCACTCCCACTATGTAGGGAAGATAATGAGATCCACATATGACTAATCAATCATAAAACATTCCTAGGCAAGAAATTCCAAATAGCCAAAACTACCTCAAAGGTAACACATACTACTTAAGAAGATAAGACATTCCAAAAAGAAAGAACATTCAATCCAATACCAACACCACATAACCAAATGTCATACATGAACCAAGTATAAACTAAATGCCAAGATCATAAGATAAAGTCAACAAAATATATTCACTTGAAGTCAAGAACCACATGTCAAAAGTACATCATCCATGAATCAGCAATCATCATCAATGAAAGTAAATAACTACAATAAATACATCAAAAAATAAGTACACCACTAGAGGTACACAAAATCTATAGAGGAGACTTAGGCTACATACTAGGGAGTGTTATCAAATGGTTAAATTACTTGAGTTGCCCTAGACTAGTCTCTCAATAGACTCCAGACCCTCAAGCATTGAGTTACCCTAGACTAGTTACTCTAAACCCTGGACCTTCAACGTGACACATGTGAAGCTAGAAACCCCTCTCAAGAAGGAAAGGAAACTAGTTATGCTATCATCCTATTCCCATCCTTAATCTATACAAGCACTCAAGGAATGGGTGGGGAAAATATCTCTAACTTATCTTTTTTAGTGTGTTTTCTCTCCCAAAATATTAATTACTAGATTATCACTTATTACATAACTTACAATAGGTTACCCTAGCATTGACCACTTTGGGTCCTAGAACCTTACTGCAAGCCACTCCCAAAGATATGTACCTAGACAACCTCTCCTAAGAACATAAAACATAGTTGTGTCCCATACCACAACACCCATAATGATCAAACTCGGCTCCTTAACAGGCAACCTAAAAATAAGTTGATTTTCCATCCAAGTACACATAAATGCTCCACAAAGTAATCCTCATAAATATAATTTTCAATTTGAATCACAAGACACATCATGACATCCAGCCACAAAAAATGGTATAAAAGAAATTTCACAAAGCCTTTAGTGTACATCCTAGACTAGTCAACATCTAATCAACCACAAAATTCCAAAGTGTAGACAATACAAGCAAAATAGTATAGTTTCATAGTTTGGGTTTGATTTGAAAATACAAAATAGAGTAAAAATTAAAGTTCTAGTTTTCATTTCAATGAACATTTTAAGTGTATAAGGTTCTCAATTAATTCCACCCAATAATCCATTTGTTTATTCAACTCAAACATATATAAGATTACCCTCATTATTAGAGTCAATATCCTAAAAGTAGTCTAGGAATAATCATTTATTTATTTAAGTTATAAAAGTAACACTTTACTAAATATAATTGAATCATTCAAATTTTATTAAAATTAATATTATAAAATAAATAAACAAATTTACATCTTTGTTAAATAACTTTCATTATTAATAATTCTTAATTAAATCAAATCTAATTAAGTTAATTAATAATTTATTTAACTATATTTCATTCATTAACAATTTATTTAATTATTAACATTAATATAATTTAATAACTAAATTTTAACAAATAATAATATAAAATTATTAATAATTAATAATATAAATTTAATTTAATTTAAACTTAATAAAATTAAAAAAGGATTTTAAATTTATTAAAATTTAATAACATCTAATAAAATAAATAAATAAAATGATCTATTTTTATAAGCAAGTGAAAGCCTTTTAAAGGCTGCTACTATGCGGCAAGCTTGATGATGTAGGGTCTGCAACAATTTGTTGATTTAGTCCCTACACTAGCAGAGACTACTAGCAACATTCATGCCAAGGTGGGGCGGAGAAGGTGGTGGCCCCTGCCTCCCAATTCAATTTTATTTTTAAATTTTTTTTTAATATAATATTTTTTTTATATAAATTTTTATATGTAAAATTTTCACAAAAACAAGATCTCTTCAATATATATATATATATATATATATATATATATATATATATATATATATATATATATATATATATATATATATATATATCATTTATAATTTTAGCCTGATAGGAAGAATAAGTTGAACCATTTAAATATCGAATTTCAAGAATTTTTTGTTTAAATCTCAAACCCCCCTAGAATTTAACTATGATTTTCTTTTACCTATGGACAAGGTTTCCAATTGATTTATTTTCTTTCCAACTCTAATGTACATATGAGATACAACACAATATCATAAAGTTCATAACAAGAGAGCAAAAGATTCATACAAAGATATCCAAAATTTTGATTTAACAATCACGAAGTATACAAGACTATCTAAATAAGATAATCCTACTAGGTGAATGAAAACTCAAGAACCTATCTGGTTCTGATGCTAATACTCTGACAACTAAATGAAAATTCTTACTAAAAGCAAAATCCTTCAAACCACAAAAAAATCCCTCCTTTTCCAAACCCTCTAAGTTGCGCTCCAAAACCTCTGTGTGTAATAATGACCCAAAAACCCTCTAATATAGACTCTAATTACTTTTTAGGGTTTTTGTCTCCCCCAGTTCTAAATTATGATTATTTTATTTAATTATTTCTTTCAAGCATAATTAATTTGTTTTTTTTTTTAAATTAAAACATTATTTTACTATTCCTTTCATGCACATCAAATGAATTATTAAATCACTTTATTTAATTTTCCACTTGACTTCACTTTTATTTAATTTATTAACTTTTAAATCTCATGCCCACTTTATTAAAATATCTTCATTAAGTTCACATATTTTATCTTTTTAATTTGATTTTCTATATTTTAATCTCATGCACACATCATGCGAACTTAAAACTTTTTCATAATTTAATATCTTTTCACTTCTTAATTTATTTGTGAACATTTAATTAGATAAATATTTATTAACTTAAGTAACAATAATATTTAGCATTTATTTAAAAATGAACTCTAAATATATTATTATTAAATTAAATAAATATTACCACATTCTAAATTTATTCTTATAACTTTTATCTTTGAATTCAATTCTTTTTATTTAATTAATTTTCAATTAATTAAATATAATTAAATATTAAAATATCATAATAATTCTCCATTAAATTAAATCATTAATTTAATCCTTTAATTAGATTAATTAATAGAAAATTCACCAAAGACTCAAAACAACATACACACCAAAAGACTCACGAGTTTTAAAAAGGGTAGACAGTCTATTACAAGTCCTCCTTGGAGGACAAGTGTTTCAAGCTATGGTTGGGATTAGACTTTATCATTATCTTCCCATTCTCACCATTTGAGTATTTGTAACTGGGCATGCTCATCCTGGCAATTTAGGAAAGTCGATGCTTGGTACATGCATCCTACATAAAAGATGAGCATATACATGTATATAAATATGTCTAAACTAAATTGGCAATGGCAAGGAGTGGTTCATTGTGTACATCCCAACTAGCAGGCGACTATGACTCCCTCCCTTAACCACATCAAACATGTCAGATAGAAAGATAAAATAAATATGCACACCATACACATGAAAGTATGGGGTAAGTATCATAACAAAAATCACAAGTCTAACATCAAATGCTAAGGTATAATAATGCATCTCTATCAATACAAACATAGTCATCATTAAAGACATCATGTTAACATTGTTATGAAAGAAAGCACATCTACTAATCAGGAATCATCAAGACATCATTAACATCATGTGAAATGAAATCAACTAAGCAATTATAACCGATATATTTGTAATCCAAGTCATGAAATAATATCAGAATATTGTAGATCCAGTATCTCTAAAACTAATCAATGCATAAAATCTGCCTGAAATAAATTAACAATCAAAACATAAAAGAAAACTATGGCTGGGAATTAAATCCTGCCACGACTTCTCTAGTACAAGTAATGGCTGATACAACCCTGTATTCTACATCACTCCTTTTGCCATCTGACATACTTGGCAACTTTGTACAAACTTCATTACATCCTACTATAGATGTGGCCAGTAATAATTTTCAGCAACCAAAGCTATAGTTTTATCTTTGCCAAAATGTCCAACCAATCCTCCACTATGCTTCTCTTTGATAAGGTTCTCTCTCATTGAACTTCTTGGAATGTACAACTGGCTTCCTTTGAACAACATATTATCTTGGATCATAAAATCCAACCACTTTGTCCTGTCAATTGTAACAAGTTTTGTACAAGCCTTCCATGCTTCACTAAAATTAGGATCATTTGGATATAATTTACTAAGTTCCTTGAACCCAACCACCTCTATTTACATTTCTATTAGCAAAATTTGTCTTCTAGTAAGAGCATCTACAACTTTGTTATACTTCCCACTTCCATGTTTCAAAACACATATATAACTCTGCAAAAGCTCAACCCACTTTAAATGTCTTTGGTTCAATTTTTGTTAACTATTCAAATATTTCAAAGCTTGATGATCAATATACAAAACAAACTCCTTGGGAAGATGATAGTGTCTCCACTTCTTCAATGCTTGAAATATGGCGTAAAATCCTTGATCATAAATAGAATATTTTCTTTTTTCATCATTAAACTTCTCACTAAATAAGCAATAGGTCTACCTTCTTGGCTCAAAATAGCTCCTATTGTAGTACCACTAGCATCACAGTCTACTTGAAACACCTTGTTAAAAACAAGAAGTGCTAAAATAGGTTGCTCAGTAACTTTTTATTTCAACATATTGAAACTCTTATCTACTCCTACAATCCACTTAAACTCATTCCTATCTCCTCTCATTGTTTCAATCAAGGGTCCACAAATACTTCTAAAAATTCTTATGAACTTTTTGTAAAATGTAGCAAGTCCATGAAAAGATCTTACCTCTGTCGCACTCCTTGGAGTAGGACATTCAAGGATTGCCTTCACTTTCTCTACGTCCATTTTTTAGACCTTCTATTGAGACTATAATTTCCAAATACACCAACTCTTTCTGTACAAAATTGCACTTCTTCAAGTTTATCAATAACTTTTCTTCCCTCAACTTGTCAAACACCTTGTGAATATGAATCAAATGCTCCTCCAATGTCTTACTAAAGATAAATATATCATCCAAGTAAACAATGACAAACATACTTAGAAATTCCTCTAGTACCTCATTCATGAGCCTCATGAAAGTGCTCAATGCATTGCTTAACCCAAAATGCATGGCTAACCAATCATAAAGTCATTCCCTTGTCTTGAAAGCAATCTTCCACTCATCACCTTCTGTGATATGAATCTGATGGTGCCTACTCTTTAGATCTATCTTTGTGAAATATTGAGCTCCACTCACACCATCCATAATATCATCCATCCTTGACAAACAAAATCTATACTTGATGGCGATCTTGTTGATAGCATGAGAATCTATGCACATCCTCCATTCTCCATTCTTCTTTGGTGCCAACACTACTGGTACAACACATGGACTCAAACTCTCTCAAATCAACCCCTTCTACAATAACTCATGAACTTGCATGTTCAACTCTTCAATTTCTATTGGTGTCATTCTATGTGCTATCTTGTTTGGAAAACTAGCTTATGCAACCAAATCCATATGGTGACTAATCTTCCTCATTGGGGGCAATTCATCAGATACATTATCAGATACAATATCAGAAAACTCTTCCAACATATCTGCAACTTCTATAGGTACCTCCTCTAATCATTCTTTACTATCATTAGGAATTATGGAAAAACACATATGCTCATGTTTCATACCTTTAAGAAACTCTTTTATATCAACAAAACATATTCTTGCAACACTACATACCTTTTCTTCTTTATCCTTCAAAGGCTTCAACTTATGTTTCACTCCATCCTTAGTTAGAGTGTAGGTATTTTCTTGCCCATCATGTACAACATGTCTGTCAAACTACCATGGCCTACCCAACAACATATGACATATGTCTATAAGTGTGATATCACATAGTACCTCATCCTGGTCACTCCCAATTTTGAACTTCACTAAGTCCTGCTCATTAACCATAACCTTGTGGTCATCTTGCACACAAGCAATACGATATGGATGGGTGTTTCTATCTCTTTAGCTTCAACTTGGTGACAATAATTTCTGATGCCAAATTTTCAATACTTCCACCATCAATGATCACATCACAACACTCATCTTCACATATGTACCTTGTTCAAAACAAAATCCTTCTTTGATCAGGTTCATTTTCACAACTCAACATGAATCTTTTGTTAACTTGAACTTCTCTTCTTTCACAATTTTAGAATGTGAGGATCTTGCATCTTCATCAACACATGCAACTCTTAGCTAAACTTTTTTTCTTTGATCTATCATTACTTGGTGCTAAGTACATTCAAATGCTCTATGCCCTTCTTTCCTGCAGTGAAAACATTGGAAGCCTCCTCTTCTAGATCCTTGTCCTCTCCCTCTTCCTCTCTGATCTCTATTGTTCTAATCATGGAAATGATTGGAATTATTTCCTCTTTGGCTCTGGTTGCTACTTCTAGCCTCATCCTTGTTCTTCTAACCATTATTATGGCCTCCATAAGATCATATGCTAGATCTTCCACCATGACCTCTTCCAATATTCTTATTGTCAAACTTCTTGCTCAATTTCTCCTCACCTCTTAGGGAAAACTGGTATGCCTCCTCAATACTATTCATTTGAACAAAACTCAACTCATCCTTAATGTTGGACCTTAACCTATTAAGATAACAGGCAACTTTATTAGCTTCTACATGGCTAGTTCTAGTGAAAATTTGATAGAGGTCCTCAGTATACTCTTGAACAATTTTCTTGCTTGCTTCATTCCTTGCATCTTCTTCAACAGATCAAGCTCATAATCCATAGGAATGAATTTTCACTTCATTTTAGCTATCATCTAATCCCATCTAGTGATTTTTTTCCTTTCCTTTTCTATTTTGTTTCAACTAAACCTCTTGCCACCAAATCTTTGCATGTCCCTTAAGTTTTGCCTTTGCAAACTTGACCCTATTTGGATGCTCAATATCTTCATACTCAAAGTACTCCTCTAGTTCACTAATCTAATCGACCAACTCTTCTAGGTTAAGATTTCTTGAAAATGTGGGAACCTCAAACTTAGGTCTTTTTCCAATCTTGGAGATGGCCCTAAAATGCCTCTCTTCCTCTAGGTTTAGATCTGCCTCTTCTTTGGCATCCTCTTCTTGTAGACACCTAAAAACCTTTAGAAAATAAAGTATTTTTATTTTTTGAAATTTTTTTGATGACATCATCATTAATTAATTAATTAATTATTTAATTAATTTATTTATTTTTATGCCATTAAATCCCTTTATCTTAATTAAAAATATTTAATTAAGGAATCCCTCCCAAAAATGTTTAAATCTTATTTAAACATTATTTCCTTATTTATTAATTATTTAATTAATAAATTGACCAAAAAACTCAAAATAAATTTAAAAAATTATTTTTTGCCCAAAACTTGGCCAATTTCCTTAAGACCACTAACCTCTTCCAAAATCTTCTAATCCTTCTTTAATTTTGATTAAAGGCTAATCCCATCATTTCCTACCCCTAATCCCAACTCAAAATATTTAATTAAGATTAAATATTAATCCTCGTGTTTATTAAAAAAGTTTTAATAAATATCTCGTCAACTCAAACCCTTAAAAAAAAAAAAAACTTTATTTATTTCCTAAAAATCTAATTTATCCTCATCCTAAGAAGTTCTAGACTCTTCTAGAAAGTCTTCATCCTCATTCTAGGAAGTTGTAGACTATTCTAGAAAGTATTTATCCTCATCCAAAGTCTAGACTCTTCTAGAAGATGTCTTTAAACCTAATCCTAATCCCCTCCTAACCTTGTCACATTCTCTAAACATGGTTTAAGACTTACTAACTCAAGCCAAAGTTAACAAATATCTCCTCCTTCACCCACCCTCATTAAATGCCATCCACTTGCCTATCCCTAAGCTAATCCTAAACTATCCTAATCCATCCTCTAATCATTTGCACAATCCTAAGAAAGCTTAAAACCTTCCTAATCAAGCCCAAGTCGAAATTCCTCTCATCTCTTTCAAAATATCCCAACTATAAAACTTTATGAAGCCCACTAGGCCATAAATGACTCTTCCAAGCCCTTTTATTGCTCTTACAAGCCATTATGAGGGTCTTTATGAAGATTTTATCCCATTAAGCCTCCTTTGTTGAATCATCCTTCCCCTTTCCTCTATCCTCTCACCCTGTGACATGTGTCACTCCTTGATTAGCTATAAGGAAGCACAATCCATGTGCTCTCTTCTCATGCAATCTGAGCCCTCAATGAGCTTTTCCCCATCCTTGCATCTTAGCCCTCAATCCCTCAAGCCTCTTGCCTATAAATTGGATCCTTCCCCTTTGCAAAATAACACAATCCATGAACTAAAGTCATAATGTCATTTTACATCAAAACCATACACTCACACCCAAATTCCAACTCCATTTGAAGCCCTTTTTGAAGCATAAAGCTTGAGTATACATCCTATCTATTTAGACAAAGCTACTCAACAAGAGAGCTTCTCATTGAGAGAGCCCATTAATGGCTCATTATTCTCAATTGAGAGCTCATCTTAGTCTATCTTGAAGTTTATGAATTTTTTTTAGTTTGTAGAAGCTTTATTTAAATTTGGTTTCTATTAGCATACTAACATTGCTCATATACATTTTGGCATGCCCGTTGGGACCCCACATGGGTCATCTTCATTAGCTTTTTTAGTCAAGTTTTGTATGTCATTTGCTAATTTTGGCTAATTTTGTTTTTTTTTGTGATTGGTAGGATTGTATAAATTGGTTTTGTAGGTCCACATGAGCATGAAAAAGACGAAGGAACTCATAATCTCTCTCATAGTGTTTGCAGATTTTTCAAGCTTATAGGTGGACAAAGCACACGGAATTCTTCTTCCTCTTCTTGTCTATATTCTTCTTATTCCATCTACTTCTTCTTTTTCTTCTTGTGGGAGATCTTGGCCATTTTTTTTGAAAGAAGCAAAATCATACACACTTCTTTTTAGTGCTTAAAATGAACCCCTAAATCATACTTAAATCCATTAAAAACTAAAAATTTGTAAAAAAAAAAAAAAAAGCATTTTAACAAGTGAAACTAAACCAATTCAATCATTTTCATCCTTGCAACATCAAGGTTTTATATGCATTCATGCAAAGTTAGGAACACTTCATTTTTGAAAATTTAAAAAGAACTTCAAGTTTCCATTTCAAAAGGTTCAAAATCAACGCTAAGTGCACACTAAAATCTAAATCAAACTCAAAGCATCAATCAAGGATAAAATGAACCTCATTTGCAAATATTTTAAAGTTCTTTTAAAAATTTCATGAAAACTAAGAGTCCTAAAATGGTTGCCAAAAATTGTCCTAAAAACTTTGTTATTTGTTCCAAACAAATGTCTTGTTGCAAAATCTTGAATGTTTCTTAGGTTTTTCATGCATCAAAACAATCTAGGAATATCATTTTTGGGCTTAAAATATGCAAACTAGAACACAAAATTTTGAATGAAAACCAAAGTCCAAAGATTCATTTTCACTTTTGAGTCCAAAACAATCTTGAATGATCTAAGGTTAAAACAAAGCACTTCAAATTTCTTAAAACAACACACAAAATCTCAATCTTGAATGCTCAAAGGAAAAAACTTGAATGTTTAATCACTTGTCTTTGAATGCATGTTGCTAAACACACTCTTGAATGCCATGGATTAAAATCAAATTTTCCTTGAATGCATGATTAAAACAACAAATTCAATCTTGAATGCCAAGGATCAATTAACCATTGCAATATCAAACACTTCATTTGGAGCTTCTAAAATTCAACAAAACAAATCTCTTTTCCACATGAAATTTAGGTAAAGTTTGATTTTTGGACATTTAAGAAACTTTGTTAAGTTAAATACAAATTTGCAAAAATCAATTTGAGTAGTTCCTTGGACTCACCTCTTTTCTAATCACCCATCAATTCAACCATTGGTTGCAATCTTAGTGCCATTTATGAGGATGGGTCTACTTGAAAAAGGTGTTAAATGTTCCACAATCTAACTCACTCACTTGGTCTTTGAATGTTTTCTTTAACTTTATCAAAAATTTTAAATGACCAAAACTCTAGATTAAATCGATCACACTTCAAGTTTGGGCACTAAAATTGAACAACTATTGACGTGGAGGGCCTCCGGGCGCACGCTTGACAAATCGAGGCTCACACATCTTTGCTTTGGGCTTAAAACAAAATCACACCAACTCTTGAATGCTTTAAAGTAAATTAATCGATACTTGATGTGGAGGGCTTTTGGGCACGTGAGTTTTCTTTTGTTGACCCTAACTCTTCTTCTTGTTTGCATTCTTCAATCGATTTACTTTTGTTGGCGCTTTAAGTTGGAATTGAACATTGTCTCTTAAACATGAGTGCTTGCAAAGTCTAGATTAGCAGACATAAGAGTCAGTTGGTAAAAGAACAAGTGTGTTTTTTTTTAGCCCAAGGTCATCCAAGTCTTCTCTCCCCTTGTCGTCTTTCGAGGTCATCTTGGGTGCATAAGATTAGGATCCAAAACCTTGATTCTTTTTAGGAGGCCTTCTTGGGGATTTCATCACCCCTTGGACGACCTCAACTCCAGCATTTTGGTAGAGTATAAGAATGGAGAGGTGAATCGAAAGACACCTCTCTTGGAATCAAGATTTTTGTCACTCGGGCTAAGCCTCAAGGAACTTTATACCCTTGAGAAGTGAAAGAGGAGAAGTGGGTTACCGCTCCTCTCGGCTGTGTGACATCTTGTTATTTTCATCTATGGATTTGGGCCTCACGTACCTTTGGGTATATTGAGGACTCCCTAGCTAAACCAATTTTCAGCCTTGTAGACAACCATCTAGAGTGTTAATGTGTTTGAAGTGACTGATTGAAACATTTGTAAAACATACACACTCCTCAGCACAAGTATCACATTCTGAGAATTAAAAACTTCTATCTGGTTGTTCCTATCTATTGCTTTCTTTTTTATTTGTTGAATGAATATTTTCCAAACTTGAGCAATCCTAGCTTAGGGTACACTTAGCATAGTCACTGCCTATTCCAGAAGTTGAACAAGTTGAAGAAAAATAACTGAGGTCACTCAAAGCCAAGCAGATTCAAGAATTGATGTCAGAGCAACCCAAACCCAAACAGAAGTTCCACAAAGTTAAACTCAAACCATCTCAGGCATACCAAGAACTTTCAGCCAAGAGAAAGGAACTAACACCAAGCCCTCGAATTGCCAAACTCCATAAAGCAGAGGATAAAGTTGCTGACGAAGCACTTCAAGAGGCCTGGTTAGAGTGCACCATCAAATTTAGCCAACATCCAGGAGTTAATCCTATTTATGCCTTACCAACTAGGCATGATTTCTATGATTAGACACCCTTTTTTCTCCACACCTTCTTGGATAAGCTTCACCTTATAGTCATCTTTTTAGAAAATTCAGCCATCTTAGGTTATCCCCTTAAGCATTATTAGCTCATCCATCTCATTTAGGACCAAACCATCTAACTAGCAATCCAAAATCTTCACATCCAAGCCTTCAAAAATTGTTGTCACTTTGCTAAAAGTTTGCCATTCCTAAAATCTTTCAAAACCACCAATCTCACAAAGGTTATCCCTTTGACAAAGCTTTGTCTAGGGTAATCTAGCTTTGCCACTTTTTATCCCTCATCACCTTGAGCTAAAGGTTGGGATCCATAAGTGGTCAATCTCGTGTTCTTCCTAAAGGATCATCAGTCTATCCTTAAGTTGACACAATCACCACCAAGCTTGCACATAGGAAAGAAGACCTTTTGTGCTTTGGCAACATATCTTTGAAGTTAGAATCCCCAACCCAATCCTCTTTAGGTTTTTTCATATAGCTTTGCCTCAACCTAGGAAATCATTTGCATAGAAAATCCTTCCACCATTTTGCATCCACTAGCATTTGTTGCATCTCATCCCTAGGAGAATTTTTCATGCCACCCGTCACTCGCTTAGCCAAGAAGAAAGAAAAAATGGAGCCCTATCATTTTGATCGAATAGCCTCACCCCCCTTGAGCACTCAACCATCCTTCAGCCTAGAGAAAGCTATGCCATCATCTACTGGCATTGAAGCTTTCATGAACTAGCCAGGAAATGCAGTATTGGTAAACGCCATTATAGACAAGAACAAAGAGACAATCATGGCTAATTTTTCGAAGGGACAATGTAGGAACCTTTGACTTTGGAAGACCCCCTCCTTTATCAGATCCATCTCACCTATTGTTTGGGCAGCTACCACTTCCCATAGGCTCTTATGATCCAAATTATCCTCAATATATGCCAAAAGAAGAGCCTCCAGCCAATCCATATGATCCAACAGACCCAAACATACCATTATCCATCCAAGTTGAAATCTCCATGCCGCAAGCCAGCCCAGCCACCGCCACTCCATCCTGGGTTCATACCTCTTCGCTCCAAACCCCCTTTACCCAAAACACCTCACTGTTCATGCCCTTCATTACTATTTCTGCTACTCCCCAACCTAGCCTTCCAAATCCACCCATATCCCAAATCAGTGCTAGCATCTTTGGCCAACCTCAGCAATATACAATAGGGATGCTATCCATGGGGCCAAGTAATCAACCTTTCATCACCCCTAGCTTGTTCACCACAACCCAAAGCACAATCCCATCATTTCCATTAGGTCTTGGGAGCTCAGTGCCATCAGCCACAAATACACAAGCTACTACCCTCACTCCACAAAGCTATCAAACCCCACAAGCTACTACCAATGTTCTGCCCAGCTCTCAAGTGACCCAAGCTCCCACCACCACTCTACCAAGCTTCCAAATCCAGCCACAAAGCTATCAAACCCCATCAATTTCATTTCCTAGCTTTCAATTCCCACCACCTCCACCACCAACTAATCCATTACCTCTTATTACCAACTGCTTTTCAATGCCACTTCTAGGAGGTAACCCACCAATCTAGCCAACCACCAATTATTTGCAGGTACCATCCCAAATGGAGGCGCATCCCACATACCTTGGTCAAACCCCACAAGCCCCCCGATCCTTTCCCCAAGCTTCACAACCATCTTATACCTTACCTCTAAAAAGCAATTCATTTATCCCACAGCTAGCTTATGTTCCTCAATCCCAACCTCAAATCCCATATCAATAGCAAGCCTCGCAGCACATGCAGCACTATGCGCCACATCCCCCTCAGCAAATCATCATCCACCATGTAGCTACCCAAACAATGTGCAATCCCTATCAGCAAATCCCTCATAGCCATCTATATTCAGTGGCCCCATCTAGTGCATACCTACCTTAAGGCACTCCTACATTGGGGGCACCCCAGCCATCACCCATTAATTCAGAATGGGAAGCCATGAAAATAGCTTTGAAGAACATCCAAGAGGGAAATGATCCAAAAACTTTCAAGTTTGAGAATGTGTGCCCTTACACATTTGACAGAGCCATTACCATGACACCATTCCCCAAGCATTTTGAGACACCCAAATTTGACAAATTTAGAGGAAAAGGAGACCCTGTCACACATATCAAAGAATTTTACATGCACTACCAAGAAGTGGCATATGATGATGTCTTCCTCTTATGTCTCTTTCCCAAAAGCTTGGCCAGACCAGCTCTTGAATGGTTTTATAGAATCCCCTATGGCACAATTAAAAATTTTACTGAATTATTGGAGGCATTTGTAGCCCAATATGCCCATCTTGTTGAAGCAGAGCTATCAGTAGTTGATCTTGTCCACACCAAGCAAAAAGGTGGAGAAAGCCTTCTCGAATATCTGCAAAGATGGAAAACCCTTACCACCCGCATATCGTGCACCTTGCCAGAGTGCCATTTGGTGAAAATGTTTATTGATAATGCCCATCCTAGCTTGGCTCACCACATGACCATGAACTATTTGCAGACCTACAAAGATACCAAAGAGAAAGGAATGATCCTTGAGGAAGGACTCATTAAAGATGGTGTGGTCAAGATTTACAAGGAAGCCAACCAAAATCAATCACATTCCAATGACAAGTCTAGGTATTGGAACAAAAACAAGCATGTTACAATAGATGGCGTCACTGACACCAAATATTTGAATATTATTGGTCCTTCTCACAACCAGTCCAACCCACCCTATCAACCAAAAAATTAGCAAGCTATCAACTACCAAAAGCAGAATAACCATAGCTATCGAAATCACAATCCAAGACCAAACTTTCAAGGGTCTAGCAATCAAGCTAATGCCATCAATGTAGCTGCAGGACAAAAGCCTAGATTCCAACCTACACCTAGAAACTATACACCCCTTGGTGAACCATTGGATGTCATTTTTGAGAAATTAGTCAAGGAAAACCTCATCAAATTTCCTCCTACCTAGCAAATTGACCCAAGCCAATCCAAAGCTGCATGGTACAAAGACAATGAGTACTGCAAATTTCATAGGGTAAAAGGTCACACTACCCTTAGATGCATGAAACTGAAAGACTATGTGTAGGACCTCATTGATCAGAAGGAAATCACTGTTGGTGCCCAAACCTCTCCCAATGTAGGCTTACAAATCTATCAAAATGCTTTTCCTCCTCACAACAATCAAAATCCTGGAAAAGCACCTATCCAAACCAACAACCGTTAGCCAAACCAATAGCATGGGAAAAAAAATGACCACACATCATCCTATATAGACTATTGTAGGCTTTTAGGTTGTATATCCAAGAAAGAGCCTTCTGTCAATGTTATCAATATCCAAGGACCAAATAATGAGTGTGCAGTCACCACTCAAAGAGCCCAATTTAACATCGTAGGCCCACCCGTTTCACCAGCACCATCAGCTCCATCAAAAAGCTAGTACAATATCTTGGAACACCTTGGAAACATGCTAGCCCAAATATCCATTTTAGACCTTCTTCGCACTAGTCTTGTGTAGAAGAACATCCTTGAAAGTGATTTCATAGAATCCCATGTCCCTTCTGATAACAATGCTACTAATTTTCATAATCTTGTTGGACACATTTCATCCTCATGTGCCCTATCACTCAAACCCACCGACATACTCGTGGTCAAGCCAGATCACACCCTTCCACTTTGCATAGCCATCATGGTATCCAATTTTGCCATGAAAAGGGTAATGATAGATAATGGATCAACCTTGAATATTTGCACCCTAAAATTCATAAAACAAGCTGGGTATACTGAGGCAGATATCATCAGTGAGGTTATCACCATCAAAGCTTATGACAACTTGGAAAGAACCACAAAAGGAACTATTTTGCTGCCAATCAAGGTTGGGTCAGTCATCCAAGAGACACTCTGCCATGTTATTGATCTAAACCTACCATTCAACATCCTCATCGATCGCCCATGGATTCATGCCATGAAAGCCATTCCATCCACTTACCATCAGTGTGTCAAATTTTTGCATCAAGGCATTGAGGTAACCATCCATGCTGATCCAAAACCCTTTGCTTACTGCAATGCGATTGAAGCTTCATATACAAACCATTGCCCTAGAATTGATATCGGCACATCCATCGCTAGTTCATCCCACACTTGTAATGACCCAGAAACCATCCTCGCCTCGACCCTGTCTATCGTGAAGATCAATAACAAGGGTTGTGAAGAGTATAGTTGGTCAGATGCATTTGTTGTTGGGGCAATCCAACTTGATCCACAAGCCCATGGATGACCAACATATCACAAAGCTAAGGAGATTCCACCTCCTTGATACAAACAGTTTGGCCCAACAACCTTTATATCCTTGAAAATCCCTCTTCATGAGGAGCTCACTCCAAATATCAACAATTGGTTACATAAGGATGCACCTCAAAGGAATCAGGCATGCCTTAATCACTTCAGCTAGAAGTATCCCCAAGAACATAAGCTTATCACTAACAAATGGAACTATCAAGGTGGTGGTCTAGGACCAAAAGAAAGAGGTATGCAGTGCCCCATCGACACAGACAAGTGGAAATCGAAGTCAGGTCTTGGCTTTGGCAAACCCACAACTGAGGGCACCAATATAGACGGTCACACTTTTTTGAACATTCATCGTGACCTTTTTGAAATCAAAGACATTCCTAAGGAAGTTGAGAAGAGAGCCTACGATGATATCCTAGACCAAATCTCCCTTAGAGACTCTATTCTCCAAGAACTATCCATCCACCTCATTGACCTACCACTCACCCATCCACAAATCATAGATTGGGACCAACCAAGCGTCATACACATTGATGAGTTCACATCAGAGGAAGTGCTTCTGAGATTCATGGGAGCCAAAACTCCTCATAAGCAAACAAAGCCAGATTTTGCCTATATCTACAAGCTAGATCCCAAGGGGTATTTTGGAGAAAATCCCCAACCTAGTTTCGATACACCCAAAACTAGAACTAAGGTGAATCTGAGACTAGCTATGGCAGCAAAGAGAACCCCTCAGGAAGAAAATCCAGAGCCACAAGCAGAACATGAAGATTTAGCATTGCCTCCTCAAGATAATCGACTAGAGGTGTCTTCTATTCTAATTGAGGATACTCGAGAAGTCAACATTGGTTCTTCAGAGATCCCTAGACTTGTTCACATTGCTACATCCCTATCATAAGACCAAGCTGATCTCCTCTTTGAGGTCTTAAGAGAGAACATTGGCTGATTTGCATGGTCATATCAGGACATGCTAGGACTTGATCCAAAGCTTGTAGTTCATCATCTTGCAGTCGATCCAAAGATCAAGCCCGTCAGACAAAAGCTTAAAAAAAGCACCCCAAGGTGGCATTACTGGTTAAAGCTGAATTAGAAAGAATGTTAGCTGCTAAGATTATTCGACCTATCAACTACTCAGAGTGGATCTCCAACATGGTCCCCATCACCAAGCCTTCTTCTGACATCAAAATCTACACTGATTTCAGAGATCTTAACAAAGCTTGTCCAAAAGATGATTTTCCCTTACCCAACATAGATATGATTGTAGATCTTACAGATGGACATGAAATTTTGTCCCTCATGGATGGATTTTTTGGGTATAATCAAATCAAGATTGCAGAAGAGGATTAGCATAAGACATCATTCACTACCCCTTGGGGAACCTTTTGCTACAACATGATGCCTTTTGGCCTAAAGAATGCTGGGGCTACCTATCAAAGAGCTATGACAGCCATTTTTCATGATCTCATTCATAGCATTTTGGAGAATTCTATGGATGATATCTTGGTCAAGTCTCATACCTTCATGGATCATCTTGCTAACTTGGAGAAAGTCTTTGATAGGTTAGCCAAATATCATCTCATGCTGAATCCCAAGAAATGTGTCTTTGGGGTCACATCTAGCAAGCTTCTAGGCTTTATAGTTTCTAAATGAGGTATAGAGATCAACCCCAAGAAGGTCAAGGCTATCTTAGACATGCCTGATCCCCAAACACTGCGATAGCTTCATTCTCTTCAGGGAAACCTTCAATCTATTCGGTGGTTCATCTCCCAGCTTGCAGATAAGTGTACACCATTTTCACATTTACTGAAGAAGGATGAGAACTTCAAGTGGGATCCTTTATGTCAATGTAGCTTCAACCATCTCAAGCAGTATCTCATCAATCCCCCTATCTTGGTTCCACCAGTTCCTAGTCGTCCCTTGATTTTGTACATATCAACAACACCTACTACTCTAGGGGCACTTCTAGCATAGCTCGATGACTATAGCAGAGAAAGAGCCATCTACTACATGAGTAGAATCCTAGTTGGTTATGAACTCAATTACACTCCTATGGAAAAAGCCTATTTGGCAGTTGTTTTCTCAACTCAAAAGCTTCTCCATTACATGCTAAGTCATACCACCCAACTAGTATCCAAGATTAACCCTCTCAAGTATATGCTCTCTAGAACAACACTTACAGGCCATTTGGCATAATGGGTTATGCTCCTTAGTGAATTTGACATCCAGTATGTGGACAGAAAGACAATCAAAGGGCAAGCTATAGCAGATCACCTTGCTAATGCACCTCTAATAGATGCTTATCTGTTGATCATAGAATTTCCAGATGAGCATATCTATCTAATTGAAGTACAACCCCCATGGAAACTTTATTTTGATGGCTTATACACATCTCATGGATCAAGGGCAGGAATATTGTTGGTCACACCTCAAGGAGATTACATTCCAAAAGCCTTCAAGCTACAATTCCCTAGCACCAACAATATAGCTGAATATGAGGCCCTCATAGCAGGATTAAAGATAGTCGCATAATGGAACATTGTTGAGCTACAAATCTTTGGTGATTCTTAGCTCATCATCAAGCAAGCCCTAAATGAATATCAAACCAAAGATGAAAAGCTATTACCCTACAAAGAGCTAGTTGATTAGCTAACCTAGCATTTTACAAGGCTTCAGTTTACACAAGTGCCTCGAATATAGAACAAAGCAACAGATGCTATGGCTACTATAGGCTCACTCTTGGAAATTCCCCAAGTAGCTACACAGTATGAATTTTTAGTGGAGCAGCTCCTTACACCCGCCTATGCGAATGAGGATTCAAACCGTGTTTGTATCTTGGTTGGTCCCCAATCCCCTTAGTACCATGAGATTCAAACTTACCTTAACAATGGTATCATATCCCCTCACCTCACACGTAGCCAATGCCAGAACCTCATCCAAAAATCATCCCGCTATGTTATCATAGCCAATACCCTATATCGTCAGGGTTATCATGATACTCTCTCTCGATGTTTAGACCAAAACGAGGCCGCAATGGTGTTAAAGGAAGTACACTCTGGACTTTGCGATGCCCACATGAGTGGTATTGTCCTAGCATGACAAATCCTTAGAGCAGGCTACTATTGGCCTACCATTGAAGAAGACTCTTGTGACTTTTTCAAAAAGTGTCTCCCATGTCAGCAGCATGCAAATCTTGTGCACGCTCCAGCACAAGATCTACGGCCAATTGCACCACCTTGGTCTTTTTCTTGTTGGGGCCTTGATCTAGTTGGAACTATCACACCCCTCTCATCTGATGGACATAAATGGATAATAACAGCTACAAACTATTTCACTAAATGGGTGGAAGTAGTCCCCATAGTCTCAACTATAGGAGTTCAGGTCTCCAAGTTCATCTTGTACCACATTGTTTGCCGCTTCGGCATCCCATCCACCGTCTTCACTGACCACAGAGGTAACTGTGAAAATCTCAACATGGAAGAATTATGCACTTCCCTCCACATCCATCACTACTTTTCTAGCCCATATTTCCCACAAGGTAATGGCCAAGCAGAGGCAACTAACAAAACCCTCCTCAAAATCCTAAAGAAAGTTATCAATGATTCTGATCGTGATTGGCGCCTACAAAAAAATCCAGCCCTATGGGCCTATCGAACTTCCTTCTGTACATCCATAGGCACAAATCCATACTCCCTAGTCTATGGTGCCAAAGCGATACTACCTATAGAGGTTGAACTTCCCTCCTTGCGCATATCCTTGCAAGGGCAAATATCAGATGAAGAATATAGAGTAGCTCGGCTCACCCAGCTAGATCTCTTAGATGAGAAGCAACAAAAAGCCAATGATCATCTCATAGTCTATCAAACTCATCTCAAAAGGAATTTCAACAAGAAGGTGCTTCCATGACACTTTCAGCCAGGTGACATGGCCCTCAAAGAAAACATGAAAGTCCAAGAAGATCGAGAAAAGAAAGGCAAGTTTGAACCTACATGGCTTGGTCCTTATGTTGTCACTACTTGCTTTGGCTCTGGAGCCTATCAGCTATCTACACCAGAAGGAGAACTCTTGAATGATCCTACTAACATCATTCATCTCAAGAAGTTCTATGCTTGAAGATCCTTGGTATATCCAACTTTTGAAAAATACAAAAAAAAATAGGAAAGAGAAATAAGCGTCCAATGGTGAAAACTTGGCAATTCAAGCACCTTGGATAGGTACCTTGGTGAAAACCTAGTAATTCAGGCACCTTGTGTACTAAGACTAATCCTTCATCTATCACTATCCTATCCCTCATCCATTCACCCACCATCCCGTAAAACACCTGCTTGTTCCCTTGATGTTCCAACCAAATATCCAAAATCTAATGGAGCTTGTAAATACCTCCTGTACAGCTTGTAAAATCTTGTACCAAAGCTTGTATTATACCTTGTATATCTTGTACCATACCTTGTATATCTGAATCTTCTCCAAAGTTTTGACCATATTCCAGCCTGTAAATAATCTTGTATCCTAGCTTGTATACTATCACATGCACACACAAAACCCCATTTTCACTTAAGCTTTTCGCAAACCATCTACCTATCCACCTATCACCTATTATAGATATCGCATCCTTCACAAACATTTCCATCTTACAAAAACCAAAACATGACAAAACTTGTACATTTGTAACATATCTTGGCCCATCAGCTTGTACATCCTCTTTAGCTTAGTACCATTGTATCTATCCAGCGTTTGTGTCAGTTCATCCTTGATTAGCATCTTGCACCCATCGCACATGTTGGTTAGCTAGTCCAATGTATCTTTTAGCTAGATTTCCTATCACCAAAGTGTTATCTTTCTTAGTTCAGCTTGCTAGACACATTACTCATCCAAATCCACCAGCTTAGGTGCTCTCTGATAGGTCCTTGTAGGATATAACTTTCGTCATGTCTGATCTTGGTCTGTTAGTACCTCATCCTACCCATCTCATTGGCAAACAGTTCTCTTTTGGATTTTTGCTTTCTTTTGATTTGGACTCTTCCCTGTTGGATCTTGAAGTATCTTTTCCAAACAATCCTTTTGTTCCCTCCTCAAAGTTGCCACGATCTTCCATATCATGGTATACTATGAATGGGGCAATCTAGGCATAAGGTCTTGATCAAGTCTTTTGTTTGTTTTTCTTTTCTGCTTGTGGCTTACCCAGTGGTGATTTTGCTATGATTATTTTGAGATTCATGTGTGATACTGAGGCAATCTTTGCATTTTTGTTTTGAGTCAGTTCATCAGTCCTCTAGACAGTTGGTGAAAAGGCCTTGATGTTCTTGGTAACCTTGGCAATAAACCAACAGTCCTATAAAAAATCTAGTGCTCAACTAAATGGTGGTACATCTCTTTGAAGTATCCCCCTGCTCAAATAGGTTCAATAGTTAGCCCAAAAGGCATGGCTAACCACTCATAAAGTCATTCCCTTGTCTTGAAAGAAATCTTCCACTCATCACCTTCTCTGATATGAATCTGATGGTGCCCACTCTTTAGATCTATCTTTGTGAAATATTGAGCTCCACTCACACCATCCATAATATCATCCATCCTTGACAAAGGAAATCTATACTTGATGGTGATCTTGTTGATAGCATGAGAATCTGTGCACATCCTCCATTCTCCATTCTTCTTTGGTGCCAACACTACTGGTACAACACATGGACTCAAACTCTCTCAAATCAACCCCTTCTACAATAACTCATGAACTTGCATGTTCAACTCTTCACTTTCTATTGGTGTCATTCTATGTGCTATCTTGTTTGGAAAACTAGCTCATGTAACCAAATCCATATGGTGTCTAATCTTCCTCATTGGGGGCAATTCATCAGATACATTATTAGATAC
Organism: Cupressus sempervirens; assembly: GCA_028749045.1. Lineage (NCBI taxonomy): Eukaryota > Viridiplantae > Streptophyta > Pinopsida > Cupressales > Cupressaceae > Cupressus > Cupressus sempervirens. The sequence goes on along the minus strand of CM053792.1, from coordinate 798,903,868 downwards.
AATATCAGAAAACTCTTCCAACATATCTGCAACTTCTATAGGTACCTCTTCTACTCATTCTTTACTATCATTGGGAATTATGGAAAAAAACATATGCTCATGTTTCATACCTTTAAGAAACTCTTTTCTATCAACAAAACATATTCTTACAACACTACATACCTTTTCTTCTTTTTCCTTCAAAGGCTTCAACTTATGTTTCACTCCATCCTTAGTTAGAGTGTAGGTATTTTCTTGCCCATCATGTACAACATGTCTGTCAAACTGCCATGGCCTACCCAACAACATATGACATATGTCTATAAGTGTGATATCACATAGTACCTCATCCTAGTCACTCCCAATCTTGAACTTCACTAAGCACTGCTCATTAACCATAACCTTGTGGTCATCTTGCACACAAGCAATATGATATGGATGGGTGTTTCTATCTCTTTAGCTTCAACTTGGTGACACTAATTTCTGACGCCAAATTTTCAATACTTCCACCATCAATGATCACATCACAACACTCATCTTCACATATGTACCTTGTTCAAAACAAAATCCTTCTTTGATCAGGTTCATTTTCACAACTCAACATAACTCTTTTGTTAACTTGGACTTCTCTTCTTTCACAATTTTAGAATGTGAGGATCTTGCATCTTCATCAACACATGCAACTCTTAGCTAAACTTTTTTTCTTTGATCTGTCATTCCTTGGTGCTAAGTACATTCAAATGCTCTATGCCCTTGTTTCCCACAGTGAAAACATTAGAAGCCTCCTCTTCTAGATCCTTGTCCTCTCCCTCTTCCTCTCTGATCTCTATTGTTCTAATCATGGAAATGATTGGAATTATTTCCTCTTTGGCTCTGGTTGCTACTTCTAGCCTCATCCTTGTTCTTCTAACCATTATTATGGCCTCCATAAGATCATATGCTAGATCTTCCACCATGACCTCTTCCAATATTCTTATTGTCAAACTTCTTGCTCAATTTCTCCTCACCTCTTAGGGAAAACTGGTATGCCTCCTCAATATTATTCATTTGAACGAAACTCAACTCATCCTTAATGTTGGACCTTAACCTATTAAGATAACAGGCAACTTTATTAGCTTCTACATGGCTAGTTCTAGTGAAAATTTGATAGAGGTCCTCAGTATACTCTTGAACAATTTTCTTGCTTGCTTCATTCCCTGCATCTTCTTCAACAGATCAAGCTCATAATCCATAGGAATGAATTTTCACTTCATTTTAGCTATCATCTAATCCCATCTAGTGATTTTTTTCCTTTCCCTTTCTATTTTGTTTCAACTAAACCTCTTTCCACCAAATCTTTGCATGTCCCTTAAGTTTTGCCTTTGCAAACTTGACCCTATTTGGATGCTCAATATCTTCATACTCAAAGTACTCCTCTAGTTCACTAATCTAATCGATCAACTCTTCTAGGTTAAGATTTCTTGAAAATGTGGGAACCTCAAACTTAGGTCTTTTTCCAATCTTGGAGATGGCCCTAAAAAGCCTCTCTTCCTCTAGGTTTAGATCTGCCTCTTCTTTGGCATCCTCTTCTTGTAGACACCTAAAAACCTTTAGAAAATAAAGTATTTTTATTTTCTGAAAAATTTCTCATGACATCATCATTTATTAATTAATTAATTATTTAATTTATTTATTTATTTTTATGCCATTAAATCCCTTTATCTTAATTAAAAATATTTAATTAAGGAATCCCTCCCAAAAATGTTTAAATCTTATTTAAACATTATTTCCTTATTTATTAATTATTTAATTAATAAATTGACCAAAAAACTCAAAATAAATTTAAAAATTTATTTTTTGCCCAAAACTTGGCCAATTTCCTTAAGACCACTAACCTCTTCCAAAATCTTCTAATCCTTCTTTAATTTTGATTAAAGGCTAATCCCATCATTTCCTACCCCTAATCCCAACTCAAAATATTTAATTAAGATTAAATATTAATCCTCATGTTTATTAAAAAAGTTTTAATAAATATCTCCTCAACCCAAACCCTTGAAATAAATAAAACTTTATTTATTTCCTAAAAATCTAATTTATCCTCATCCTAAGAAGTTCTAAACTCTTCTAGAAAGTCTTCATCCTCATCCTAGGAAGTTCTAGACTATTCTAGAAAGTCTTTATCCTCATCCAAAGTCTAGACTCTTCTAGAAGATGTCTTTAAACCTAATCCTAATCCCCTCCTAACCTTGTCACATTCTCTAAACATGGATTAAGACTTACTAACCCAAGCCAAAGTTAAAAAAATATCTCCTCCTTCACCCACCCTCATTAAATACCATCCACTTGCCTATCCCTAAGCTAATCCTAAACCATCCTAATCCATCCTCTAATCATTTGCACAATCCTAAGCAAGCTTAAAACCTTCCTAATCAAGCCCATGTTGAAATTCCTCTCATCTCCTTCAAAATATCCCAACCATAAAACTTTATGAAGCCCACTAGGCCATAAATGACTCTTCGAAGCCCTTTTATTGATCTTACAAGCCATTATGAGGGTCTTTATGAAGATTTTATCCCATTGAGCCTCCTTTTTTGACTCATCCTTCCCCTTTCCTCCATTCTCTCACCCTATGACATGTGTCACTCCTTGATTAGTTGTAAGGAAGCACAATCCATGTGCTCTCTTCTCATGCAATCTGAGCCCTCAATGAGCTTTTCCCCATCCTTGCATCTTAGCCCTCAATCCCTCAAGCCTCTTGCCTATAAATTGGATCCTTCCCCTTTGCAAAATAACACAATCCATGAAGTAACGTCATAATGCCATTTTAAGAAGCCATTTTACATCAAAACCATACACTCACATCCAAATTCCAACTCCATTTGAAGCCCTTTTTGAAGCATAAAGCTTGAGCATACATCCTATCTATTTAGAAAAAGCTACTCAACAAGAGAGCTTCTCATTGAGAGAGCCCATTAATGTCTCATTATTCTCAATTGAGAGCTCATCTTAGTCTATCTTGAAGTCTATGAATTTTTTTTGGTTTGTAGAAGCTTTATTTAAATTTGGTTTCTATTAGCATACTAACATTGCTCATATACACTTCTACTTCATCCTCATTCTCACTTTCATCTCTTATGGGAGGATTCATTCCTCTATGAATTTATTCTTCCAATTCTTGCATTTTTCTTTAGAGGGCTTGAAAACCCTCAGGTTTAACAGTTGTAGTTCTCTTGCCATGCTCTTTTCTTTGAGGCATTTTCACATTTCTATTGAAACCCTAGTACAAACTGTCTCACAATCGGTCATCTGTCTACATGCTTAGCCCAAACTATGGTCCTAGTCTAAACTACCTCACAGTTGACAATCTATCCACATGCTCAAGAACTCTGGCTTTGATACCACTTGATACAGAGGACTCCCCTTAGCACCAGAAACTCATAACACAAAAAAAGGAACAATATCAAATATGAGAACAAAATGTGAACTTCTTATTATTCCCACAAATGCGAAATTACAGAATTCTACATTACAATATGCTAACCCAAATGGGCACCTTCATTACTATAATCTACAAGACAGTGCTTTGAACTATCACCTAGAGCTATCCTATAAACAATGTTCTGGTCTTTCCTAAATAGGCAATTTTATACCACCTGGAAAGGTTCTAGATGCTCAGACTTAATACCCAGGGCCAAAAAACCTTAACAATACACATAGAGTTAACCAAATACATATTTGACAAATTATTTTAGAACTTTTGGTAGCCCAACTTTTGAAGGCCATAACTCATAAACCATTACTCTGATTGGCTATTATAACCACTTTTTAGAAATGCTAGGTCCTGATCTACAAGCTTAGAGAAACTTCCGTCAAGTTCTTGGACCTCATCTAGGCACTCTAAGGCCTCCAACGGTGAGCCTAAAGATTTTTTTTGCAAATTTTTCCATCAAAAATCCACAATAACTTCTTTGATACTTAAAGAGGAGAAATACAATTTTTATGATAGGTTTATATCTCTAAAATAAAGCTTCCTATAGAAAATGAGAACATTCTGAGCTTGTATGAAAAACTTACTGAAAATAGCAAGTTCCCATAAATAGTAACCACCCTATCTACTAGTACTTATTAAAATAGAAATGCTGAAAAAAAATATTTTTGGATGATGCAAGATTGCCATTACACCTAGTATGCTCCTACATTAGACACCTAGGGTAATTTGAGAAGTGATCCCATCATGTATTAGGTGTTTAGAGGAAAACCAAGGTAGTTGACCTACTCCTTTGCTAGCCATGATGAATCATCAACTAGTCTCCCTTTCAATTTAACCAGATATTCTTCATAAGTTTTTTTTCTAGTACTTTTTCCAATACAACTATCTAGTATCTCCTCAATCTCCTTGGTAGCCAAACTAGCTATTGGAATGCTCCACTAGGCTTCTACAACTTCATCTCCATCACCTTATTTATAATACTCTGCCAAATCTAAAATATTAAATACTAGTGAAATATTCAATTTAGTAGGAAACTCCACCTCATGTGCATTTCTAGAATCATGCCTCTTCACTATCTTCTATGGTCTAAACTTCTTTGTCTTTAGCTTATTATATGTACCTACTGGAAAATACTCCTTTCTCAAATGAACCATGACTTCATCCCCAATATGAATTTTCTTATATCTCCTTTTCACACCGGCCTTAGCCTTATACTATGTATTCATCTTTATGATGTGCTTCCTCATCTTCTTAGGGATGTTCCTCAAATGTTTAGCAAAATCTTGTGCTTCAGCACTACTTATCTCTCCCTTCTCCAACTTCCTCAATTCAAAAACATTTATGGGACTACTCCCATATACAATTTGGAATGGTGATTTACTAGTACTCCTATTTAAAAAATTATTATATGCAAATTTTTCCTATAGTAAAATCATATCCCATCCTTTTGGTTTATCTCAACCAAGCATCTTAAAAGTTACCCAAACTATGATTCATAGCTTTTGTCTACCCATTAGTTTGTGGTGTTGGCATAAAGTTATTTGCCATTAGTGACAACACTTTTCTCACAGTATTAACCGAGTAAAGAAGAACTCAGTGTTAACCGAGTTCAGTCGGTTAACATAGAACTTAGTATTAACTGAGTTCAGTCGGTTAACTAAGAACTCAGCATTAACCGAGTTCGGTCGGTTAATTAAGAACTCAATATTAACCGAGTAAAGATGGATGCAGTTTTAACCGAGTTCGATCAGTTAACATAGGACTCAATGTTAACCGAGCTCAGTCGGTAAACAAAGAAGTTTGTTCTACCGAGTTTGTTTTGCTATTTGGCCGACTCAGTTAAATTTTGTCTACGTTTATTCAGCCGACCATTGCATGTAATTTTAACTTGGATGGTATATATATGTAATGTATTGTATCATTCAAAATGTATGTGAAATGTATGAAGTATGTGAAGAATGTGTGCGAAAGCATGTAAGCTGAATTTTGAAGGTTTTCAGCAAGGTCAGCATTGGAGCAGAAATGTTTTATCTGTCATATCAAGGACAATCAGAGTGTAGCGGATCTTATCAACAATCAGTTGTATTCAGATCCACTGTTTCATTCTAACAGGTGAATCAGTTTTTATAAATCCTTTAACAGGGTAGACTTAATAGTCTTTGTACTAAATCTCCTAACAGAGTGCATACTTATGAAGTATGTTTCAAATCCTTTAACAAGGTGGATATAACAATCCTTTATGCTCCTAACAGGGTAGATCACCAGAAGTGATCATTGTATGCCTTAACCGGCTAACTTCCTACTGCAGTAAAGAAGATTTGTGGGTTTCATCCCCACCCCAATTTTACTTTCTATTTTGGAAGGTTTCTGGGTCACCAAAATCTCTGTGCTTATGTGTTATGAATGTCTACATACTGCAGATTAGGTGATTAAATATTTTACTGGTTAATATGAATTGATTTAAGATTTTATGTTTACTGATTCACCCCTCCCCTCTCAGTAAACTGTTATATCTTGAATATTTCCAACAATTGGTATCAGAGCTACTTGGTTCTCAGGACAAAGCTTGACAGCTTGAGCAAAGATCAAAGTCAATGGAGATATTCAGATTGGAGAAAGTTATAGAAAATGAAAAGTTAGATCTTGAAATGGCCATGGTTCAACTTAAAGAAGCAAAGGAACATCTTTCTCAATCCCTAAAAAGAAGAAAGGATCTTGCAAAACAAATGAATGATCATCAGTATGTTGAAGTGAAGATTGAAGACTTGTTACCATCAAGCAATTCAGAAGAAGCTGACCAAGCAATCAAAGAACTTCTAGAAAAGAATGGATCTCTGCAAGAAGCGGTAAGAAAGCTTAAGAGAGAACAAGAAATACAGTTAATCAGGCTATGTGAAGCTTTGGATCAAAGAAACAAAGCACAAGAAGAACTAGAAGATAGAAGTCATGAAATCCGCAATCAAACTCATCAGTATGAAGATCTCATAGACCAACTCACCAATGCAAGTGAAGAAATCAGGATTCTCAGAGCACAAAATGAAAGAATAAGGAATGATTTGAACATTGAAAAGCAAATCAATGAAAGTCTACAGAATGACTTGAGATCAGAAAGACAAATCAATGAAAGCTTGAAAAATGACCTAATCTCTGAAAGGCAAGTCAATGAAAGGATGATGAAATCTCAGGTAGACGTAAATCAATTGAATGAGCAGAATCTTCAAAGACAAACAAGCAAAGCTGGTCTTGGATACAAGGAAGCTGGTGAATCCTCCAAGCAAGGTGAACAAAGGAATAAAAGATCCACTTATAATCATTGTGGCAAGATAGGTCATACATCAAACAAATGCTGGAGCAATGGGAAAGCAAAATTCAATGGTAAGTGCTTCAACTGCAATCAGCATGGTCACAAGGCAAATGAGTGTAAAGAAAAACCAAAATTTGAAGGCAATTGTTACAAATGCAAAAAGCATGGTCACAAGGCATTCCAGTGCAAATCCAAATCATTCAATCCAGCTGAACAACTTGTCAAAGCCATATTCGGATGGGACTACAACACCTGGTGCAGATGTCACTATTGTGGAGAGTATGGACATACTGGCATGAATTGTGCCAGACATCACCTAAGGAAAAAGGACACAACTGTAAGGTGCTATACATGTACAGAACTCAGTCATATAGCCAAAAATTGCATGAATATCAAAAGAATTGAAGATGAAAAGAAAATCAAAGCAAATAACATTCGAAAGAAAATGAAGCAGCAATGGATTCCAAAATCTACCGAACAAGATAAGTCAGATAGGAGTGTCACTCAAGAGGTGGGTGACTCTATCATTTCCAATTAGTATTCATATAAGAAACATTGGAACTGCATCTTCCAAGATTTATCCTATGCAGCTCCAAAGGAAGAAGATGGATCAAATTAGTATTGTAGATACACTCTGACTCCAGGACGGTTCAATACTTTACCAAGTTTGGTTGGATGTAACAAAGCTTCATTAACCGAGTAGCAGTTACCGAGTTGAGTCGGTAAGAGACTTTGCCGAGTTCGGTCGGTCACAACTAAGTTTCATTGACCATGTTGTGTCAACTGAGCAAGGTCGGTTCATGACCTAACCGAGTAAGGTCGGTACTTCAATATTTTCTTTCGATAGCCGAGTTGATAATATCTACCGAGCTAGTGGATGACAACCTGTCATTTCTTCAGCCATCGTACCAAAACATTTATGACAAATTTGTTATCAAAAGGGGCAAAATTTGATCTAAATTTTTACTGCGAACAAAGAGCTAAGGTATTTTCTGCAATTTCAGAGCGAGCTTAAGACATTTTCGAGCGAATTTTTCAAAAGAGCGAAAGAATCAATTCAGAATTTTTCTACACCTACCAAGTAACAATGGCATCCGGAAGTGGAAGCTCTAAGACTAAGAAAGGCTCAGAAATGCTGGTTAGAGGAGAGGAATGGAAGGTGCCGAACTTCAAATTAGCACCAGCTATTGCAGAATCACTGGACCCTAATGGTGCCCAATCTCAAATTCCTTCAAAGGTACTTCTTGTCAATGATATAAGATCTCATTTTAAATGCTCTATTCAAGAACTTGGAAACCTAGAAATTGATAATGCCCTAGGTGAAATGAGCATAGATGGAAACCTAAAACCCGAACATAAGCATCTTGAAACAAAAGGGTTAACCCACATTTCGCACTTGCCAAGGAAATTTCAAGTTAAATGGGTTAGGTATGTACTCAGTCGAGTTCACAATGGCCAATTGTGGTTAGAGCAACCAGTGCTCATCACAAAGATAATGATTAACAAAATTACTGGACTCCCCATGCTGAGCAAAGCCAAGACTACCAAAACCCTAGGTCGGGAGGAATTGCAGAAATTGACCCAAGAAGAATGGGATGGTAGGGGACTTAAGCTGAATACTGTAGCTAACGTCGAATTGAGATTTGGCATTCACGTCATTGCTCACAAAATCTATAGTTCAAGCCATCCAAACAGTGTACCCTGTGAAGCTGTGGATCTGGCATACAAAATAGTGAAGAAGAATTTAGAATTTGATTTATCAGAATTACTTTTATCCCAATTCAATAAGAATATGGAAAGCATTAGAACCTCCAAGAACAATTCCTGCAAATTCGGTTCACTTTTGATTTGTTTATTCTTCTATATTCAGAAATCTTTTCCATCAAAGGGATCAGTAGTATGGAGAAAAGATATACCAATTCTTTATCAGATAAATGAGTTCATTGCAGAACTAGGTGAAAATTTTAATATTATTTTGGATAACTATTTTGAATAATTTAAGGAAAAGATGAATCATAGGTTCCGAATTCCACCCAAACTGGTTGAAGAATACAAGGAAGACATATGCTTCATGGTAGATTGCAACAAGGTATACATTTAGGCAGCCAGGCCTCGAGTAGCATGGGTGAAACCTCTTCCCTATGAGGTAAAAATTGACGAAGCAAGGGATATCATAGAAGCACTGGTGAATGAACCAATAGACCCAAGGAAACCAATTTTTGGAACATATGATCAAGCTAAGGCCAGAATTGAGCTCCAAATTAAAATCCCTCAGGCCATTAGCAAAGGAAAGAGAAAGATAACCCAACTGAAGACGGAAGTTGGCTCTCTTATGATAATAGAAGGCAAAGGAGAAGACGAAGAAGAAGAAGAGGAAACCGAGTCAGATAAGGAAAAGGAGCCTCAACAAAAGAAAGGCAAGGTGATCATCACCAAACCTAAAAGGCAAGCCTCTGCAGTCTTCTCCAGGAGAACAAGACAAGGAAAGAAAGAACATGTACTTGTTAAGCCTCCACTCACATTTGAGGATAGATTGAAGCAATTAGAAGCAGGTGCTAGCTTCACAAACTTCAAAGCATTGAAGTTTGAAACTAGAACAGAACAAGAAAAGTTGCAGATTGAGGAACTGGTACTGAACAAGATGGGTAAATGGAAATACTCACCGGACCAGATAGCCTCCCAGATCTCCAAAGAATTATTGGAGAGGTTGCAAATCAGATGGGAAGCTGCAACCAAGACTGTAAAAGACATCTATGAGCAGACACTGAAGAATCTCCTGCCAAGTTTCACTAATGCTGAAGTGAAAGCATCACTGAAATATCACGAAGGCAATATGATGATTAGATTCCACACCTGTTTGATACTTGTCAAAGACATTGAGCATGTGGTAAATGATGCAACAAACATGTGGAAAAACATCTATCATCTACACAAATCCAGTGATGATACTGTTGAAATCAAGGACATTGACAACAGTGATGATGATGAAGATGATGATGATATTGAAGATATTCCAGAGGATCTTCATTCAATCATGTTAGAAGTGGAAGAAGAGGCTAAGAAAGAATTAGAGGAAGAATAAGCTGAAAAAGAAATGGAGGAGAAAGCAAAGGTGGAAGAAGATCCAGTACAAATTGCAGCTGAAGTCATTGCATCTCTTCCACACTCTCCATCCAAAACAGTTACATCAACTATGGAAATAGCTTCTACTGGTAAGTCCTCTTAGCTCCGTGTACCATCTATGCAAGTGCCAATCACTTCATTAACCGAGCTGCAACCACCTTCATTAACCGAGTCTCCATCAGTCTATGCAGTAAGTTCATCATGCACATCAACCTCTACTGCAGAATGTATAATAAGTGTACCTACAGATACTACAATTTTGACTTCTCTTAATCAAATTTTGGCAACTATTAGCTCTTCCACTCCATCCTGTACAGCAACATCAATTTTTGATACCATTTGCACATCTCTTAGTCTTCCTTTACATAGTCCTATTCCAGTCTTATCAGCCAGCCCTGCCTCATCAACTATAGTCTCAGTTCACAAGGGTCAAGATGAAGTCTTTGCTGGAAAAGCAAAAAGATACATGTTTTCCAGCAAGACACTGGATGAGGAAATTGATTTGGATAAGGACATTATCCTTCCTAAAATAGATCTTGATACAGAATCAGTTGATGAAATGAGAATGCTCAGTCAGCTATTAGAGCAGAAGGCTAGGCAGAAACAGCTACGACATGATAGAGATCTGGAATATAGCATCATTGAGAGTGCTAAAAATATTATAACAGAGGCTATAGGTGTTGAAGTAGATTCTACTCAACACATTTTGATTCAGTTGGAAGAGGCTGTAAACAAATTCAATGAGGATACCTCCGGCCAAGAAAAGTTGATTGAAAAGGCAGAGAAGAAATTTGACAATAAGGTGCTTGAGCACATTGCTCAGCATATTGCATTAAATCAGGTAGAATTGTCTACAATTTTGAATAATTTTGAGAATTCTTTTAATAATGTAACTTCACTTTTTGAAAAACTCTGTGATGTTACTAAGTATACCAAAGATATAAAAGAAAATTTGAATAAAATTGATGAGGATATGAAGGTCAGTGCCCAAGTGCTGCAATCTGACCTCAGTACAAGTTCATCCCATCATCATAAAATAAGATTTTTGTCAGAGAAACAGGCAAAATTGCTGAGAGAGGAAGCAAGAATCAGGTGTACTCTCATAGATATCCAGAATATGATTCTTCCTGTCATGACTTCAATGCAAAAGCATATTGGTCATTCCAGAACATTGATTCATGACAACAATTTCTCAGTTGCAGATCATATGATTGAACTTTCTGCAAAAATTCAAATTGCACTCTCCTCCAGCAAAATTTTGCAAGAAAATTGGGATAAGACTTTGGCTCTTATTCTCAAGGTACATTCAGAATTTCTCTCTCATTTTGAAATCTCAGTGGAAATATATGTTATTTGGCATTATTGTCAAAAAAGGGGAGACAGAACTTCAGAACTTCAGAGCTATCCGTGAAAAGATATATGTATTGATCTATAAATACTGTGCATATTGTATGGGGGAGACATACATCTAATAAGATCTACAATCTTGAAACTTTTTGAAATGTATGTCAATTTCTGTACATAAACTTTGATACATAATTGTTTTTGTCACTAATGCCAAAGGGGGAGATTGTTGGCATAAAGTTATTTGCCATTAGTGACAACACTTTTCTCACAGTATTAACCGAGTAAAGAAGAACTCAGTGTTAACCGAGTTCAGTCGGTTAACATAGAACTTAGTATTAACCGAGTTCAGTCGGTTAACTAAGAACTCAACATTAACTGAGTTCGATCGGTTAATTAAGAACTCAATATTAACCGAGTAAAGACGGATGCAGTGTTAACCGAGTTCGGTCGGTTAACATAGGACTCAGTGTTAACCGAGCTCAGTCGGTAAACAAAGAAGTTTGTTCTACCGAGTTTGTTTTTCTATTTGGCCGACTCAGTTAAATTTTGTCTACGTTTATTCAGCCGACCATTGCATGTAATTTTAACTTGGATGGCATATATATGTAATGTATTGTATCATTCAAAATGTATGTGAAATGTATGAAGTATGTGAAGAATGTGTGCGAAAGCATGTAAGCTGAATTTTGAAGGTTTTCAGCAAGGTCAGCATTGGAGCAGAAATGTTTTATCTGTCATATCAAGGACAATCAGAGCATAGCGGATCTTATCAGCAATCAGTTGTATTCAGATCCACTGTTTCATTCTAACAGGTGAATCAGTTTTTATAAATCCTTTAACAGGGTAGACTTAACAGTCTTTGTACTAAATCTCCTAACAGAGTGCATACTTATGAAGTATGTTTCAAATCCTTTAACAAGGTGGATATAACAATCCTTTATGCTCCTAATAGGGCAGATCACCAGAAGTGATCATTGTATGCCTTAACCGGCTAACTTCCTACTGCAGTAAAGAAGATTTGTGGGTTTCATCCCCACCCCAGTTTTACTTTCTATTTTGGAAGGTTTCTGGGTCACCAAAATCTCTGTGCTTATGTGTTATGAATGTCTACATACTGCAGATTAGGTGATTAAATATTTTACTGGTTAATATGAATTGATTTAAGATTTTATGTTTACTGATTCACCCCTCCCCTCTCAGTAAACTGTTATATCTTGAATATTTCCAACATGTGGATGGTTTCATGTATAGAACTACAAATTTTTCTTCAACTTCTTCCATAAGGTATGCCAACAATATCCAACAAATTTGCTATCTCAATCTAAAATTATACTCTTTGGTAGACCATGTAATCTCACCACTTCTCTAAAAATTAACTCTGTTACATTAACAAAATCACTAGTCTTCTTGCAAGGAATAAAATGTGTTATCTTTGAAAACCTATCAACCACCACAAAAATAGAATCATGCCCACATTGTGTCCTCGGTAATCCAAGAACAAAATCCATGTTGACATCCTCCCATGGCTTCTTTGGTATGGGTAATGGCTGATATAACTCTATATTCTACTTCACTCATTTTTCCATCTAACATACTTGGCAACTTTGTACAAACTTCATCACATCTTGTTGTAACTATGGACAGTAATAATTTTTAGCAACCAAAGCTATAGTTTTATCTCTACCAAAATTTCTAGCCAATCCTCCACTATGCTTCTCCTTGATGAGGTTCTCTCTCATTGAACTTCTTGGAATGCACAACTATCTTCCTTTGAACAACATATTATCTTGGATCATACAATCCAACCACTTTGTCCTATCAAGTGTAATAAGTTATGTACAAGCCTTCCATGCATCACCAAAATTAGGATCATCTGGATGCAATGTCCTAAGTTACTTGAACCCAACCATCTCTATCTACATTTTTGTCAACAAAAGTTGTCTTCTATTAAGAATATCTATAAATTTATTAAACTTCTCACTTTTTTGTTTCAAAACAAATGTTTAACTCTGCAAAAACTCAACCAACTTTAAATGTCTTCAGTTAAATTATGCTTAACTATTCAAATATTGAAAATCTTGATGATTAGTATACAAAAAAAACTCCTTGGAAAGATTATAGTATCTCCACTTCTTCAATGCTTGAATGATGACATAAAATTACTAATCTTAAATAGAATGTTTTGCTTTTGCATCATTCAACTTCTCACTGAAGTAAGCAATAGGTCTACCTTCTTGGCTCAAAATAGCTCCTAGTGTAGTACCACTAGTATCACAGTCTACTTGAAACAACTTGTTAAAATTAGGAAGTGCTAAAATAGGTTGCTTAGTAACTTTCTATTTCAATAGATTGAAAATCTTATCTGCTCCTATAGTCCACTTAAAATCTTTCCTATCTCCTCTCATTGTTTCAATCAAGGGTCCATAAATACAGCTAAAACTTCTTATGAACTTTCTATAAAATGTATCAAGTCCATGAAAATATCTTACCTTTGTTCTACTCCTTGGAGTAGGTCATTTGAGGACAGCCTTCACTTTCTTCGGGTCCATTTTCAAACCTCCTGAGACTACAAACTCTAGATACACCAACTTTTTCTTTACAAAATTGCACTTCTTCAAGTTTATCAACAACTTTTCTTCCCTCAACTTTTCAAACACCTTGCAAATATGAATCAAATTCTCATCTAATTTCTTACTAAAGATCAATATATCATCTAGGTAAACAATGACAAACTTACCCAAAAACTCCTCAAGTACCTGATTCATGAGAACTCAATAGAACTCCTCAGTATACTAATGAACAGATTTTCCTACTTGATTCATTCCTTGCATCTTTTTCAATAGATCAAGCTCATAATCCATAGGAATGAATTTTCACTTCATTTTAGCTATCATCTAATCCCATCTGGTGATTTTTTTCTTTCGCTTTCTATTTCATTCCAACTAAACCTCTTGCCCCCAGATCTTTGCATGTCCCTTCAATTTTGCCTTCACAAACTTGACCCTATCCAGATCCTCAATATATTCATACTCAAAGTGCTTCTCTCATTCATTGATCTAATTGATTAGCTCTTCTAGGTTATCATTTCTTAAAAATGTGGGAACCTCAAACTTAGGTCTTTTCCCAATCTTGGAGATGGACCTAAAATTCCTCTCTTCCTCTGGGTTTAGAACTTCCTCCACTTTGGCATTTTCTTCTACTTCATCCTCATCCTTGCTTTCATCTCTTATGGGAAGATTCATTCCTCTACACATTTGTTCTTCCAATGCTTGCATTTTTTTTTGGAGGGCTTGAAAACCCTAAGGTGTAACACATATAGCTCTTCTACCATGCTCTCTTCATGGAGGTATTTTTAGGTTTCTACTAAAACCCTAGTGCAAATTATCTCACAATTAGTGATCTATCTACATGCTCAGCCCAAACCAGATTCCTGGTTCAAGCTAGCTCACTATCGATGATCTATCCATCTGCTCAAGAACTCTAGCTCTGATACCACTTAATGCAAGGGACTCCCCTTAGTACCATAAACTCATAATAGAAACAAAGAAGCAACAACAAATGTGAGAATAAAATATAAACTTCTTATTATTGCCACAAATGTGGAATTATAGAATTCTCAATTACAATATTCTAACCCAAATGGGCACCTTCATTACAGTAATCTACAAGATAGTTCTACAAAATAAGCAATTTTATGTGGCTTGGGAAGGTTCTATATGCTCAAACTAAATACATAGGGCTGACAGACCCTAACAATACACATAGAGTCAATCAAATACATCTTTGACAAATTATTTTAGAAATTTTGATAGTTCAAATTTTGAAAGCCATAACTCATGAACTGTTGCTCTAATTGGCTATTATAACCACTTTTCATAAACACAAGCTCCTAATCTATAGGCTTAAAACAACTTTTGTCGAGTTTTTAGACCACGTCCAAGCACTCTAAGGCGTCCAACGATGAGCCTAAATATTTTTTCTACAAATTTTTCCACTGAAAATCCTCATTAACTTCTCTGATAATTAAGATGGAGCAATGAGCTTTTTATGGTAGGCTTATATCTCTAAAATTTACTTCCTATAGAAAATGAGAACATTCTGAGCTTATATGAAAAACTTACTAAAAATAGCAGGTTCCTATAAATAGTGACCACCCTATCTACTAGTCCTTATTAAAATAGAAAATGCTAAAATTAAAACATTTTTGGGTGATGCAAGATTTCTCTTACACCCATGATGCTCCTGCATCAGACACCCAAGGTAATTTGAGAAGTGGCCCCATCACATCTCAAGTGTTTAGAGGAAAGCCAAGATGGTTGACCTCCTCCTTTGGTAGTCATGATGAATCCTCAACTAGTCTCCCTTTCCATTTGACCAAATATTCCTTACAAGTTTTGTTTCTAGTACTTTTTCCAATATGACTATCTAGTATCTCCTCAATCTCCTTGGTAGCTACACTAGCTATTGGAATGCTCCACTGTGCTTCTGCAAATTCATCTCCATCACCTCCTTCATAATACTCTATCAAATCTGAAATATTAAATACTAGTGAAATATTCAACTCAACAAGCAACTCCATCTCATACACATTTCCAAAATCATGCCTCTTCACAATCTTGCACAGTCCAAACTTCTTCATCTTTAGCTTATTATATGTACCTAATAGAAAATTCTCCTTTCTCAAATGAACCATGACTTCATCTCCAATCTAAAAATTTTTATATCTCCTTTTCACATCTACCTTAGCCTTATAATATATATTCATCTTTATGATGTGTTTCCTCACCTCCTCATGGATGTTCTTCAAATGTTTAGCAAAATATTCTACTTCAACACTACTTATCTCTCCCTTGTCCAACTTCCTCAATTCAAAAACATTTCTAGAACTACTTTCATATACAATGTGGAATGGTGATTTACTAATACTCCTATTGAAATAATTATTATATGAAAATTCTACCTATGGTAAAATCATATCCCATCCTTTTAGTTTATCTCCAATCAAGCATCTCAACAAGTTTCCCAAATTACAATTCATAGCTTATGTCTTCCCATCATTCCATGAATGGTGTGATGAACTGAACTTCAAATTTTTCTTCAACTTCTTTCACAATGTACACTAGAAATACCCAAAAAAATTGGTATCTTGATCTAAAACTATACTCTTTGGTAGACCATATAATCTCACCATTTCTCTAAAAAGAAACTCTACTACATGAACAACATCATTAGTCTTCTTGCAAGGAATAAAATGTGCCATCTATGAAAACCTGTGAACCACCACAAAAATATAATCATGCCCACATTGTGTCCTCAGTAATCCAAGAACAAAATCCATGCTAACATCCTCCAATAGCTTCTCTAGTATAGGTAATAGCTGATACAACCCTGTATTCTGCTTCACTCCTTTCACCATCTAACATACCGGACAATTTTGTACAAAATTCATCACATCTTGCTGTAACTATGACCAATAATAATTTTCAGCAACCAAAGCTATAGTTTTATCTCTACCAAAATGTCCAACCAATCCTCCACTATGCCTCTCCTTGATGAAGTTCTCTCTCATTGAACTTCTTGGAATGTACAATTGCCTTCCTTTGAACAACATATTATCTTGGACCATAAAATCCAACCACTTTGTCTTGTCAAGTGTAACATGTTCTATACAAGCCTTCCATGCTTCCTCAAAATCAAGATCATCTGGATACAATGTACTAAGTTCCTTGAAACCAACCACCTCTATCTACATTTCTATCAGAAAAAGTTGTCTTCTACTAAGAGCATCTAAAACTTTGTTAGACTTCCCACTTCTATGTTTTAAAAAAAATGTATAACTCTACAAAAACTCAATCCATTTTAAATGTCTTTAGTTCAATTTTCCTTGACTATTCAAATATTGCAAATCTTGATGATCAATATACAAAAAAAACTCCTTTGGAAGATGATAGTGTCTCCACTTCTTCAATGCTTGAACTATGCCATAAAATTCCTAATCATAAATAGAATATTTTCTTTTTACATCTTTCAACTTCTCACTAAAATAAGCAACAAGCCTACCTTCTTGGCTCAAAATAGCTCCTATTGTAGTACTACTAGCATCATAGTTTACTTCAAACACCTTGTCAAAATTACAAAGTGCTAAACTAGGTTGTTTAGTAACTTTTTGTTTCAACAAATTGAAACTCTTATCTACTTTTGTGGTCCATTTAAACTCTTTCCTATCCCCTCTCATTGTTTTAGTCAAATGTCCACAAATATTGCTACAACTTCTTATCAACTTTCTATAAAATGTAGCAAGTCCATGAAAAGATCTTACTTCTATCACACTCCTTAGAGTAGGCCATTCAAGGATAGCCTTCACTTTCTCTAGGTCCATTTTTAGACCTTCTCCCAAGACTACAAATCTCAGATACATCAACTCTTTCTTTACAAAACTGCAATTCTTTAGGTTTATTAGCAAGTTTTCTTCCTCAACTTTTCATACACCTTACAAATATGAATCAAATGCTCCTCCAATGTGTTAGTAAAGATCAATATTTCATCTAGGTAAACATTGACAAACTTACCTAGAAACTCCTCTAGTACCTCATTCATGAGCCTCATGAAAGTGCTTGATGCATTAGTTAGCCTAAAAGGCATGACTAACCACTCATATAGTCCTTCTTTTATCTTGAAAGTAGTCTTCCACTCATCACCTTCTCTAATATGAATCTAATGGTACCTACTCTTTAGATCTATCTTTGTGAAATACTAAGCTCCACTCAAACAATCCATAATATCATCCATCCTCAGCAAAGGAAATCTATACTTGATGGTGATCTTGTTGATTGCATGAGAATTTGTACACATCCTCCATTCTTCATTCTTCTTTGGTGCCAACATTGTTCATATAACACATGGACTTAGACTCTCTCAAATCAAATCCTTCTACAATAACTCATGAACTTGCATGTTTAACTCTTTAGTTTCTACTCGTGTCATTCTGTGCACTACCTAGTTTGGAAAACTAGCTTTTGGAACCAAATCTATCTGGTAACTGATCTTCCTCATTGGGGGCAATTTATCAAGTACATTATCTGATACAATATCAGAAAACTCTTCCAACATATCTACAACTTTTGTAGGTACCTCCTCTACTTCTTCTTTACTATCTTTAGGAATTATAGAAAAACACATATGTTCATGTTTCATACCTTTACGAAGCTCTTTTCCATCAACAAAACATATTCTAGCAGCACTACATACCTTTTCTTATTTATCCTTCAACAGATTCAACTTATGTTTCACTCCATCCTTAGTTAGAGTGTAGGTATTTTCTTGCCCATCATGTATAGCATGCTTGTCAAACTGCTATAGCCTACCCACCAACATATGGCACATGTCCATAGGTATGATATCACATAGTACCTCATTCTGGTAGCTCCCAATCTTGAACTTCACTAAGCACTTCTCATTGAACATAACCTTGTGGTCATTTTGCACCCAAGAAATATGGTATGGATGTGGGTGTTTCTATCTCTTTAGCTTCAACTTGGTGACCATCATTTCTGACACTAGATTTTCAGTACTTCCACCATCAATTATCACATCAAAAATCTTATCTTCACATCTGCACCTTGTTCAAAACAAACTCCTTTGATTAGGTTCATTTTCACCACTTAGTACTACTCTTTTGTTAACTAGAACTTCTCCTCTTTTAGCATCTTCAAAATGTGAGGATATGGCATCTTCATCAACATGTGCAACTCTCACCTAACCTTTTGTTCTTTGATCTATCCTTCCTTGGTGCTAGGTACATTCAAATTCTCTATGCCCTTCTTCCCCATAGTGAAAACATTTTCCATCAAAGTTACCTCTTCCAGATCCTTGTCCTCTCCCTCTTCCTCTCTAATCTCTATTGGTCTAATCATGGAAACAATTGGAATTGTTTTCCCTTTGGTTCTAGTTGCTACTTCTAGCCTCATCCTTGTTCTTCTAGTAATTATTATAGCCTCCATAAGATTGTCCACTAGATTTTCCACCACAACCTATTCCACTATTCTTATTGTCAAACTTCTTGCTTAGTTTCTCCTCAACTCTGAGGGTAGATTGGTATGTCTTCTCAATACTATTCATCTGAACTACACTTAGCTCATCGAAAATGTTAGGGCCTTAACCCATTAAGATAATAGGCAACTTTCTTCTTATCAGCTTCTACATGGCCAGTTCTAATGAGAACTCAGTAGAACTCCTTGGTATACACTTGAACAGATTTTTCTTCTTGCTTCATTCCTTGCATCTTCTTCAATAGATCAAGCTCATAATCCATAGGAATGAATTGTCACTTCATTTTAGTTATCATCTGATCCCATCTGGTGATTTTGTCCTTTCCCTTTCTATTTTGTTCCAACTGAACCTCTTGCCACTAGATCTTTACATGTCCCTTTAGTTTTTCCTTTGCAAACTTGACCCTATCTAGATCTCCAATATCTTCATACTTAAAGTACTCCTCTATTTCATTGATCCAATTGATTAGCTCTTTTGTGTTATGATTTCCAAAAAATGTGGAAACCTCAAACTTAGGTCTTTTTCTATTCTTGGAGATGGCCCTAAAAAGCCTTTCTTCCTCTGGGTTTAGAACTACCTTTGCTTCAACATTCTCTTCTACTTCATCCTCATCCTTGCTTTCATCTCTTATGGGAAGATTCATTCCTCTATGCATCTATTATTCCAATACTTTCCTTTTTCTTTGGAGGGCTCAAAAACCCTTCGGTGTAACACCTATAGCTCTTCTGCTATGCTCTCTTCGTTGAGGCATTTTCATGCTTCTACTAAAACCCTAGTGTAAATTGCCTCACAATTGGCAATCTGTCTACACGCTTAGCCCAAACCATGGTCCTGGTACAAACTATCTCATAATCAGCAATCTTTGCACATGCTCAAGAACTCTAGCTTTGATACCACTTCATATAGGAGAGATACCACTTGATGCAGGGTACTCCCCTTAGTACCATAAACTCATAACAGAAAAAAAGAAACAAAAGAAAATGCGAGAAAAAAATATGAAATTCTTATTATTGTTGCAAATGTAGAATTACAAAATTCTCAATTACAATATGCTAACCCAAATGGGCACCTTCAGTACAGTAATCTGCAAGATAGTGCTATGAACTATCACCTAGAGTTGTCCTAGACAATGTTCAGGCCTTTCTTAAATAGCTAGTTTTATGCTACCTGGGAAGGTTCTAGATGCTCAAACTTAATACCTAGGGCTGAAAAACCCTAACAATACACACAAAGTTAGCCAAATACATCTTTGACAAATTATTTTAGAAATTTTTGTAGCCAAACTTTTGAAGGCCATAACTCACAAACCATTGCTCTGATTGGCTATTATAACTACTTTTCAAAAATGCTAGCTCTTGATCTATAGGCTTGGAACACCTTCTATCTAGTTTTTAGATGTCATCCAGGCACTCTAAGGCCTCCAATAGTGAGCCTAAAAATTTTTTCTACAAATTTTTACACCGAAAAACTATAATAACTTCTCTAATACTTAAGCTAGAGCAATGAGATTTTCATGGTAGGCTTACATCTCTAAAAAAAAGCTTCCTGTAGAAAATGAGGACATTTTGAGCTTGTATGAAAAACTTACTAAAAATAGCAAGTTCCCATAAATAGTAACCATCCTATCTACTAGTCCTTTTTAAAATAGAAAAGGCTGAAAATAAAATATTTTGGGTGATGCAAGATTTCCCTTACACCTAGGATGCTCCTACATCAGTGAAAATGCCATCCTTTTATGCCATAGCCAAATTTCCTCTATTTGAGCCAATCAATATGTATTTTCAATGATATCTAGGTAGAAGAAATTACCTTTTTTATGATTTCCATTCCCAACCAGGTTTTCTTTACCATACAAAAGTTTATCTTTGTCATTCACGAATTCTATCGTATATTCTATATTGTTTAGTTGTGCCACACTAAGTAGATTATGTCTTAATCCTTCAACCTAGTAGGTATTTTTCACATTTAGTTCCTTCAGTTAATTCTATGATTAATTTTCCTTCTAGATAATATGGTTTATTATTTCCAAACCTAACACTTCCACCATCATAGTGCTCTAAATGTTCAAACTTAGTTTGTTCACCAGTCAAGTGATGAGACCAACCACTATCTATGATCCATGTATAATTTTTACTAACATGAGAAATAAGTGTTATCTTTTCATTTTCCTTGTTATCAAATTCATCCTTAATAGCAATATAAGCTACTTCTTCATCATTATCATCATTGTTAGAATTTTTAGCAATGTAATAATATTTCCTACCTTTCTCTTTATAGTCCTTGTAGTCTTTGAAGTATTTTTTACCTTTGAACTTGTTATATTGTTTCTCATTTCTATCTTCTTTGTTTGGACATCTTGCAGAAATATGACCAACTTCTTCACATTAGAAACAAATCAATTAAATTTTTCCTCTAAATATTCCTTTCCCTCTTGATACTCTTTTTTCTAGTAAGGCTTCAATGACTTCAAGGTCTTCATTTGATTCATCTTATTCTTCACTATCAACCTATTTTCCCTCTTTTCTACCAATAGTTAGTTTTTTTGGTAATATGGCTAAGATATTAAGGTTAAGGGTTTTCATTTATGGCAACATATAATTAAGGCAACATGTCATTATAGCTAAAGAATCCATGATTAGAGATAGAAAATTGTTTAAGTGTTAGATAGTTTTGATATCAGTTCATAAGAAACTTTAGTATTTGAAGTCTAAAATGGTAATTTTCACATGTGCAATTAAGGAAAAGTATAATAGAGTGTCATGATGACCTACCTAAGTGCATAGATTAGTACAAATAGTATAGACAAAGTTACAAGTAAAACACCAGTAACGGTAGTAAACTCAGCATAACATAGCACAACATAAATAGATGAATAAATTATTAACGAATTATTTTGATCACAAAATAATTACTTTATTGTCTAAGGACAACATCCTAGATGTTTACCCTAAGTTATTATAACATGTGAAAGTAGCAAGCTGTCTTCATAAGAGTTTTTGTGAAAAAAAGAGTGAGTCATTACTTGTGAAGTGTGTTGATGAGTAGCAATGTGAATGCAAAGTATATTGTGTATATGTGAACTAAGTATGTGATATGCAAACTTGCACAAGAGATCTATGATACAAATTCTAATGTAATATTGGAGCTATGCAAAGTAAATAGACTATAGGCAAGAGGTTATTGTATCTATCATTTTTTTAAAGGTATTGAATTGTATAATTTTATGTTTTGGCAGTGGGCTCTTCTTGTATACATATGTAATTGTAATACCAACTCCTAACAGATTGAGGATTTTAATAGGGACTAGTCCTCTAACAAGAATTGAGACACTATATGTGATTAATAGACTCCTAAAAGGGTCAATATCCTTAACAAGATTCCTTTGTTTAGTGGATCACTTAGTGGGTCCAATCTCCACCAGAGTTTTCCCTTTGCCAGGGTTTCCCTAGTTAACAAATATGGTGTTATGAGTTCTCTTTGTGTATTATTTTATTTACTATTCATCATTATTGGTTTACTTTCATATGCATATTGTAAAGTAATTAATAATATCCAATTATAGGAAAAAATTTGTATAATATTGATTCACAACCCCACACCCCCCCCCCCCCCACCCCCCCCAACCCTTCTCAATATTATCTATTTCTAACAAGTTTCACTTTGAATGCAAATTCAAAGTGGCTAGGTATAGGAGCATAGTTATCAAATTTATCTAATTCAAAAGCAGTCAATCTTCCCACAAGTACATCCAAAGGTTATATTATTTTTAGGATTGTATCTCAACTCTTGAATTTCTTAAAGTCTAATTGCATAAATAAGAAGAAGATTTCTCAATATACTACTGATCACTATTTCATCAAATATTACTCCTCCTGTACCTCTAATTGCACTCACACTTTCTTTGATTATTTCACTATATTGAACAATGTTCTCACCTTCTTTCATTTTCATTCAATAAAACTTGCATCTTAAACTTTATGCCTTGGATCTTTCCACATTTTTATCACCTCCATAGACTTTCTATAGTTTTTCCCATATTTCAACTGTAGTAGGATAATATTTAACCTCATCAAATTCTAAATATTTCAGGGATGAAGCTATTTAAATCATCATTATATTGTGATCATTTGCCTCTTTCATTTTTTCCACAATCATAGATTTAGGTGGTGCCACATATTTTTTCTTCGAGTAGAATAAACCTATATCTCCAATTCTTGAAATATGTAGCTTCATTAATTCATGTCATCCTAAAAATTTATCTTTGTTAAGCTTGGGAATCTCCCTTCTATATAACATCTTGATCTTTATCTTAGGTCCTTAAAACATTTCTTGTAAGAACAAAATTCTCTGATACCAATTAATGGGAATATAGAGATTAACTAAGAGGGGAGGGGTGTTAGTTACTACAAAATAACTCCCCATCCCTAGATGTCAAATCAAACTTTTCTCTGATAATGTTATTCTCTATCCATCTTGGTTAAAACTTTTTTTGTTGTAACTCAATTAACAAATAAATCTTGTCAATATTAATATATTTTAAAATTTAGTAACTTAGTTTCAAAAAGATAGAACATAAAGAAAGTAACATCAACACAAATGACACTAAGATTTAACATGAAAACCCAATTTTGGGAAAGCCACCATGCAACTACTCACAATATTTTTCACTCTTCTAAAGTGAGCCCTACTAGGAGACAACCTTGTTAAAAGTTACAATACATATTATTAAGTATGACCTTGTTAGAGAATTTAGATCACCCTATTAGGAGTGGCCTAGTTAGAGGTCTTTAAACACTTCATTATTAAAATGTCACCTTGTTAAATGATTTACAATATGACTGTTAAGTCAACTCTATTAAAAGATTTCTTCACAACTACAATGGTTAGAAGGTAATAGTAGTTTGACCTAATTTATAAAGAAAATTTCTTTTTAGATTTAGATATTTGTTATGGCTTGACTCTGGATCCTTACTAATCAAAATATTCTTTATAGCTTATCTTCAACACTTTACTACTCTTCCATTTCTTTTGATCACATATCCATCTTATTCCATGTATTCCACTTGCACACCTTGTCCTTATTGCTTGACCTTTATTATATATCATAATCTTGTCAAGTCAACTTGAATATCCTTTCAATAACAATTAAACATCTAGATAGTCAACCTTAATTAATTTATTATTAGATAAATGTGTTCTACTATCACTTGGTCAATACTATGATTGAACACTTGGTTATTACTGGAAGTCCTTTAATACCCAACCACTTGGTTAACACTATAAGTTGGATATCCTTAGATGAATTTTATGTCTACTTGGTTAACATTGAATTCCCTTCATTACCTGAATGCTTAGTCAATAATAAATATACTTGGTTAGTACTATAAGTTTTTCATTGCTCAATTAATACTAACATTTGTCTAACATCAATGGCAACATACAATTTGAAAGATTATTTTCAATTTTTCCCTCTTGTTATGGAATATTATTAAGTAGGACATTCTATAAGGACTTAAGAGGAGAGGTCAAATTAAATTGGTCCTATGATACTATACCAATTGGTAATATTAAATTCATATTACACCCTAAGAAAAAGTCTGAATACATAGTATTTCTCTTAAAGGACCCAAGATCCCTAATTTTGTACCACAAAACTAACCTTGCTATTTATGTAATCATTCCTAAAGAAGATACTATAGATACACATGAAATTGTAGATTAAGGTGTGTGGGTAATAGAATTTGATTGAAGTTGTTATTAAGATGGGTCTAGAGCTCGAGTTGTATTGATACCACCCTCCAGTGAGATGATTCCTTCTTCTTTCAACTTGAATTTTGAAAAAACTGACAACACTAATAAATATGAAGTTATTTTTTACAATTTAGCTAGGTTAGAATAATTTATTTTATTATTTATGGAAACATATCATCTATGTGAAGAGGGTAGATCATGGATATTTAGCTCTTGCAATTATACTTAGAAAAATGTTTTAGTATCATACAATTTATCTGGTAGAATATATACAATTTGGGTTGGCAAGCCTCATAGTAATATCATGGACATGTGAAAAGTTAGGTATAGATATATAATATTATGATGATGACATATACAAGTGCACAAGTTAGTATGGACAGAGTTATCAATATTTTACTAGTTACTGTAGTATATAGGTAGAACAAAACATGATAGAAATGAGTAGTTTTGGTTAAGGAATTATCATTTTTATGAAATAATTACTTAACTAGTTAGGGATGACATCATATATTTTAACCCTAAGAGGGAAAAAATTAATTTTGTATTTTTTAAAGTGTACAAAGACATGAAGGTGGACTGAGAAATGATTTGTAATTAGAAAGGTATAAATAATAGATTGGTATATGCTTAGTTAATAATGAAGTGTATGTACAATGTGATACATGAATTATGATGTATGATCAGAAGAATACAAAGTAAGATTAAAAAATTCATGAGTAGCAAAGAAAAAAATTAGATATTGAAGATATCAATAATAGTGCTAAAGAGGTTTTTGTATCTGTCTCTGTATATTGCAGAACTATATTGTATATTGCATATTTAGGAAGTGGTAACACCTTGCATACATTTTGTATTTGTATATGCCAACTCCTAATAGGGTTGAGGCTACTAACAAGGCCCAATCCTTTAACAAGTATTGAGACACTATACAATACAATAGAATCCTAACAGGGTAAATATCTTTCACAAGATACTTTTAATCAATGGATCATTTTGTGGGTACCATCCCCACTATCATTTTCCCTTGGCCATGGTTTCCATAGTTAACAATATGTGGTGTTATTAGTTCTCTTATTGCATGGTAATGTTTACTATTTAGCATAGTCAGTTTTATTTCATATGCAAGTTATAAGATTGTTAATAATATCACATTTTTAGCTAAAGTTTATAAAATAATAATTTTCTTACCCCCCCCAATATTTCATATTTCTAACAATTGGTATTAGAGTGCAGTTACTCAAAGGAGGCTTCATAGATTGTGTAATATCCCTATATATATGGAACAATTATAAAAGAATCTAGAAGAATCTCTTGAGTAGATTGATATCTTTATTTTTAGAAAAAAGATTTTCTGAAAGAAAGATATGAAGACACAAAGGACTACATTGGATCACCAAAAGATGAGATTGATTATCTTCAATCCAAGAAAGAGCCTAAAGATAAAATCAAGGACAATGATGAATTTTCTAGATTTAAGAAAGAAAATGAGATCGTAAAGCATGAATTGAATATCACTAATCTACAAAGATCTTGAAGAAAGATGGTAGAAAATTAGATCTTTGATCTAAAAATGAAAGTTTGAGATCTAACCTTACAAATGTTGCATCTAAAATTGAATCTACTAAGTTGTATTGTGTGGAGCTTGTGAAGTACAATATCATTATGAAAGGGGAGTTAACTTAGACTAAGTAGCAACTTGAGAAGTTATATTCCATTAGTGAGAATATTGATGAACAAATATCTTTTCAATGAAATTCTTATGATAAGACTGATCTTGTATATTTCATTAGAGAAAAGTTGTCTAAGAAATATGAAGTGGAGAATGAATCTAATCCTAAAATTCATTAGCCTATGAAATATAAAGAAGATCTAAATAAAATTTAGTCAAATTGATTTGTTGATACACCTATAGAGATTGAACAAGTTATTCAACCTCAACAAGTTATTGGAAGTGGATCACATAAAGAAGATATGAATTCAAATGTAGATGTTATGCATGTAATTAAGTTTCTCATATAAAAGGGACTACATAGGTATGGCTGATGAAGGGTGCTCCCCTTAATACCATAAACACATAATTGAAACAAAGAAACAACAACAATTGCAGGAAAAAAAATGGGTTTCTTATTATCGCTACAAATGCAACATTATAGAATTCAAAATTACAATATGCTAACCCACATGGACACCTTCATTATTGTAATATGCATGACAAAGCTACAAACTATCACCCAAAGATGTCCTAGACAATGTTTAGGCATTTGTTAAATAGGTAATTTTATGTCACTTAGGAAGGTTCTAGACTCTCAAACTTAATACATAAATCCAACACACCCTAAAAATGCATATACATTTGGCCAAATACATTTTTCTCATTTGTTTTGGATTTTTTGGTTAGCCCAACTTGAGAAGACCATAACTCTTGAACCATTACTTCAATTGGCTATTATAACCACTTTTCAAAAACCTCAGCTCTTGATCTACACAATTGGATTTGTGCAAGCATCCATTTGTTGACTTGTTGGGCCTCATCTAGGCACTTTTAGGCCTCCAATGGTGAGCCTAAAGTTTATATACTAGAATTGTAACTCAAAAATCTGCAATAAATCTATGAATATGCATGAAATGGCACCAAGCCTTAATTGGTAGGCTAATATATCTAAGATGAATATTCAACTTTAAAATTAGGACATTCCAAGCTTGTATGACTAACTTACTAAGTAGAAAGCCTCCATAGACAAAAAATCTAGATTAAGAAAACCCTTATTGAAACAATTGAAACAAAATATTTTTTTCTGATGCAAGAATTCTCTTACACCCATGATACTTCTACATTAGACACTCAGGGTAATTTGAGAAGTGACCCCATCACATCTTAAGTATTAAGAGGAAAACCAAGACAATTAACCTCCTTCTTTTCTAATCATGATGAATCTTCTACTAACCTTCCTTTCCATTTGACTATGTATTCTTCATAAGTTATGTTCCTTATACTTTTTCCAACATGACTGACTAGTATCTCCTCAATCTCCTATGTTGTCAAACTAGCTACTAGAATACTCCACTGCACTTCTGTAACTTCATCTCCATAACCTCCTTCATAATACTCTATCAAATCTAAAATGTTTAATACTAGTGAAATATTCAATTCAACATGAAACCACTTTATAGGCATTTCTAGTATCATGCCTTTTCACTATCTTGCATGATCCAAAAATTTTCATTTTAAACTTATTATATGTGCCCACTAGAAAATGCTCCTTTCACAAATTAACCATGAATTCATCTCCAATATAAAATTCCTTATACCTCCTTTCCCCATCTTCCTTAGACTTGTACTATGTATTCATCATTATAATGTGCTTCCTCACCTCCTCATGGATGTTCTTCAAATGTTTAGCAAATTCCTCTACTTTAGCACTATTTATCTCTCATTTATCCAATTGCATCAATTCAAAATAATTTTTGGAACTACTCCCATACACAACTAAAATGGTGAATTTCTAGTACTCCTATTTATAGAATTATTATATGCATATTTTTCCTATGGAAAAATCATATCCCATCCTTTTGGCCTATCTCCAACCAAACATCACAAAAAATTTCCCAAATTATAATTCACAACTTCTATCTATCCACCAGTCTATGGATGATGTGATGAACTAAACTTCAACTTTGTCTTCAATTTCTTTCACAATGTACACCAAAAATACCCATCAAATTTGGTATCTCAATCTAAAACTATACTCTTTGGCAGACCATCTAGTCTCACCACTTCTCTGGAAAAAAACTCTAGTATTCTTTCAAGGAATTACATGTATCATCTTTGAAAACCTATCAACCACTAAAAAAATAGAGAAATTCCCTCACTGAGTCCTTGGTAATCCAAGAACAAAATCTATGTTGACATCCTCCCATGGTTTCTCTGGTACAAGTAATGGCTAATGCAACCCCATATTCTACTTCACTCTTTTTTCCTTTTTCCATTTGACATAACCTATAACTCTATAAAAAATTCTTCACATCTTTCTATAACTATGGCCATTAATATTCCTCAATATCCAAAGCAATGTTTTTATCTCTACTAAAGTGTCTAGCCAATCCTCCACTATGCTTCTCCTTGATGATATTCTCTCTCATTGAACTTTTTGGAATGTACAACTCACTTTCTTTGAACAACATACCATCTTGGATTATGAAATCTATCCACTCTATCCTATCAAGAGTAACAAGTTCTCTAAAAGCCTTCCACACTTTACCAAAATCAAGATCCTCTAGATACAAATTACTAAGTTCCTTGAACCAAACCACCTCAATCTATATTTTTCTTAGTGAAAGATGTCTTCTACTAAGAGCATCTACAACTCTATTAGACTTCCCACCATTGTATTTCAAAACAAATTTATAACCTTGCAAAAAGTCAACCCACTTCAAATGCCTTTGGTTTAATTTTTCTTGACTATTCAAATATTGGAAAGCTTGACGATCAATATATAAAAAAACTCCTTAGGAAGAAGATAGTGTCTCCACTTCTTGAATGCCTAAACTATATCATAAAAGTATTGATCATAAATAGAATATTTCCTTTGAGCATCATTCAACTTCTCAGGTCTACCTTCTTGGCTAAAAATAGCTCCTATTGTAGTATGACTTGCATCAAAATCTACTTGAAACACCTTGTTAAAATCTGGGAGTGATAAAATATGTTGCTCTATAAATTTCTATTTTAACAAATTGAAACTCATATCTTCTCCTATAGTGCACTTAAATTATTTCCTATCCCCTCTCATTATTTTTGTCAAGGGTCCACAAATATTTCTTAAACTACTCATGAATTTTCTATAAAAACTAGTTAGTCCATGAAAAAATCTTAGCTCTATATCTCTCATTGGAGTAGGTCATTCAAGGATAGCCTTCACTTTATTTGAGTCCATTTTTGACCTTCTACTGAGACTACCAGTCCCAAATACATCAACTTCTTCTTCACAAAACTACAATTCTTTAGATTTATTAGCAACTTTTTTTCCCTCAACTTATCAAAAACCTTTTGGATATGCCTCAAATGCTCCTCCAATATCTTACTAAACATCAAAATACCAACTAGGTAAACAATGAAAAACTTACCTAAAAACTACTTTAGTACCTCATTCATGAGCCTCATGAAAGTGCTCAGTGCATTGGTTAGCCCAAAAGGCATGACTAACCACTCATATAGTCATTCCCTTGTCTTGAAAGTAGTCTCCAACTCATCACCTTCTCTGATATGAATATGATGGTACCCACTCTTTCGATCTATCTTTGTGAAATACTTTGCCCCACTCAAATATTCTATAATATTATCCATCCTTGGTAATGGAAATTTGTATTTGATTGCGATCTTGTTGATAGCATGAGAACCTATGCACATCTTCCGTTCTCCATTCTTCTTTGGTGCTAATACTGTCAGTACAACACATGGACTCATAGTCTCTCAAATCAACCCATTCTATAAAAACTCATGAAATTTTCTATTCAACTTTTCACTTTCTATTGGTGTCATTCTATATGCTTCCTTATTTGCAAAATTGGCTGCTAGAATGAAATCCATCTAGTGACTAATCTTCCCCACTAGGGGTAATCCATCAAGTATATTGTCTGACACAATATTAGAAAACTCTCCCAACATATCTATAATTTTTGTAGGTACCTCCTCAACTTCTTCTTTACCATCTTTTGGAATTATAGAAAAATACATATTCTCATGCTTTATACCTTGGAGAAACTCCTTTCCATCAACAAAACATGTTTTGGCATAACTACATACGTCTTTTCTTTCTCCTTCAATGGCTTCAATTTATGTTTCACTCCATCCTTAGTTATAGTGTAGGTATTTTCTTATCCATCATGTACAACATGCCTACCAAACTACCATTGCCTACCAAGAAACATATGACATATTTCAATAGGTATGATATCACAAAATACCTCATCTTGTTAACTTCCAATCTTGAACTTCACTGACCATAACTAATGGGGACACAACCTAGCACAGAATGGACACAACAAGAAAGGGGAAATTTTATTTACTATGTAAATATGCTATTACATGCAATACAGAGAAAATGGACTTCAAAACATGCCCTATGGGGTTACAATAGTATACATCAGGAGATCATTTCTTCTCCCAGTTCCTTCTCTCAAACTCCACTCTGAACTACCTTTTAGAATGCCAGAAATGTTCTTAAATAGACCTTGAAGGGTTAAGGATTAGGAATACATTCTAGAAAGTGCTAGTTGGCATCCACTGACCAAATAGAAGGCTCTAGAAGTCGCATTAGAATTTGGCACAAAATTAGAAGAGTCTAGAAATGGTAACCAAACTTATGGGAGGCATAACTTTTGAACCGTAGCTCTGATTGACGAACTATTTACATTTTTGGAAAGCTCTCAAAGTTCTCTATAGCCCTATGGACCAGCTCCACTCATACCTCATTTTTTGGCCCTATATGAGGTCATTTAATTCCCCTAACCTAACTTTGAAGCATTCTTAGGAGGTCTCCAGAAACTGAAAAATTGCCATAACTTTCAAACTGTGGTGACTTTTGACCTGATTCTTTTTCTAGAATGCTCTAAATTACAATTACAATCATCTAACCCATTTACACCTTCTAGTTTACCAAAATGATGGCTCAATTACATACTCCTTTTTTTGGCATTTACATGTATCCCAAGGTGCTCAAATACTCTAACCTAGAACACTAATAGTGGAACTGAGAGAGTTGGAAACTTTATTTGACCCAAATGGGTATCCAAAAATGAAAACACATGAAACAAAAACTAAGTCTAAGTACTTTTTTTTGGGTGACACAAGATTTCCCTTATACCTCTGGATGCTCTTGCATCAATAACCTTGTGGTCATCTTGCACCTAAGTAATATGGTATGGGTGTGGGTGTTTTTGTCTCTTTAGATTCAACTTTGTGACCATCATTTCTAACACCAAATTGTTAGTACTTCCACCATCAATGATCACATCACAACACTTATCTTCACATCTACACCTTGTGTGAAATAAGATCCTTCTTTGATTAGGTTCATTCTCACCCCTAAGTAGGACTCTTCCATTAACTAGGACGTTTCTTCTTTCAGAATCTTAAGAATGTGATGATTTGGAATTTTCATCAATATGTGCAACTATAATCTACTATTCTTTGATATATGCTTCCTTGGCAGTAGGAATATTCAAATGCTATATGCCCTTCTTCTTCGTAGTGAGAACATTTCCCACAAAAGCTTCCTCTTCTAGATTGTTGTCCTCTATCCCTTTCTCTCTTATCTCTATTATTATAATCATGGAAATTATTGGAATTTTTGCCTCAATTTTTTTGACTTCTACTTCAAGCCTCATCCTTATTCTTCTAATCATCATTTCAGCCTCCATAAGATCATCCACTAGATCTTCCACTATGACCACTTGCACTATTTTTGTTGTCAAAATTTTTGCTTAGTTTCTCCTCAACTCTTAGGGAAAATTGGTATGCCTCCTCAATACTAGTCATTCAAACTACACTTAGCTCATCCTAAATACTTGGTCTTAACCCATTAAGATAATAGGAAACTTTGTCCTTATCATCTTCTACATGACTAGTTCTAATGATAACTTGACAGAACTCTTCAGGACACTCTTGAAAATATTTTCCTATTTGCTTCAACCCTTGCATTTTCTTGAATATATCAAGCTCATAATCCATAGGAATGAACTGTCACTTCATTTTAGCTACCATCTAAGCCCATCTGGTGATTTTTTCCTTTCCTCTTTTATTTTGATCCAACTAGATGTCCTACCACTAGATCTTTGCATGACCCTTTAGTTTTACCTTTACAAACTTTACCCTATCTAAATATTCAATATCTTCATATTCAAAGTACTCTTCCAAATCTTTGATCCAATTAATCAATTCCTCTAGGTTGAGATTTTCCAAAATATTGGAAACATAGAACTCTGGTCTTTATGGCCTTAAAAAGCTTTGCCTTCTTTAGGTCAAGAACTTCCTCTACTCCATTCTTGTTTGCATTTCCTTCTGCTTCTCTTTCATCCTCACTTTCATCATCTCCTATGGAAAGATTCATTCCTCTATGCATATATTCCTACATTACTTGCATTTTCCTCTTAGGTGTGATACCTTTGACCCTTCCACCACTCTCTCTTCATGTAGACATTTTTGTACTTCCTATGAAACCCTAGTGAAAAATGTTTCACAATCGGTGATCTATCTACACACTTAGCCCAAAGCACAGTCTTGGTGTGAACTACCTCATAGTTGGCAATCTATCCACACACTCAAGAACTCAAACTCTAATACTACTTGATGAAGGGTGCTCCCTTTAATATCATAAACACATAATAGAAACAAAGAAATAACAACAATTGCAAGAACAAAATACAAGCTTCTTATTATCACTAAAAATGTGAAATTATAGAATTCAAAATTACAATATGCTTACCCATATAGGTGCCTTCATTATAGTAATATGCAAGACAAAGTTGTGAAATATCACATAGAGTTGTCATAAATAATATTTGGGCATTTCTTAAATAGTCAATTTTATCCCTCCTGGGAAGTTTCTAGCCACTCAAACATAATACCTAGGGCTGACAGACCCTAAAAATACATATAAAGTTGGCAAGATACATTTTTTATATTTATTTTGGACATTTTTGTTAGCCCAACTTCAGAATTCTATAACTCTCAAACCATTCCTTTGATTTGCTATTATAACCACTTTTTGGAAATCTGAGCTCTTGAGCTACAAACTCAGATTTGTGCAACCACCCATCCATCGAGTTTTTGGGCCTCATCTAAGAAATTTTAGGCTTCCACCAATGAACCTAAATTTTATACACCAAAATTAAAAACCAAAAATATGTAATAAATCTATGAATATGTATGATACAACATTAAGCCTCGACTACTAGGATGATATATCTAAGATGAATATCCACCTCTAAAATTAGGACATTCTGAGCTTGTATGACTAACTTAATAAATAGCAAGCTATTGACCTGGTGGTTAGCACCTCCTTCGAGGTTTGTGACATGGATTAACTGCCTCTTGTAGATATGGGTAAGTTTTCTTTTTGTGACATTTGTTAATAGTTTGAGCTTTTGGTGCAATGGCAAACATACCAACAATCAGTATCCATAAGAATTTTTCGTACTGAAAAATTCACCCAAGACCAAGGAACTCAAACACAAGCACAATAGTAGACGAAAAAGAGTATGATCAAAGTGATGATATATTCATTCAATATTGATTAAAGTACACTAGGAGTGCCTATATATAAAGGCCTCTGGAAAGCTTCTAGAATGCATAGAAGTTAACAACATGATAAGTCATACAGCCAAGCACATGTCCACTAGATATGGGTTATCATCCATTAAGCACAAGAGTAAGTGTGATGATCAGAGGATAAGCCTACAAAGGTTTAGCATGCAAAATAATGTTGTAGACACCATGTGCTAAATTAAGAGTGCAAATAATTTTGTTTTTTATATGACAACTTAGTTAATTATGAAAAATCCAGTGTTATAAACACCATATGCTGAATTAGAGTTTCTTACTCTAGTGTTGTCAACATAACAACTCATAAGAGCATGAAAAATCCTAAGTTTCTCACCAAATAAATAATAAAATAATGCATTAACCTAAGTAAACTTAATTAAAGTGTAAATAGTAAATACTTATTTACACCA
This sequence comes from Cupressus sempervirens, assembly GCA_028749045.1. Lineage (NCBI taxonomy): Eukaryota > Viridiplantae > Streptophyta > Pinopsida > Cupressales > Cupressaceae > Cupressus > Cupressus sempervirens. Next base: position 798,869,111 of record CM053792.1, on the reverse strand, counting down.
ACACCCCCCCTTAAGTGTGACTTAGGGGAATGCACTTAAGCTTACAAAAGCTAAAATGAAATGCATGATGGGTTCTGGCTACTAGGCCATGTTAGGTATCCATGTACATAATGAAATACAATCTCTCATAAAGTGGAGAAAAAGGGAACACCTCATGGGAAAGACCATCCCCCAAAAAGAGAGATGAAAAAACTAGATGCATGGATAGATGGAGTAATCAAGACCCCCCCATTATGACATATACCAAGTATATACAATAGTGAAATGTGAGAAGAACACTATCCCAAAAGAGGAAAGGTCCCCCCAAAAAAAGGGAAGAAGAAGAGAGAGAAGGTAGTCTCCCCTCAAATGAAGAGTGTCAAGTAGTGATAGTTGCTTCGGTGTAGAATTTGATCTAGGACTGTTGAATAGTGTTCCTTCCCTTTAGAAGAAACAATACCATAGGTACAAATGAGATGCTTCTATTTTGCATAGAAAGAATCTCAGTGATCACTAATACCTCTAAATCCTGCTCAACTATCCCTCTCAAGGATGAGTTTAGAACTTGTCCCAAAGAATGCATTGTCTCCTTAAATAATAAAGAGTCCTCCTGCAACTGTTGTACATAAGTATCCATAATCACATCAACTTGTGAAGATCGATCATGTAGAGAATGGAAATGAGGGTCAGAGTGAGCCCTCACAATAACTGAAGAAGGATCTTCTTCATCAAAGATGTCTCCCAAATCTGGTATGCATGAATCTACAAACAAACTTGAAATATTTTCTATGTAGTAATCCTCTGATGCTGGAGCTACAAGACTAGGTGTACCCTACTTTGCCAGACCTATCATTGTGCCAATATATGCATGTGGACTATACTGATGTCATGACCTTGTGCTACAACTATTAATAGAACTCCACATATCTGAATCTATTGAAGTACTATCACTAGTGTCACTATCAATTTCCATACTATATGATGTGTGGAGAAGATTAGAGGATAATCTTGGAGAACTTTCCTCAAAGTGTACATCCTTCTCTACAAATATCTCATGTGTCTCAGGATCCATAAGTCTATATGCCTTAACACTATCTTCATATTTGATGAAAGTACAAGGCCTAGGTGGTGTTGCCTTTCATCCCTAGAAGATATATTTGCCCATGCTAGACAACTAAAGACTCTAAAGTGTGTCACTACTAGCTTTCTACCACACCATGCCTCAAAAGGAGTCTTGACATATAAGGTAGGATGAGGAGACCTATTAAGTATGTGATTAGCATTTATGATTTCTTCAACTTCAAATGATGGATCAAGAGACTTGGCTTGTATCATGCAACTTGTCATTGACTTAAGAGATCAGATCCTCAATGTTGCAACATTTTTCTTGTGCAGGCTAAATGTTGGTGGATTCTAAAGATCAATACCCTCAAGTTTGTAAAATTCTTTAAGTTTTTTGTTCACATATCTACTTTTATTGTCCATTCTAATAACTTTGATGGCTTTCCTCAATTTTTGTTCAACATGAATCTTGAAGGATAGAAACTTGTCCAACACTTCATTCTTGTGATGAAGAAAGTAAACCTAAGTGTAGTGTAAAAAGTCATCAATGAAAGTAAGTACGTAGAATCCCTAGCTGACTAATGTCACTACAAAAGGACCTGCTAGTACCATGTGAACCAACTGAAGAACAACTAGTGCTCTTGAAGACTTCCCTTTATGTAACTTCTCCTCTAGATGCATATCCACTAAACCTATTGAACATTGACTGTGGAAAAAGTTGATTGTAGGTAGAATTTTGATCATTTATTTTGTGCAAAGTTTTTGAAGATAGTAGAAGGCAAAATGACCAAACCACTCATGCCATAATTGAATGTGTGAATTGGATTGAGTCAAAAAGGCTTGTGAAGGAGACTTAGGCACAAAGTAGGAGAAATAATACAATCTTTTGTCATGACTAACTTTCCCCATTGCAACCAGTGAATAATTTTTTAGATTGTGCATCTTTACTGATTCAAAAAGGAACTCAACTTTGCGTCCATCTCCAAGGTGAGTGATTTGATAAATTGAGAGGAGATTAGAATTTAGGTTTGGAACATAGAGAACATCTTTGAACTCTCCATTTTCCATCTCCGCATTTCCTTTCCCTTCAACTTACATTTTTTTATCATCTTCCATAAAGATGTGTGGTACCTTTGGTTGCTTCAATGAAGAAAAATCTCCTTTTGAAGAACCCATATGATATGAGGCACCTCAGTCAAGAATTCATTCTATTGAAGAACTTGAATTTTCCATGAGTGCTTGTCCTTTGCCCTTTGAATCTGAAGTAGATCCTTTCTCCTTGTAAGCATTAGGCAATAGAACATTATGATTCTTCATGATGGTGATTAATTCATCAATCTTTTTTATGATAACACTCATGTTCTTTATGACCCAATTTCTTGCAATAAGCATACTTTTTCTTTTCCTTATTATTTTCTCCCTTCTTGTTTGAATTTAAGGAAGACTTGCCTTGTTGATTTGATTGTGATGTTTTCTTTTTTGCATCCTTTGATTTTTTATTATTCCACTTCTTATTCTTTCCCTTTCCTTTATTTGAATATTGACCAGCTAAATTTTGAGAACCCTCATTATTTTCCACCAATGCCTTAGACTTTGGCAAATTGAGAATCCCCATTGATTTCAACTTCTTTTCTTCTTCATCCAATAGTTTAGCATAATGATCAAAAGAAATTTTCTGATATGCAAACCCTAATGTAGTCTTTAAGGTGTTATAAGTAGAAGCAAACATGGAGTACTCTAATGGGGGATTATGAATAAGATAGATTAACCTATCATGTTTAATAGGACTCCCACAATCATCAAGCTTTGTTCTTAATTCATTCACCTTTATGATAAAATCCTATATGGAATCAAATGCCTTAGGATTAAAGGAGACAAGCTCATCTTCAATTTTGCAAACATCTTCCTCAGACACTTTACCATATAGGCTTTGGAGGGTACTCCAAGCTTCCTTGGATATACAAGACTTCTGAATCTAATATATGATCTTGTTTTCAACCCCAAAACAAATATAACCTAGGGCTTTCCTATCCATTATTTGTCAATCAATGATTTCACTGGCAAATACCTGATCACCTATTGGTTTAGGAAGGGTACCATCTACATATTGAGAAACTCCTTTATGCATTAAATGACACCACATTTTAATCGACCATGTAGCATAGTTGTGTGGAGTTAATTTTGGAAACTTAATATTTCCCAAGATATGGAAAATGAAAGAAAATAGAAAAAAAAAGGAACACAACACCAAGAACATGCCCCCTTTTCACTCAATCAAGAAACAACCCCAAAAAAGATGCTTTTGGTACTTTATATGTAGTCCATTTACAATGACCACTTGCCAATTTTGGCCTTAGTGTACTTCTAATTTATCCTTTTAGAACCTCCTTATGGAATTCAAAACTATTCTCGTGTCTTGATGAGCTAGTACAGAGTATTTGAAGTTGTAAAATGTAGTATTAGATAGGTACAATTTCCAAAACACATAATTTTTGAAAAATCCATGCACCAAAACCAAAAAAGATCTACATCACTAAAAAAATTAGGAAATTTTACCCAAAATCAAAAAAATTGCACCTAATTTGGAGCCCAGATGATTGAGATGTGGTCTCCCAAAGTCAGACTACAAAATCAAAAATTAATCTGGAGAGAAGTTGGATTAGCAAAAGATGGGGTTAAATTTGACGTTTATATGATCACCACAACAGTTATATTTTGCCTCTAGATGATGATTAGATGATTGTCAAATTTAGGCTCATAAACTTGATGACATCAGTGAACCTAAGCCCTATGATGATGTTAGCATGATGTCATATTGATGTCAGCTTGTACAAAATCATATGGAAATTTCCATGTGTACTGTATTGCTTTCATGTATGGAAATATGATCTAGCATCAGCTGCACTGCTTGCTGACATGGTCAACAAATGCTGATTGGATTAGGTGGAATCAAGCTGGATTGATAGTGTCCTAGTCTTCACTTATGAGAGCAAGTAGAGCTACTAACTATCTTCACTAATAGGGCATGACTGATGGTGGCCATGTGGCATCCTACCAAGATGATGATTAGCACGAATATTTCTTATCGCTAGGCTAGGAAAGTAGCTAAAGGTGAAAAACTATTTTTTGTGTGCTTGAGTGTCAGTGATTAACCCCACATGCATTGGATAATGATTACAATAGGTATTTAAAAGAGAAGGGCTATGGTTATAAACTCAAACAACCACTAGAGTGTGGAAGAGCTAGTGTGTTCAATAGTTGGGGCATTTGATATCCCACCAAATTATGATGAATGTTCCACTAGGTTTAATTGCTGATGCTAAATAAATTGAGTCACTAATAATGTGGTGAGTTGGTGGAATATGTAGCTAGTTTTGGTATGGCCTAGCCAGATTTGTCTACATGATAATTAATAGAATATTTTGAATTCATAAGGAATATTCTCTACAAGAGCCAAGGTGTCACTACCCGCTTCTTCCAAAAAAAAATTCTCTATAGGGACCTATAGGGCTTTTTTTATAAAAAAAAATACACAATTTGAAAAATAATTGCAGAGATAATTTAAATTTAGATCTAAACAATAAATTAATAGATCAAATAAATAACCATACCCAAGTTGCAAATTGGGCCTTTAGGTGCTAGTTTGCAAAAAAAAAATCCTTAAAATTGACTTTGGCCCAGCATAGGTGAATTTATAGCCAATTTTTATCAAATTGACATTCAAGATGCAATGGTGAGGTATGATTTGGCTCTAGATGCTCCCAATTTATGTAGATTCTCTAGATTTTGGTCAAGGTGTTGAAGCAACAATGGTCTCAAATGGCTATGTGAAGAGAATCTCCCCAAGCTCTAATACCATGTAAAGATTTGCCTTAGGGAAAAATTCACCCAAGACAAAGGAACTCAAACACAAGCATGATAGTATACCAAAAAGAGTATGATTAGAATGATGATATATTCATTCAATATTGATTAAAGTACACCAAGAATGCTTATATATAAAGGTCTCTAGAAAGCTTCTAGAATGCATAGAAGTTAGCAACATGATAAGTCATACAACTAGGCACATGTCCACCAAATATGCGTTATCCTCCATCAAGCACATGAGTAAGTGCAATAATGAGAGGATAAGCCTACAAAGGCATAGCATGAAAAATAATTTTGTAGACACCATGTGCTAAATTAGGAGTGTGAATAACTATGTTGTCTACATGACAACTCAATTAATTATGCAAACTCCAGTTTTGTAGATATCATGTGCTAAATTAGAGTTGCTTACTCCAATGTTGTCAACATGACAACTCATAAGAGAACACAAACTCCTAAGTGTCTCACCAAATAAATAATAAAATAATGCATTAACCTAAGTAAACTTAAGTAAAGTGTAAATAGTAAATACTTATTTACACCAATAGTATCAAGGCCTTGGGTCACAAGTTTGAATCTTGGGAGGTATCCTTCATTCCATCAATGTAAAACCCTCAATTGGTGCTAATGGAGAGATTGTTGAATTTGTGGTCAGCACCTCCTTTGGGGTTCATGACATGGCTTAACTACCTCTTGTAGATCTAGGTAAGTTTGGTGTTTGTGACATTCATTGATAGCTTGAGCTTTTGGTGCAATGGAAAACATACCAACACAACCCTCTATAGACAACAAGTTTGCATTAAAATAACCCTTATTGAAACAACTAAAATGAAATATTTTTGGTTGACGCAAGATTGCTCTTACACCTAGGATGCTCCTACATCAATGTCATTAAAACCTATTACAATCTTTTTATAATTGTCATGAATTTCATCATAGAGTAGTAAATGGTAAGAAACCTAAGTTTGATAATAGTAATATCAATAGTAGAATGTTTGGAGGTAGTAAACCTAGAGGAAGAAGATCCAAAGAAATAAATAATAGAGAAAGGGATAATAGTGTATGTTATAAGTGTAACAAATTTGGACATATTGCCAGAAATTTCAAAGCACCTATAAATTAGTTTGGACCCAAATTTGGAAAAAATTAACTAGTATGCCAATTGTGTAACAAATATGGTCATATAGAAAGACTTTATAGAATGGATATGAAGCATAATACAAGGAATTTAAACTTCAAAAGGATTATAAGAGGGAATGTCAAAAGATATAATAGTAGCAGTGACAGGCAGAAAGACAACATACAAGAAAATGTAGAAGAATTCAAAGATGTATTTGTCAAAGTTAAAGATCCATATATTTCACATGTGGTGTTAGAGGAACAATAAAATAAAGCATCTAGAAGTAGATTGAAGTCAATAATTTTATTTGATTCATTCTACTTGAATTAAGTACTTCCTATTAAAGATTGAGCATCAAGAAGGTAGAAATAATTATAGAAAGCAAGTTAAGTTATGTGAAGTTAGTATAAGGAAAAATATGTTTTTTTAAAGAAATTTTTAAGAGGGAAATTTTTTTGGAGTTTTGTGAGGACACATGAAAAAAATAGGTCACCTAGATATCAAAAACAACTTTTTGAGGATTATGTACTTGTGCAATTAATGGAGCAAGTAAATAGAAATGATTTAAGGATTAGAATTGATATTTTGAGAATCATTTAAATGTGTAAATGATTAAAGATTTAATTAAGATTTAATTC